>MNCI01005898.1:288522-358458 GCA_015680685.1 Gnetum montanum
CTACTCTAAAACTGGGATGTTAAATGAGGGAGAGCGGCCTCTTATTTATAGAAATTGCGGCTAACTATGATATCGCGTAAGATCTTAAGTCCAATATGTGATCATTCTATCTAAAGATTTTGTAGGATAAATATTCTTAATTTGGGAGGTGTGGGGAAGGGAGAAGATAAATGTAACAACTTGTATTTTAAGCCTTTTCTTCAAGGCTATTATATGGACATGTAATGACATGATAATATTTTGTGTGAGTATGATTTCTTATTAATGAAGTTAATTGTTAGTATATGGTAAAAGTATTTTATAATATGATTTTGTTACCTTGTGGATAGTGTACGTTAGCTAAGAAAGGTTTAGTAGTAGTTTTCTTTACTTGCCATTTTAATTTTAGAAATAGAATTACCATTGCTAAGTTAAGATTTCAAAAGTTTTATATTAAAAACCTTGCACTCCATTCTTTTAGGCACTTTGGCATCCATTTTCTTAGATGTGGAAGTGTTATCAAATTAGAGACTTATGGTGGTGTTATGAAGCATTACTAGTTTGTGTTCATGGATGACATGTGTAGATGGTTGCGATCATACATTCATGATTTATATTTCTACTTCTTGTTTTCTTATTGAATTATCTTAGTAATGTTTATATTATTATTAGGTTCTAATGTAATAAGAACCCCCTCATTAAAACAAGAGGTTTATCAATGATAAGCATAGTGACAAAGTTGTAAACACTAAAGATAATGAAAATGTGAATTGCAAAGTTTACTTATGTATATCATTATGTTTAACAAATAAAATGTTACGGTATATATATTATAAGTGAAGAAACCTATGTTTCAATGGTAATAAACTAATAGTTTTAAAATTTTATAATCATTATATACTTTATAAGTATAAAGAATAAAATAATAATTAAAAATCATTACAATCCCTTGCTAGATAGATGCAATGTTGGTAGACATTTGCATCATAATCCCCTGCAAAATAGTTGTAATGTAGAAATCTAATATACATACAAACTTTATCATAATCCTTTATGGGACATGTGTGACACTAATATAAAAAAATTAATAAAATCTCCTCAATCATACCCTTAATGACCCAACACCATTACAGACATATGAGCTTCATAGGCAAGCTAGAATTTTCAAAGGCTACATACAAGAATGCTAATCAATTTATCACTAAGATATTATTATAAAGATTTAATGAAAAAATTTTAAAATTTTTTTAAAATAAAACTGAGCTTTATTCATCATGTAAAAACTTGAATCCATGTTGACTAAATAATTTCAAGGTATGAAAGAATGGTAGCACTCTAATAGAGTTTTGCTACGTGATGAATTGATGACTTACAAATATAAAAAAGTAAATGACACACTTATCCCAAGAAGGAGGAGAAGATAATACCAAAAAATAAAAAGGAAAAATTATTAAATAAATGAATCTCCCCTTTAAGCTCTATTCTTTAAGTATTTATAGTTTTTAGATTCAAAAGTGGTAAGGGAGCACTAAACATGAGGTAGCACATATGGTGAGGTAGTGCACCATGTGAGGCAACATACTAGGTAAGCTAGTACACCAATAAGGTACTGCATAAGATGTGGCTGTGTATAAGATAAGGCAATGTACCAAGTAACAAAGCTTAGCATGTGAGTTAGCACATGAGGTGAGGTAGTATCAATGATGTATCAACACACACTAAATTTTTTTTCCAAACTATAGGTTTGAGTGCACATAAACTATTTAATGCATCCCAAGCTTACAATAAACTTGATTATCACTAAATGTCTCATCATTTCTTCATAATGAACTTAATCTTATTCTGTAGCTTACAATAATAAAAATAAGATTATAAATGACTTGAATTATGATCAACAAGGAGGAGTTACAACAAGGTATGACACAAGACATAACATAAACTTGCAACCTCAAGAAGAAACATCAAGAGGTGGTGTCTATGACAGAATAACATTTGGCATGCTTAATGTGTAACAAGGGCATGTTAGCTATCTCTAAGATTACTCTTTAAAGCTTATCACCCTTTCTTGAAAAATCATAATCTATTTCCACACTAGTTCTTGTAGTATGTCTAAAGTAGTTTCTTACTCTCATTTTCACTATTCAAGATGTCATTTTGCTTTCCTCAGATCAAGTTGCATGAGTTACAAAATCCCCTTGGAAAACTTATAGATGAATGGGATCTATTAGTAGATCATTTGGCTTTGCTTTTAACAATTATTTTTGTACCTACTTCCAAGTTGATATTTAAGAAACTAGATTTGTAACATTTAGATCTTCTAGGTTAAGGAAGTTCAATGGGATTAAGTTTAACTATTGACTTGAATAGTCATTTTCTTCTAGTTGGTTTCATCACGGAGTCCTCAAGGTTATCAAGTTCATATAGTCATGGTTTCTAGTACATGAAACACAATTTTTGGAACTTGATTGTATGTAGAAAAATCCTAAAAAAAATCATGTATCTTCCTTGAGATTCTACAAATTCCTCACAAAAAATTCTAGGACAAAAAATGGAAAGTATAAAACCTAAGTATAACATATGAAACATTATAGGTACATCCTAAGATATATAGTCCAATTAGAACTTTATAACTCATCATTGCTTAATAGAATGAAACACATCACTTGAAGATTTCAAATCAAGACTCTCACCACTAGACTAACACCCCATTTTAAGGAAAATTTTCAAATATCATAGTTGGTTTTGCCCCTCACTCATGAATAAGATATAAGATACCTATATTTTTTTAGAGAAAGATGGAAAACTCAATTATATAGGGGTTGGGGCATATTCTAAAAGAAAGAAAAAAGTACATAGGTTAAATACATCTAAAGAACTAGATGATCCAAAACATAAGAGAGCAGATGCATCATCTAGTTAGGTACAAAGGGATTTCATCCCAAAATAAAGTTATACCCCAACAAAAAATGTGAAATCCAAAATACATCCCTACATAAGATACCTAACTCAAAGAAGAGAAAAAAAATACATTACCACTAGTAACAAGGGTACTACAATGAAATATGGCATGAAATTTAACTTTAAATATTGATTAGTAACATAAAATGATAAGAATTCACTTGCTTGGGCAAGCAATAAAAAGAATAAAGAGAGGGAAATACAAAAAATAAGAGAAAATGGAAAAATCTTAAATAAAATGTTGAAAATCTAATGAGAAAATGATAAAAACCAAGAGAAAATAAGAGGAAACCCAAAGATACAAAAAGAATGAAAAATAAATTTAAAAGAAAATTAATTATCATATATTTTCTATTTATACTATATTTTATATAGTTATGTTTTTTATTAATAATAATTAATTAATAGAAATAAATTATATAAAAATACAGTTAAATATAATTTTGATTTGGGAAATGAATTCTAGGTGGCATGAGGGTTTATGAATGTATGTGTGGGGAAATGACAATGGTAGTAAAATTTATCTGATTTTTTTGTTGATGGGAGTTGGTTTTGAGAAAGACAAATGAAGGCTAGTCTAGGGGTTGCTTGGAAGAGTGAGGTAGTGTGAAAACAAGGTCGTAATGGATTAATTATGAGAAGGTTAAAATTGAAAAGAAAAGAGACATGTGGATGATGTGGATCATAAGATAGCAAGGGTGGTTTATCACTTAGTAATAAAGGATTCATGAGTGTTGTGGGAAGTATGTTGAAAAAAGGCTACATTACTATTATTTAAAATGGGATAGTACATACAAAATTAGTAAATTAACACACTAGGGGCAATGTGACAATGTGATTGATTGTATTGTTCAATAAATTATAAAAAGCTTAACAACCTATAATACTTTTGTTCGATAAAGTTTTTGCATGAAAAACCTAAAATATAGAGTCAATTTCTATTTACAAATCTTACATTTTGTTGTTCAACATTCTTTAATTTGTACCTTTACATTCAAATATGAATAAGATCCTTACAATGTACAATCATTTTTCTTTAAGATTTGTAACTATAAATACAAGATATTTTTAGTACATGTTTTGATTTATCGAGATGTATCATTGCCTTACTCATGCCACTATACTAGCCACTTAACTAGTCATTCCCTATGTTTTGTAATCCAAACACCTATGACCTTTGAAAAGCATGTGTTTTATGTATTTATCATTGCTCCTAGCTTTTAAGCTTCGTAAAATAATTAAAATTGGCATATCATAAGGAACTTTGGTGTTTTAGATATCATCTTCATTTAAGATAGCCCAGTCTAGGGTAACGATCTATACATCTAACATTTTAATAAGCTCTTTGAAGAACTAATTTTAACCAAGCTCTAGGCCAACATAGTAAATATGATTTGGACATTGGGATTCTTCAAAAATGATGGGCTATTGAAAAGGTTTTAGTGTTGTGTAGTTGTTACCATGATATGTAGTTTGTACTTGGCATGCAAGATGCAGGTTCTAAATGAGAAGATTCCTAACATTATTGGTAAAGTGCACTATGATGCCATATATATATTAAAATATCTATATAATGTGTTAAAGTGTTAAAGTGATATTAGAGGATGGGGGTAGTTGCATGTTGTTATTACATTAAATTAAAGAAAAATTTAGTTAAAATAAAAAGATAGGGTACTATAGAAATAAATTAAATAAAAATAAAGAGAAAGAAAAATAAATTAAATTAAAATAAAAAAGGTAAAATAAAATAATTAAAGAAAATAAGAAAGAAAAAATAAAAACTAAAGACAACATCCAAGCACTCCAAAAAGAAGCTACAAAAGTCATGAAATTTTTTTTAAAATAATTTGGTAACCATGCATTGTGTCACTACAAAGCAAAAACATGGCAAATCATAAGATCTTGTCAAGAAAAAGTTAAGAAGAGAAAGAGAAGTAAACATAGGGAATCATAAATACTTAAAATTACCTAAATATTTAAAATTAAAGCTTTTAAAAATTGGGTCAAATATAAATAAGACAAGAAATGTCTTGATTAACCATTAATACTAATGGAGTCATTGTCACATGAGCATAAGACTAATTAATTACTTTATGTAATTAATGATCCATGATATCACGTATGTGATATTGCGTCCATCCTTGTGATATCGCATACGTGATATTGCAGCCCGTCGTCATGCATATAAATAAGAGGTGACTTTCCCTTGTTCACACATCTAGATTTAGACCCTTAGCCAAACTATAGCAGTTTTACCATTCTAGAGTTAGAATAATTTCCATGTTCCTGCAGTAGGAGTCTTAAAGTGCACAAATCTCTACTCAAGCAAATTGTACTTGAGCACACATTTGTGTACGGCAATAAAGAAAAATTTTTGATAAACCTTGTAGCATATGGACTAAGCTAAATAGGAATTAATTACTATTATGTTTAAATGCTTTCTTAGATAATTAATCTCTCTTCACCCTTATCTCCTAGTAACGCAGAATGAGTACGACTTAATCACGAGCATTTAAGTGTGACTACTTGATAACCCAATAGCGTACTTAAGCCATGTGCATGGTAATCCTAGTGGCAGTCGTGCACGAAGTTTAGGATGTGTACAGATGATTAAGGAACAGATGCTCATCGCACTTAGGCTAGTTTAGATTCTCTCTCACCCTTCCTCTCTTAGCTTAGTTAATATTATTTTCCATCATACTCAAGAGTAACACTAGAGTAGAAACACATCATACACCTCACTCTGGACTAAACCATACGTGACAAAGCTAATACTAGTCTAGGTGGGAAGACAACAAACTGCAACCTAAGGATAACTATCTAGATACCAAAACTAGCCTGTCTACGGAGTTCGACTGAATCGTGCGTGAAATGCTTGTATTCGTATGGTTGAGTGTAAGGGTATCTCGCCACTCATCATAGGCATCATTTCCGAGGATAGTGTAATGATGGAAAACGTCAATTATTGGAAACACCGAGAAGATTTCTGTGTACATAGTTCCAACCCTGGGTCTGTGCGAGGATCATGCTGAAGAAAATGGATCCGAGGTGCCCTAAACAATCTTGTCAATCAGATAGGGACTTACTTAGTTAGTAAACTTGTTAATGATCGTGTAATGAGGCGACGATTTGATATGAGAATATAATATAGTATCGATTGACAAGAAAATGAGATGTGCTCCAAGATCGGATCTTGAAGGCAATGAAGATGATGTAAACCATGCAAAATGATTGTAAAATTCAATGTAAATAGGGCGCAATGAATTGAACTTGAAACATGCATGATCCTGAGATTTGGGATCCACCTTATAGATAAATATGATGAGTACAACGAGATTTACAAGTGGACTTCGATTTGGGCGAAGTATCCACCACAAAAAAGAAGCTATTTAGAGATTAAATAAGCAAAGGGTAATCTACCTTGTTCACTAGCCAATCTGGGTGCAAGGGAGTTAGGCTCAAAGCAAAGTCTTTGCTAACTTGAAATCTCTGGCCAAAATTTTCTCTCTATCACCATCGATGCTCTTTTATTGTCAACTCTTTCTTGCCTTCTCGTTGATCTTTGCCAAAAACTGCCAACCCTTTGAGTGTTGTCCACTGGGGTATTTATAAGATTAGCATTAGGAGAAAAACATGGTTTAGATGATGCATGTCCTGGGCCTGTAGAATGCCATTGACCTGATGTGCTATAGTTGAAGCTTGTGATGCTACGTTGTGCTATGCTCTGAAGTGTAGTATAGCATAACCACCCTTGTCTTTAGTGTTGAAGGATTTCCAAATCTTTGGTAGTAAACTATCCCACGGCTACGCTACATACATTGGGAAGGATATCGTGGCATAATGACTGCTACTGTTTGAATTTTGTTGTCCTTGTTGTTGCGACTAAATCAACTATGCTGCTTGTGTTACGCTGTATAGTGTAACGCGACGTAATATGCCAAAAGTTAGGATTTTTGGCATATGGCTAACTTGCAAAGTTGAAGTGTTGTCACTATGCATCCCTTGTTCTGTTCTATCCTCCTAAAGTCTACTACGCTAAGCTGTGTAGCATAGCGTAGCAGACCCTTAGTTGAAAAAGAAAAAAACTTGTTGAGATGTGCCACTGTTTTCGGTGTTTCCATCGCTCGGATTTCTTGATGCTGCACTTGTGGAGATCCTTGCCTAAACTTTGAGACTTTGTTGAATCGTTGAGGTCTCGAAATTTCATGGTGTTTCAATGGCCCCTCTTTGTTGACATTTGGAGGGCTTGCTTAAGAGATGTCGACAAAGAATGCAAAACACCATAGAGGTAAAGACGCCAACACTGTTCGTCAGTTTCTTCTCAGATGTTGCTCTATCAAAACTTGGAAGTGCGAAGGTTGGGAGCATAGGGACTTCACAAGTGTGAGGGAGAGAGGTTCAGGGAAGACTCAAGTGTGAACAGGATACTTCGCAAACATGTTATTAGATGACTTATCATGAGTGTTTTCGTGAGGGGTTATGCTACTGCATTGTATATGTGGGACTTTTTTGGGTGAGTTGCGTTTCACTTGTATGGCCTGGAAGAGTTGTGTTTCATCCATTTTGCATAGCTTTGCTTGTTTTTTTTGTGAGCTACATCACGTCTGTATAAGGTTTTAACCCGCCTATAGATGCATTCCATGAGGCAAGTTGCATTACACCATTTCATGGACATGAGGGTTATCATGTGCGAAAGGCTACTTGTACTTTTACATTTGGTACAAACGGGAGTAGAAAGTAAGGGTAGGTACGAGGATAAGAGAGGGAAAAAAGTAAGGTAAGGTGTCTAGAGGGGAAAAGCAGGGTCTACACTTCCAAGCAGTCAGGCTAGTTCGAGCAGCCACCTTAGAACGCTGTGATGTCTCGCCCTCCTAGTGAATGTATTTTTGAACAACACTATTGTAGCCAGTAACCTACAAAATGCAACAAATAATAGAGAACAAAAGCAACTATCCTAATCGCTGGGGAGGCTATTGAAACAAGTGCCATTCAAAGTGAAAGGGGAGCTCAAGCCATAGAGAGGGGACCATGGCAAAAGGTAAGGATTCCTTTGTTGACATCACAGCTTAGGAATTCACCATCGATAGCTAGATTCATCTTATCCATATAACTAGGCGAGGAGCTAGTTAGATGAATCTATGAAGCCAAACTTTGGTGGTGGTGGCGGTTGGAGGCAACCAAGGTTGTGGGTGACCATAGTTTCCTTGGGGCTCCAATTAGCAATGCTGACCCTGGAAGCTGCAATTGCTAAGTGACCATTGTAGTGGAATCTCTTAGGGGTCAGTAGTATGCCTTTTGGCACATCCGAGGAATCAGTAGAATGCTAGGGGGTAGCTATGTTACTTCTGTTCCAACGTCCTACCCATTCTGTCTGATAGGGATGTCATGCGAGAATGATCAGGTCCGCTTGTTTCATGGATGGTCTGTTGGCAGATCCCAGTTTTAAGTCCTGGTAGATTGTTGTTACTGGTTTTAAGTCCCAGTAGACCATGGTCCCAATTTAAAGTCTGGGTAGATCAAAGTGTGCTAGTTTTATGTCGTAGCGGATGGTGGAAGAGCTAGTTTATGGTCCCAGTAGACCATGTTGTGGGTGTCAGTTTTGTGTTGTGACCCAGGGATAAGTCTATGCTGGTTTAGCATCTCAGCAAATGGAGGCTTACCTTCTAGTTTTACATCATGGTGGATGGTCGAAAGCCTTACCATTTTAGTGTTGTGGTGGATGTATGCAAAAAATGCTAGTTTTACGTTGTAGTGGACGTGTACAACACTGCTAGTTTTACGTTGTAGTGAATATTTGTTATAGCACTAGTTTTACGTCGTAGCGAATGATTGTTACCTTGCATTTAAGCTGAGCTAATGTTTAAATGTGGTACTACTTTAGGTACATATGATTCACTAGATTTGGAAATTCATTGCCATTGATGTTCGCTAACTTGAATGCTCTGTTATCATATGCATTGACGACTAGGAAAGGGCCCTCCCAACTTGCAGAAAATTTGCTCATTGGCTCACGAATGGCTTTAAAGACCAAGTCTCCTTTCTTAATCAGCCATTGATGTAGGTTGCGATGATTCTTCTACTTTTTCCTATCTTGATATTTTTTGATGCTGTCGAGTGTTTGGATGCGCTTCTCTTGCACTGAGTCTAGATCCACGATCCTAGACTCATTGTGTTGATCTCATTTATAACTATGGAGAGGACCATTCATAGTGAGGGAACCTATAGTTCAAGGGGCAACACTGCTTTAGATACATAGACTAGACTGTAGGGTGTCCTACCCGTAGCTGTTCTGCATGTCGTACGATAGGTCCATAGCACGTAGAGAAATTTCTCATGCCATCGTTTCTTATTGCTGTTGATCATCTTTTTCAGTAAATTGATAACCACCTTGTTTATTGCTTCTTCTTGACCATTTTCTTGTGGGTAATATGATGAGGAAAAAGATTTCTTAATACCAAGGTTATTGCAGAAAGATTTGGTTTCGATACTACTAAATTGTGGCCCATTGTCAGTCACAATAGTCATGGGAAGCCCAAACCTTGTTACTATGTTATCCAAGATAAAATGGCAAACCTGTTGAGATGTAGTCCTCCATAGGGGAATAGCCTTGATCCATTTTGTGAAGTACTCAGTGGTGGTGATAATGAAATTATGTCCTGCGGAAGACCTAGGTGTGATGGGACCTATGATGTCTAGCCCCCATTGTTGGAGTGGCCAAGTGATCTGTATGGTATGCAACTTAGTTGGTGACACGTGTATTAGATTTACATAACGCTGGCATGTATCACATATCTTAACTTTGGTAAGGCAATCTCATTCCATGTAGGGCCAGTAATACCTTAAGCATCTAATTTTAGTAGCCATGGCTTATGGGGCTATGTGTCCTCCACATAGTCCCTCATGGATTTCGCTAACAATCCTTTGTGCTTGGTCATTATTAACACAGGTTAACAATACCCTATGAAAAGAGCGCCTACATAGAGTGTTGTCTCCAATGATGACGTATTGCCTAGCACGCTTGCGGATTGCATCCTTTTGTGCAGATGTCAACTCATGCGGTGGTTCGCCACGTAGAAGGTAGGTTTTAACGTTGTCGTACCATTTTGGTATTTCTTCCGTACTTAAAGAAGAGATTTGCACTGCTTAGATGACAGGATTTGTACATTCCATCATTAAAGCAGGCAAGGTGGCAAACAAATGTGGTGGCACATTTAAAGCTAGTGTAGCTAGTGCATTAGCTATAGTGTTCTCACTACACGGCACGTGTAGGATGGTAGTCATTGTGAATTGTTTCAGAAGATCTTTAGCCATATCGTAATAGGGTTGCAGATGCATGGCTTTGGAGGCATAGATTTCTGTGATTTGATTAACAATGAGCATTGAATTGCCTCAGATTGCTAGGTGTTGGATGTTCAGTTCTCTGGCTGCTAATAGTCCCATGAGGAGCCCCTCATATTCTGCCACATTGTTCGTACAAGGAACGCTAGGCAGTAAGCCAATGGACGAACATCCTCAGTGGAAAGCATGATGACGGCGGCAGCACTGCCACCTCTGGTAGTCGAAGCTCCATCAAAGTGTAATGTTGCTTCGAGGCTTGTTGATACAGGGCTTAAACTATGTACATGTTCATCTTGAAACTTAGGCTCTATTGTTGCCTGATCGTTAATAGGTGATGTTACCGGCTGGTCGGCTATCGCTTGGCCTTTTGTGGAAGATTGGCCAACATAGTGCAAGTCAAATTCTACTATGATGGCTTTCCATTGGGCTATCTTATTGCTCTCATATAAATTATTTGTAATGGCCCGTAGAATGTTGTTCTTACAAATTATGTTAACCTAGCCGTGGAAAAAATAGTGTTTACATTTTTTGAGTACAAAAACCAATGCCAAATAGTTACGCTCTACTTCATTGTACCTCGTTTTGTATGCAAATAGAGCGTGACTTAGATAATAGATACAGATTTCCAACCCATCATCCCTCTTTTGACATAACAATGCAGCTATAGATGCATCTGAACTTGCCAGGTAGATGTAGAAAGGCCGATCCCTTTGTGGCAGGAAAAGCATCGGCAAATGTAACAACTCTTTTTCTAGGTCATCAAAAGCATGCTGGCAGTCTTCGGTCCACTCGAAGTTAACCCCATTCTTGAGTAGATATTGCATAGGATGTAATTTGTCTATAAGCTTTGAGATGAACCTCCTAATAAACTATAACCTACCTTGCAACCCACACAGTTCTTTGAGGTTTGTAGGTAGTGCCAAGTTAACAATGGCCTTAACTTTGTCAGGGTCAACTCGTATGCCAACCTTCGATACTACAAACCCCAACATGAGTCTAGTTTTGACTCCGAACACATATTTTCTTAGGTTGAGTCATAGGTCATGCCCGAGACATCGTTTGAGGATTAACTCTAAATCCTCTGGATGATTTGTCGACTTCCTAGACTTAACAGCTATGTTGTCTACATAGTCGTTCAATCTTTCTAAGAGGTAATTGCGAAAGATATACGTCATGGCATGTTGATAATTTTCTCTAGCATTTTTTAACCCGAAAGGCATCATGGTGTAATAGAAAGTTCCCTAGGGGGTCATGAAAGTCGTAGTTAGTTAATGTTTTGGGTTAATAGGGATTTGATTATATCCCGAAAACCCATCTATAAAGGATAGTAAAGCGTGTCCAGCTGTTGTATCGATAAGTTAGTCAATACTTGGTAATGGGAAATTATCTTTAATCGTTTCCTTGTTCAAATTGCAGAAGTCTATATAGATGCATATTCCTCCCATTTTCTCAGAAACAACAACAATGTTTGACACCTAATCTGAGTAATCCACTGTGCAGATGAAACCAACTTGATATAGCTTAGTGATTTCATCATGCACTGCCAACATGATTTCGGTCTTAATCCTCCGTGCTTTCTGTCTAACCGCTTTGATACGCAGATGTAACATGATGTTGTGCTATATTAGTTGCGAGTCTAAACCTAACATGTCTTCATACGACTATGCGAACACTGCAACATTATCTTGGAGAACTTGAGACATGTTGTTTTGCATTTGTTGGTTAAGGAGAGAACTGAACTTCAGAGTTTTGCTTTCTTCTTTGTGCATAACCATAGAGACCTCAGTGAGGGAATCCTTGGTTACAGCACCAGCCTCTAGGTCTAGGGTTTAGGTCAAATGTTCTGGCTAGTCTAGGGATACTTCTGAGGTTGCTATGGTTATGTCATAGGAGAAGGTGTCGGTTCCTATCATTACAAGATTAGGCTGTCTAAAATTTTTCCTGTATGAGCCTATTAGGGCTAGGGGTGCAAGTAAAGCTTCATCCATTTGCAAACTAACTTGCAAAACTACCAAGAATGGAAGTTGTTACATTGCTTTTCTCAACATGGGGAAATGATACAAGGCTTTAGAGGTATGTGTCTAAAAGGCTATTAGTTTAAGGTCTTAGTTGACCATTATAATATATAGAGTTTGTAATAAAATAGCAAGCAAGGTTTCCTAGATGTTAGCTTAAAGCTCTTGTAGACTATAGCTAAAAGTATAATGTGGTGTGGCTAGTGTAACAACAGAAATGGTCGGCAGCTGGAATACCAAACAAAATCCGTGTACACAGTCTTAACCATGGATCCGTGCGAGGGCAGTTCTGGAGAAATCGAATCCATAGTGGCCTGAACGGTCTTGTCGATCAGACAGGGACTTACTAAATCAGTAAATTGACGAAGATTATAGGTGTTTCGTGGAACGATTTGATTCGATAAATCGTGAAAGGAGAGGAAAACGATGTAGCTAAATTGCAATAATGACAATGTTAACACAAAAAAGGGAATCAGATTTAAGAGAAATGTGTGATTTCAAGCTTTGTACTTTGACCTGAAAAAAAATGAGTATTTTGTATACAAAGTTACAATGGGAAGACTCCGATTATCTTGTGCAAAACATACACAAAATAATAAGAAAACTATTTAACAAGGAGTGCAGAATGGAGCTCAGTCTACCTTATAAGCCAAAGATGGAGTGCAAGGAAGGTCAAGCTCAGATGTCTATCAACCAACTATGTCTGATCAATAGATCTTGCCAACCACACTAGATGATCTCTCGATCTCTGATCTATCTTCTTCGCTTTGGATAGTCTCTGCTCAAAACTGCCAAGGATCACCAATGGGAGAACTGTATTTTCACCCAAAAGGTATGATCACTCCTACTGCTAAATGCTCGAAAATGTCTCTTGTTTTTGCTCAAGGATGATAACTGCCAAAAGATGAAGATGCCAGCCGCCGCTCCCCTTCAAAAAAAAAGTAGTCCCCCTTTTTTCTTCACCAACTGGGGTATTTATAAGTTTGACAACATGCAGAAAAGTCATGGCCTTGATGACATGTGTCTCGAACTTTCCGGATATCGTTGACTTGACGAACTGGCTATGTTGCGTCACATTGCAACGTATGCTGTCAACACTTTTGCCGAGGCTGCTTCATAATTACACACAATATGCTTATCAGCGTATTGCGCGTATGGATAGAAAATGCGTAACTGCTTTAGCCAGCTTTACGCTGTATTACACTTGTTTACGCTGCATTGCGTGGCAGAGCGTAACAAAGCATGAAAATAGTGAGTCAAGCTATTTTACGCTCATTTACGCAACAAAGTGTAGTGAAGCGTAAAAAATGATCAACTCGACGATAAATTACGCTGACGTACGCTGCGTAGCGTAGCGAGCGTAAGGTGATCAATCTGCAAAAAGAAAGGAGCCGATCTGTCGTGCTTCCTTTAGACTTTTTTGAAGCTCATTACGCTGCCTTGCGTAATAGAGCATAAATCCGACCCTGGACAAAAGACTTAGCAGGATATGCGAGAAGTCGCATATTACGCTACTTAGGCCTTAAACTTCACCAAATCTGCTGAAGTAAGTTACCTTCTGATGTCAGACTATGTTAAGCAGAATTACACTAAGCGTCCTTACGCTATGTTACGTAATGTAGCGTAAAGACAAAAAACATAGTAAAATTGAAATTTGTAAGGAACTTGGAGACTTGATGCCAAGTGCCGTTTCGCCTTGCTTTGCCTTGTTCTACCTTCTGGAATTCTATCACGAACTTTTGCCTGAATCGTGAATCTTCACCTGAGGCCGATTCACAATTTCCACGGTGTTTCAATGGCCCCTCTTTGTTGACGGTTAGAGGGCTTACCCGAAAGACGTCAACAAAGAATACGAAACACCAGACCGATGAAAGTACCAACAACATTTATCAACAGGTACTCAAGTGTCGCCCTGCCAACACACAGGAGCAGAGATGAAGGAAATGGGAGATAAAATGGTACAGGAGGAAACAGGTTCGGGGAAGATGCAAATGGGGTTTGGGGAAGACCCAAATGAGGTTCGGCGATAGCTTTTTCACTCATAAGCACTCAGGCATTCTCATGCGATTACGTTTGCATGGAGTTATGCCGTCATTTTGTGTTAAAGGGGGTTGCATAAACGAATTGTGTTGCATCTGCATGGCCTGGGTGAGATGTGTTTCACCCATTTTGTCGACCCCCATTCTTTTTTTTTGGCATCCACTAGGTGAGTTGCGTTACGCCGGTTCATGGACTTGAGTGTAATGCAGATGCGGAAAGCATATGCTGCGTATGTACATTTTGCGTACGGGAAGTGGATGGGATAGTTAAGGATAGTGATAAAGGCTAGGTGTAGGATTATGAGGAATACAAGGATGCACCCCCCGAGTGGACAGGCCAACTTAAGCAGCCATCACAAAACGTTGTCGATATTACACCACTCAGATGAACGCACCTTCAAACGACGTCCTTGTAATAAGTAACCTGCAACCAAAGAAGAAAACAAAGGATACCATTGTCTGTGTGAGTTGCGGGCGAGGTTGTTGAAACAAGTACTATTAGAGGTGAGATAAAGTGATCGGGCCATGAAGGAGGAACTGCAGCATGAGGCCAGAGTCTTCAACCTTGACGCTCGGCCTAGCATATTGCCACCAAAGAACATCAGACTCAGCGCACCTGAATGGTTATGTAAAGAACCAACTAGGTGAATCTGTGAAGCTAGAGCTTGATAGTGATGATGAGTGGAGATCCCCAAAGTTGTAATTGATGAGAACTCCTTTGGGGCTCTGGACGGCGAAACTGACCTCTCAGAGGTACCACTGCTGAAATGGGTGCGGTGACGGTATCTTCGAGGGGTCAGTAGTATGCCCTTCAGCGCGTCCGAGGGATCAGCAGAATGTCGGTGAGGTAGTGACGCTGGGACTATCTCAGCGTCCCACATCATTTGTCTTGCAGCTGCATAGAGATGATTACGTTCACTTGACTTGCATGATGGCAGTTTGTGAGTCCCAGTTTTAAGTCCTGGTAGACTGTCGTTGCTGGTTTTAAGTCTCAGCAGACCATGGTCCCAGTTTAAAGTTTAGGCGGACCAAAAAATGGTAGTTTTACATCGTAGAGGACAGTGGCTAAGCTGATTTATGGTCTCAGTAGATCGTGCTATGGGTGTTAGTTTTGTGTCATGACCCAGGGACAAGTCTATGCTGGTTTTACGTCTCAGTAGACGATTACTTACCTGTGCTAGTTTTATGTCGTGGTAGACAACCAGTGCTAGTTTAGCGTCGTGGCGGACGCATGCAAAAGATGCCAATTTTTTATCTTGGCGGACCTGTACAACACTGCCAGTTTTACATTGTAGCGGACGGTTACAACTTGCCAGTTTTACATCGTGGCGGACGATCAGTGCCAGTTTAGCGTCATGGCAAATGCGTGAAGGGAGTGCCAGTTTTACGTCGTAGCAGACGGTTGCTACCAGTTTAGCATCATAGCAGATGATTGGTGCCAGTTTAGCATCATAGCGAATGATTGGTGCTAGTTTAGCGTCGTAGCAGACGATTGGTGCCAGTTTAGCGTCATAGCGGACGATTGTGGCCATACCTTATGTTCACACTAGAGATGCAGCTATATGTAGTACCATTTTAGATATATGTGATTCACAGGATTCGTTAACTCGTTGCCGTCAATATCTGCCAGCTTGAATGATCCGTTGCCATACACATCAGTCACCAAGAAAGGGCCCTCCCAGTTTGCAGAGAACTTGCCCACTGGTTCGTGAATGGCATTGAGAACTAAATCTCCCTTCTTGATCAGATGCTGTTGAAGATTATGATGATGCTTTTACCTCTACTTGTCTTGATACTTTTTGATTGTATCAAGCATTTGTATTCGCTTCTCTTCTATAGAATCCAAATCCATAATCCGAGACTCGGTGTGTTGAGCCTCATTTATAATCGTGGAGAGGACCATTCTCAAAGAAGGAATTTGCAATTCGAAGGGCAGCACTGCCTCAGATCCGTAGACTAGGCTATAGGGTGTACTGTCTGTAGCCGTCCTACATGTAGTACGATATGCCCATAGCACATAGAGGATTTTTTCATGCCACCGTCTCTTGTTGCTGTCGAGCATTTTCTTGAGCAGATTGATGATGACTTTATTTGTGGCTTCAGCTTGACCATTCACTTGCAGGTAATAGGGCAAGGAAAAAGATTGTTTAATGCCAAAGCTATCATAGAAGGATTTGGTTTCCGTACTACTAAACTGTGGCCCATTATCGATCACAATAGTCATCGGGAGACCAAATCTGGTTACAATGTTATCTAAGATGAAATGGCAAATCTGTTGAGATGTGATCTTCTGTAAAGGAATAGCTTCTACCCACTTCGTGAAGTACTTAGTAGCGATAATTATGAAGCTATGACCTGCGGAAGATTTCGGTGTGATGGGACCTATAATGTCTAGTCCCCATCGTTGAAACGGCCATGTTATCTGAGTTGTATGTAACTCTGTAAGCGACACGTGTATAAGATTTGCGTAACGCTGACACGTGTCGCAAGTTTTAACCTTTGTTAGGCAATCTTTTTCCATGTATAGCCAATAGTACCCTAAGCGACGGATTTTTGAAGCCATAGCCTGTGGTGCTACGTGTCCTTCGCATAATCCCTCGTGGACCTCACCAACTATACGTTGTGCTTGGTCCTTGTTAACGCAGGTAAGTAGCACACCATCAAAAGAGTGTCTACAAAGAGTACTGTCTCCTATGATGACGTACTGCCTAGCTCGCTTGTGGATTGCATCTTTCTGTGTGCGTGTTAATTTGTGCGATGGCTCGCCATGCAAGAGATAAGTCTTAATGCTATCGTACCACTCTGGCGTTCTATCCTAGAGCAGAGAAGATATTTGCGCCATCTGAATAATGGGATTTGTGCAATCTGTTATTAATGTGGGACAGGTGTCAAACAGGTGTGAGGGTACGTTCAAAGCTAGTGTAGCCAGTGCGTCGGCTAGTGTGTTATCAGTTTGTGGCACGTGCTGGGCATCGATGGTCGTGAACCACCTTAGAAGATCTTTAGCCATATCGCAGTAGGGCTATAAATGTGCAGCCTTGCAGGCGTAGACTCCTGTGATCTGATTGATGACAAGCATCAAATCGCCCCTAATTGCCAGGTGTCGAAGATCGAGTTCGCTGGCAGTTAGTAATCCCTTGAGGAGCCCCTCGTACTCTGCTACATTGTTCGTACAGGGGAAGGTCAAGCGATAAGCGTGAAGATGCACATCCTCAGGTGATAGTGTAATAACTGTGGTAGCACTGCCACCTCTAACGGTTGAGGCTCCGTTGAAGTATAACGTTGCTTCGGGGCCTGTCAGGACAGGGCTTAAGCTATGTACGTGTTCATCCAGAAATTTAGGCTCTATGGTTGCCTGACTGTCAATAGGTGATGTTATTAATTGGTTGGCTATCGCTTGGCCTTTCATAGAAGATTGGCCAATGTAATGCAGATCGAATTCTGCCGTGATAGCCTTCCAACGAGCTATTTTGCTACCTTCGTATAAGTTATGCATAATGGCCCTAAGAATATTATTTTTACAGATGATGTTTACTTGGCTACGAAAAAGATAATGCTTACACTTCTTGAGCATAAATACCAACGCTAAGCAGTTACGCTCTACTTCATTGTACCTCGTTTCATACGTACATAGAGTATGACTCAAGTAATAGATGGGTACTTCCGACCCATCATCCCTCCTTTGATAGAGTAATGCAGCTAAGGCTACATATGAAGTTACGAGGTAGATATAAAATGGTTGATCCCTTTGTGGCGGGAAAACTGTTGGCAAGCATTGAAGCTCTTGCTTCAAGCTGTCAAACGCACACTGACAATCATCCGTCCATTCGAAATTAACCCCCTTTTTAGGCAAATGTTGCATAGGGTGTAACTTGTCGGTTAATCTCGAGATGAACCACCTGATAAACTGTAACCTCCCCTGTGATCTGCGTAATTGCTTAAGACTTGTAGGGGGTGTCAATTTAACAATGGCCTTGACTTTGTCAGGATCCACGCGTATGCCAGTTTCCGATACCACAAAACCCAGCATGCGTCCGGTTTTGACTCCGAACACACTTTTTTGGGTTGAGTCGGAGGTCATATTTAGAGATTCTTTTGAGGACTAACTCCAGATCCTCTGAATGATCTTCTGACCTTAGAGACTTAATAGCTATATCATCAACATAATCATTCAGTCTCCCTAGGAGGTAATCGCTAAAGATGTACATCATGGCTCGTTGATATGTCGCTCCGGCGTTTTTTAAGCCAAAAGATATCATGGTGTAACAAAAGGTTCCCCAGGGCGTCATGAATGTCATTGTTAACTGGTGCTCTGAGTTGATGCGTATTTGATTGTAGCTTGAGAAGCCATCCATGAAGGACAAAAGCGCATGTCCAGCGGTTGTATCCACCAATTGATTGATACTTGGCAATGGGAAGTTATCTTTAATTGTAGCTTTGTTCAAGTCCCAGAAGTGTATGCAGATGCGTATTCCTCCGATCTTTTTAGGAACCACTACAATGTTAGATACCCAATCTAAGTAATCAACTGCACGAATAAAACCAGCCTAGTATAGTTTAGTGATTTCATCACGTACTGCTAGCACGACTTCTGGCTTGATCTTTCATGCTTTCTGTCTGATGGCTTTGATATGGGGATCTAGGATTATGTTGTGTTGAATTAATCTTGGGTCTAGTCCCAGCATATCCTCATATGACCATGCAAACACCGTGATATTATTCTGGAGAACCTATTTTATGTCATCATGTGCCTTTTGGTCTAATAGAGAACTAACCTTGAGAGTTTTAGCCTCAACTTTATGTGTAACCACAGAGACCTCGTTAAGTGGATCTTCGGTTACATCTCCAGCTTCCAGATCTAGCGTGCGCGTCGATTGCTCTGGCCAGTCTGGAGATGTTTCCGATGTGGCTATGATTGCGTCATTAAGGGCTAGGTTAGTTTCTATTAGTGTAGGATCAAGCTGTCTAATGATTTCACCGTGTAAGCTTGTTAAAACTAGTGGTGTAGATAAAATTTTGTCCATCTATCAATTATCCTGCATAATTGTCAAATACGAGAGTAATTAGAAAGATACTAAGTTTGATGCGACAAGTGTTTAACGAATAATGCTTAGTTTAGTGTATAGGATGTGACGTGACGTTACTGAGTGTAAAGCTAACTGAATTTTAAATTTCGCGAACAGCCTGTAATTAATGAGACCTGATTATGAGGAGATAAGATACAGTAGTTTAGGGTCATTTCGGACCGTAATGCGTGCGATATCTGACGCAATTAATGCCTTGATCCTCGGGTTCTAGCTCATATTGACACCAGCATTTGGGCAAGTCTCTCTGAAATCGGGCATCAAGTTGGTTAAATTTTGCATATAAGTAAGTAGTTTTGGTTTAGAACAGGTTGTTTGCCATCGCGAATTTGAATTCTTAGCTGTTACAGAGAGAAAGGAGGAGGAGCAGAAGATTGGAGCGTGTCATTTGTAAAGGCATAAAGGTGCAAAAGTGTGAAGGTGTTAGAACTGTAACAATGGCACCTAAAGTGAGAGGGAAGAACGCGAAATTGGCTAAGATTGACGAGGTGCAAGGGAGCCTGTAGCGTGTTTCGCAGGTAGTGGTCGAAGTGAGAGACCCTATGCCTTTGAATCGGTAGGCCATCCCTTGCTTATTCGTCTTACTTTTGCAGTGTTTATTCTTGTAGCGTCATCTCGGTAAATTAAAATTTTAGACTATAGACCTCGCGTTAAAACGAGGGTTTATACACTAGGATTGCGTCTATCGCCGTTGTCAGGGACAAACCTTGTACTGTTGCAAGGGTTTAGGTGATTTCGGCATGAATAGCTAAGCGTAATCTGTAGATTTTCTGTATTTTAAGCATGCAAATCTGAATCTAGATGTTGATGTGTTTATTATTTTCTCTGTACAGTATCATGTTAAGACCCATCTTAATCGTCTTGGATATAGTCGAGGTTTTATGCTGCATAAATCCGATCGTACCTAATGTTCCTCCCCCTCAGACTTGGTTGCATGGGAGGGCCATATGGTTTAGAAAGGGTGCGCTAGAGTTTCTGCAGTTTTTACTGCGTAACTACAGCATTATTGTATGGTCACACCTGTCGGGAGATATTGCTGGCACCATTTTGGAGCACTTGTTAGTGGGTTCTACGCAGGGAATTCTAGCTTTCTTGACAGATGGGGCTATCGACACTGGTCCTCCCCAGGACCGCGAACTTAGTGCCAGAGGGTTGAGGTGCTTAAGTTGGATCTAGGAAATGGCTCAGTTTAGCTGTTACCATGCATACAACACTTTGTTCGTGGCCCATCACATCTCGACCTACTTCCAGAACCCACCAGGCACAGTGTATTATTTAGGGGGGTAAGTGGTTTTATTGGTGGTATTGTCATTATATGTCTATTTTCTGAAGCGTAAGATAAGCATATGTGGTATGGTACAGGTTTTTTATCCATGAGAACAAGTTAGTAGGCGATGGTGATACCTTAACTTAGATTGAAACAGCAATAAAGGTGTTTACCTCTACTAGCAATGTACGTGTTGGTGTAATGGGGCAGATCGGCTTTGACATTCATGAGTACCCCACCCGTTATGCTGATGCTTTTGAGAATTGCCAGAATCTCGGGTGGTTACATGACGATTAGAATTTGGATCCACCCCTTACCGTTGTAGAAGTGCAGAGGAAACTTCCTCCGTTTCCTTTGCCATTTGGACTTGGTAAAATTGCTGTGTATTTTATTATTGCATAATGTAATTGTAATCGTGAATGTCGCGTAATAGTATTTTTTTGACATGTGTCTTGCATTATTCAATCAGGGAATCCTGGGAGATTACCCTTACAATTTTCGGCAGCGAGGGGAATACCCTCCTTTTCCGCTATGGCAACATCAAGGAGGCACAACGTTGGCTCGGCCACGTGGTGGCCCCAGTTGCGTTGGTCACCAAGCTGCGGGAAGCAAGGCTAATGCACTTATTTTTGGCTATAACCCCTGATGTCCCCGCCAGTGAAATATTAACCCTGGTCAACTCCTTCAGTGAAAGGGCTAAGCGCTTTTGCATGCACGTGCATCACATACGTGTAAATTTTGATATTGATGCTTAGCTTTTTGTAGACCTTTTTGGCGTCTCCTCTGATAGCCTTCCCATAGAGGAAAAGGTGAAGAGGAGCCTCTCCTGTCAGGAGTGGCTGGAGGAGTGGCTAGGGGCTAAGAAGGAGGCTAAGGGGATCCCTTGTGAGAAGATCAAACTAGAGATCGCCAAGATGATTTATCCCCTGTTTTGGGCCCGAGCTTTCCCCAAAACACTCTGGTAGGGGAGGTTCTTTACCATAGAGTAGACCCATATCATGTGGAAGGTTATGGAGGAAGGGACCCAGTTTGACTGGGCAAGCTACTTTGCTGAGGGGTTACGCACTGAAATGATCAGGCTTCGCCAAAAGATTGATTCTCGTTTCAACGTGCATTTCACCTTCTTCATAGCTTGCCTTCGACGTTTTGCCGAATTTTTGGTTATCCAAAGGAATGGGGTCTGGGTGCAACAAGACCAAGACCAGCTATCCAAGCCTTGGATTACCCACATTTTTGGCACTACCCGAGGATAGGATCCCCCAGAGGGGATTGGAGAGTCTCTGTCTATAACGATAAGGGATTTGGTGACGTCTCGAGTGTGAGGCCCTGACAGCGTAGGCGGGGTGATGCCCACTTACACTGGCGATGCTTCATGAGGGAAATGCTTGGCGGTAGAGATTGTAGAACCTTCGGCTCGGCGTAAAAGGCTTCGCTTAACTGAGGCCCCTGTGGAGCCTGGGAGTGACACGAGTCGAACCATGAAGGCAGAGTTCAACGGAGTAAACCTCCGCCTAGTAAGCGTAAAAGAAACGTAGTAAAAGTTATTTTATTACGCAATTTTTATTCAAGATATTTTGAATCGTCTAAATGTGAATGTGATATGAACAGCGAGACCTACGGAGCAGTTGACCCCTGAGATAGGGGTAGTGATATTAAGTTGTGGGGAAGGGACCCCAGTTTTGGAAGAAGAGGCCCCAGCTGTTAGGACTAGTGATGCACAGACTCTTGTGCATGAGGAGAGGGAGGAGGTGGGAACTGTTGACGCACTCCCCACTGTAACCGGCATAGGTAGTAAGCGTATTGGATGTCTTGAGGAGTTTTGTTAATAATTAGGATTTTTAACTAAATTACGCTACAGTTGAGGAAGATGCACCCACGTCTGCCTCTGTGAGCAGAACATGGAGAGAGTTTCCTGACAAATTAGCCTTCATGGAAGGTGTTGTCAGTGATATGATCGAGCACCTCGAGCGCGTCGATCCTGGAGCTGGTATGTTATAGCTATAATAGGTTTATTTTATTAGAAAGTGGTAATGTTTCATTTATATTGATAATGTTTGCTGTCAGGAGCTCACCTTCGATGGGACCCAACAGAGGCCATTGATTTGGACATAGTGGAGCCTCCATCTGACGGGGTGGTCGTGCCACACAACATTTATGAGGAGATGCGTAAATGTGCGTTACGCTCGACTTGCTCCTTGTGGGAGAGTAAGAGTGTCAATGAAGACCTCTGGAAAAGGCTGCAGAGGTTAGAGAGGGAGAAGGAGTCTTTGACCAAAGAGGTCAGAGACTTAAAATCGTGATGCGAGTTCCTGCAGGCGTGGGAAACAGGTGAGGAGGACTGGAGCACAGCTGTAATTAACTACTCTTGCTATTGGACCATAATCAGGAATAGCATGCAAACTAGTCGGGAGTTGGTGGAGAAGCAGATGCAGATAGAGCTGTTATCTCAGAAAAGCCAAGACTGGAANTAGATACTTAAAATCGTGATGCGAGTTCCTGCAGGCGTGGGAAATAGGTGAGGAGGACTGGAGCACAGCTGTAATTGACTACTCTTGCTATTGGACCGTAATCAGGAACAACGTGCAAACTAGTCGGGAGTTGGTGGAGAAGCAGATGCAGATAGAGCTGTTATCTCAGAAAAGTCAAGACTGGAAGGATTTCTGCGCAAGTGTGCAAGAGTGGGGGCAGAAAGAAAAGGATCACAAGCATTTTTATAAGCGAGAAAGTATCGTTTATCGTCAGCATTACCATGATTCTACCATCGAAGCTCAATCCTTGCGGGTATTCCTTGATGTCATTGGCGCATCCCAAGCTTTCGAGAAGTTTCAGGATCAGGTGACAGTAAGCGCGTCACCGAAAAGAGAAATGACTCTTCCCGGGGGCGAGACTACTGTCCCTACTTTCTTCCCTGATCCGCCTCACTGGACTAGTGTGGAAAAGGGGAAGGTGAAAGCTGGAGCTACTCTGGGGAACGGCGTATGGTCTAAATTAACTGAGGATGAAATCATGCAGCGCCTATGGGTCGGTTTAGAAAAGCTTCCCTTTGCTGCGGAAGTAGGACCATCGTGAGTAAGTTTAAACATTATTGAATCTAAATTTTTTTATTATGGTGTCAAGTATTTGCTAATGTATTTGCTGTATACAGGTACAAGAATTAGATGGAGAAGGCGAACAGGATGAGGAACAAGCACAAGAAGAGAAGCGTAATAGTGAAGAGCGTCCTCTTGTGGAGCCGACGTTAGAGCAAGGGCCTCGTGGGGATGGCATTCCTCACAAAGGAATACCTTCTAAGAAGGACGACCCACTTGAGGATGATTTATTAGGCTTGGAGCCTGACCTAAGGGATACGGGTGACAGTGGCACCAGGGGGATGCGTAATTGTAACTTACACATGATTTTATTGATTAGAATTGAACAATGGTTATGTGAATGTTGAAAATACTGTATGGTTTTAAATTCTATTTATTTTATTTTTTTGGTTTTATATCTTTATTTGCAAAGCGTAAGTGTAGTTGTTAAAGGTTTAGAATAAGTTACGTTGTCGTGAAATGGAATTGCTAGTTTAAGGCCATCACAGGCCGTCATGTAACATTTGCGTAAGATACCAGGGAATTAGTTTTAGGCCGTTGTGGGCCTTTGCTAGTTTAAGGCCATTGCGGGCCGTTGCTAGTTTAAGGCCGTTTCGGGCCATCGCTAGTTTAAGGTCGTTGCGGGCCCACTGTGTAAGTTTGGAAGCATAATAATGTACATTTCTGTGTAATTGCACTAAAATGATCAACAAGCGTAAATAGCGTATATAAAGAAATGTGAATGGCATAATGAATAGTAAGCGTAAATATGTATGTATATATTAAAAAGGATTGACAATGGAAACTGCTAAGCGTAAAAGGAAAAATTAGTAAAGACGTGAAGATGCGCATAAATGCCATTCAGATCAATCACTAATTTGTAATTGTTTCTTGATGGCCTTTACGTTCAGTGGTGCATAAGGGCAGGGAGACTTGCGGCCTGACTCTTCCACACCACCGTCCTGAAATGGCAGGTTGGCCTAGGCTAGACTGTCATTGTTCGCTTCAGTTTGTTTAGGGATTCAGGGATGGGTTTGATCATCCGATGTTTCTATCTCCGAACCCCATTCCTCTTCATTATTGTTGACAGTCCTGGGGGTGATTTCGTCACCGCGTATTACAACCTCTCCCCCTGCATAGGGTAGGTGTATTTCCTGATGGATTGGTGATGAAACTACCCTCAGTTGAGCTAGCCAGGACCTCCCTAGAATTAAGTTGAACTCGGGCATCTCCTCGATGACAAGGAATGTAGCATCCGTTGGGAATTGATCCCCTGCTACAAATTCGATGCGCACCGTCCCCTTGACCTGAACCTGTGCTCCATTGAATGACTTTATGCATGTTGTCGTTGTGGGACTGATCTGGTCGACCAGACCCAACCTATCCATGATGGGATAAGGAATGACATTTGTAGCTGCGCCATCGTGCACGTGCACCCTCCGGATTCGATATTGACCGACCCGGATGGTGATAAACATGGGTTTAGTTGTCACTTGACCTTTCTCAAGATCACCTTTGATGGATTCATCATGAAAGATCAACGAGGTAGGTTTAGGTCACTCAGCGTCAGAGGGAAACATGACAGCGTGTATCGCTTCCTCCTCCGTTGGTAAGCTTTCCTCCACAGGTATGGATGTCAGCATGCAGACCATGGATTCATGGTGTTTTTGAGACGTCATGAGCAGGTCATAGAGGCTTAGCATTGTATTTTTTTGTTTCAAAGCCTGTTTGACCTACGTAAATATGTCGAGGAGATCCTGTTCTTTACTAGCTTGTTTGTCCCCTCTGTCTTCTTCCATTCGCCCCAAGAGACGAATCTCTCGAGGTGGAACAGCATCGGTCGGAGGGTTGCTCTTTTTATTGTAGAGGGGTGACTGTGTTTCTATACCTTTGTCTTGCCCAGAAGGTGCAGATGCAGGGACAGAGGCCAAGGGCCTGGGCCTAGCGAAGCCTAGGGTAACATGGTTTTTAGCGGCATTGACTAACGTGTCCCCTTCCTTTTGTTTATTAGGTGATGGTTGGTGATTTGTGTTAGAAGCTTGCCCCTACGTAAAAGGGGCAGTCGGTGATTTTGGCACCCTGAGAGTGAAAGGCGCCTTAGGTGTGGGCGCGGACATAGCCACGGCTTTACTGTTACTGGGAGGTTGAGTTAAATCTAGAGAAGGCGCCCGAATGATGAAGGGTGGCCTTGAGACACCACTAGTTGTTGGTGAAAAGCTTGTCCCCCATGGTGAACTGGTAGGCACGCGTAAAACAAAAGGTTGTTTTGGCGGTACCTTCCTTTCACTGTCTGTACTCACCACATTGATTGTGTAGGGTGCGTTGTTTGCGTTCAACGGATCCTTGTACACGTGCAACGCTTGGTTTTCCAGACGCATTGGACTACTGCCATCTAATTTCAAAGAGCCATCATTGATCATGAGTTGAATGTCGTCTTCCAACGCCTAGCAGTAATATGTGTCGTGACCACACAATTGGTGGTAGTCACAGAAACGGTCCAGCCTGAAAGACCTTGGAATTGGTGGTTCGTCAGGTAGGGCTAAAGAAGGATTCTTCAGCAATTCACAATGACGTCTGTGACGCTTCAGAGCTTCTTCGGATACCTTCTTAGTCTGAATGTATCCTGCCCCTAATAGTTGTTTCAACAGTTCCGAATGTTTCACAGGCAGGGCTGTATACTTTGAGCGATCTTTACGCTCAAAGTTTGGTTTTGGCCGTGGGGCTTTTCAGCGGCAGATGTGTCTTGGCTGGTGCTACTTATACTAGCCGTGGTCTCAGGAGACGCCGTAGGTGCCTTCTTGTTTTTGTTCTTAGCACCTTCAGCCAGCGCAGCTACCGTCGTTGTTGTTGTCTTACCTTAATCCTTGCCCTTGTTGTTAGCATTTTTGTAGGTGACATACGCCAGGTCCTTGCTAGCCTCCGCAACATCTTGGATGCTTTTGTTCTAGGCAAAAGCTTGATGTAAGGAGCTAGGGGAAAGATAATATAGCTTAGATTTGATAAAATCATTAACTGCTACTTTGAATATGGCCAGCAAATGGGCCTCCGCGATTGGCTCACGGATTTCATTCAAAGTAGCACTCCACCACTGTATAAACTTTTGGACTGGTTCGAGCGGGTCTTGTTTCACTCCCATGAGTTGATCTAACTTGACCTCCGGCTTTAAATTGTATTTAAAGCGAGTCACGAACTGTGTCAGGAACTCTTCCAGGGTTGAGATGGAAGAGCGAGGGAGGGCTCGATACCAATCTAAAGCTTTCCTTGCCAGAGACATCGCAAAGACACAGATGAATGTGTGAGACCACTGTTGTAACAACAAAGATTCGGATCTGCAGGTAACCAGGTGAGCGTTGGGATCTCCCTCCCCATTATATTTAGTGAAATGGGGTAAGGAAATTCCCGGGGGTAACGACAGCATGGGGACTGCTGGACTAATAGGATTATCTTGATAGAAGTCCATGATCTATATAGTGTCAGAGCCAGTGGCCTTACGGCGTCTAACCTCCTCAGTGAGGGTCTGGATGAGTAAGAAAGCTTGATCTAAGCCTGTTGATGAAGATGCTTGCATAGGAGGAATAGGGGGTTGAACTGGAAGAGCGGTGCCAGACAATGGAAATGAAGGAATGGTTTGGCTGGCATATGGTGCGGCGGGGATTCCTGCAGACAGAGGTTCCTGTGAGGACCACCACCCACCGGTTTGAGAAGAGAGATTAGCCACTACTGGCTACGCGGGATAGGGATAAGGATATTGTGGGACCATCTGAGGAATATGCGTTGTAGGTGCAACTGAGGGTTGCACGCCATATACCGCAGACTGGTTATGTTGTGCCATGGGGATGATCCACTGACTCACAGTGGGCTGTTGGATGGATGTCTATGGCTGAACGACGGTTGTGATCTGTTGGCTTGGAGGGGGCGGTAGTGATAAAGTTTGTGCCAGATTTTACATCGGGAGAGTTATAGGTATGGCATGGGGTTGGATCTGAGGGATGAAATGGGGCACGGTGGATGCTGGGACCACCGACGGAATGCTGATTACGCGTGGTGACGAGACTGCCCCCATGTTATTTTGAGGTATTTGCACTTGTAGCCCAGATGACTGTGTAGTGGCTTGCGGGATGACAAGAATGTGAGTTTTTGTGGTCATGGTGGGATTAAGATGGGCGGCTTCTCCATTGAGAGGGAATAAGGGATTTATGTAGGTATGTGGACTAAGAGTGTGATATGAATGTTCAGACTGGGCTGCAAATTCATCATCTTCTTCCTCCCCGTTCTGGGGTTCCAGCATAGCCCATGTAGCCTGGCTCCTGGCCATGACCAACTGTGTTATGATTTCATGGTGATGTTCTGTCAGGGGAATGATGTCGTAGGCGGTAGGGGTAAAATCCTGATCCCCTTGGTGGATCATCTCAAAATTTCATTTCGATTTCGGCTTGGCTAAGGGCAAGCTTTGCCTAGATCTTGACGCAGATGAAGTTATATTCTTCAGGGGTCACGACAGTAAATACGGGGTCTTTGCCCTGCAGTCTCAATGACTGACGCGACGGTCCCTGAGATCCTATAACACCAGAAGCTGGTCCAGTGATGACGATAGGGTTCACAGATGTGGCACCCGAGTCAGTTGTGATCATTGTGGCTGCGGTTGTGTATGCAGAATCCATTGGTCAAGTAGATTATAAGTAATAAATGACTAGATCTAAAAGGTGATGGACAAAGAAGATCGCTATTAGGCTTTCTACCCTGTAGGATTCCAAAGGAATCGTTATAGTGACCGATCTACACCTCACGCTTTTTGTAAACTTCCTTAGAGGTATTACGTTTACGTTTTGGAGACGCGGGTATAGATCGCTTACAGGGCTACCCGTAAAAATACAAATTGGAGCCTGGCCCTCCTTCTAGCACCAGAAAACTGTAACGATGGAAAATGTCGGCAGCTGGAATACCAAACAAAATCTGTTTACATAGTCTTAACCATGGATCCGTGCGAGGGCTGTGCTGGAGAAAACAAATCTGCAGTGCCCTGAACAGTCTTGTCGATCAGATAGGGACTTACTAAATTAGTAAATCGATGAAGATTATAGGTGTTCCATGGAACGATTTGATTCGATAAATCGTGAAAGGAGAGGAAAACGATGTAGCTAAATTGCAATAATGACAACGTTAACACAACAAAGGGAATCAGATTTAAGAGAAATGTGTGATTTCAAGATCTGTACTTTGACCTGAAAAAAAATAAGTATTTTGTATACAAAGCTACAATGGGAAGACTCCGATTATCTTGTGCGAAACATACACAAAATAATAAGAAAACTGTTTAACAAGGAGTGCAGAATGGAGCTCGGTCTACCTTATAAGCCAAAGATGGAGTGCAAGGAAGGTCAAGCTCGGATGTCTATCAACCAACTGTGTCTGATCAATAGATCTTGCCAACCGCACCAGATGATCTCTCGATCTCTGATCTATCTTCTTCGCTTTGGATAGTCTCTGCTCAAAACTGTCAAGGATCACCGATGGGAGAACTGTATTTTTGCCCAAAAGGTATGATCACTCCTGCTGCTAAATGCTCAAAAATGTCTCTTGTTTCTGCTTAAGGATGATAACTGCCAAAAGATGAAGATGCCAGCCGCCGCTCCCCTTCAAAAAAAAAGTAGTCCCCCTTTTTTCTTCGCCAATTGGGGTATTTATAAGTTTGAAAACATGCAGAAAAGGCACGACCTTGATGACATGTGTCTCGAACTTTCCGGATACTGTTGACTTGACGAACTGGCTATGTTGCGTCACATTGCAACGTACGCTGTCAGCACTTTTGCCGAGGCTACTTCATGATTACGCACAATATGCTTATCAGAGTATTGCGCGTATGGATAGCAAATGTGTAACTGCTTTAGCCAGCTTTATGCTATATTACACTTGTTTACGCTGCGTCGTGTGGCAGAGCGTAACAAAGCATGGAAATAGCGAGTCAAGCTGTTTTATGCTCATTTACGCAACAAAGCGTAGTGAAGCGTAAAAAATAATCAACTCGACGATAAATTACGCTGATGTATGCTGCGTAGCATAGCGAGCGTAAGGTGATCAATCTGCAAAAAGAAAGGAGTCGATTTGTCACGCTTCCTTTGGACTTTTTTGAAGCTCATTACGCTGCCTTGCGTAACAGAGCATAAATCCGACCCTGGACAAAAGACTTAGAAGGATATGCGAGAAGTCGCATATTACGCTGCTTAGGCCTTAAACTTCATCAAATCTACTGAAGTAAGTTACCTTTTGATGTCAGACTATGTTAAGCAGAATTACGCTAAGCGTCCTTACGCTATGTTGCGTAATGTAGCGTAAAGACAGAAAATATAGTAAAATTGAAATTTGTAAGGAACTTGGAGACTTGATGTCGGGCGTCATTTCGCCTTGCTTTGCTTTGTTCTACCTTTTGGAATTCTATCACGAACTTTTGCCTGAATCGTGAATCTTCACCTGAGGCCGATTCACAATTTCCACGGTGTTTTAGCTAGCGTGGCAAAATAGCTAATTTAGGGTGTTTACAGGGCATAGTTAATGCAACTGGATTATGAGATGATAAGCTATGCGTTAGTTTAGGGTCTTTTCGAACTGCCATCAATGCGATATCTACGAGATTAATGGTGTGATCCTTACGCTTCATGTCAAAATGACATGCCTACATTTTGGGAAAGTTTCGCGCTGAGCAGACATGAAAACAAAAAGTTTTCACCGTCATGCTTATAAGGAGATGGTTTGTCCTCAAAGTAAACTATAAACGTAGTGAGGTTGAGTTAGGCTAAAGCAGAAGGAAAGCGTAAGTTAACGATTTCGCAGAGGCTATTGAGGTGGAACAATGGCACCGAAGACTAAATGCAAACACGCCAAGTTGGCTAGGATCGATGAAGTACAGGAAAGTCTGGGGAAAATTTTGAAGGTGCGAGTCAAAACTCAAGAGGCTACTCCACTCACCCAGTAAGTCGTTCTTCACCTTCCTTGTGTGATATATGCATTGGATCGATTTCGCTGTCATTGTGTGATAATTTGTATTTTTTTTTTAAAATGCACACTATGTTGGGTGTCGATACCTGCTTCTAATAGTTATTTTATGGAAGTTTGTAACATTACCCCTATCGCCGTTGTCAGAGACAAACCTTACACCATTATAAGGGTTTGGGTAGTTGTGGATAATGTTGTATAAACACAATGCATAACCAGTCAAGAGTTTAGGTGTTGTACCCTTACATAGTGCAAAGGGGGGTTCCATTGTTTTTCCCGTAATGGTTGCGTGTTACGTTAGGGTAATATGTCATATTACCTTTATCGCTGTTATCATAGATAGACCTTGCACCATTGCAAGGGCTTGGGTGGTTTTGGTAGTGCATCTCTAACGTAACATGCAATTTTCTAGGAGTCAGGGTAGCGAGAACCTCAGTGTTGCTTAACGGATTCTTGTGAGTTTTTTTTTTATTGTCTTGGCATAGTTAGCATGTCTGAATTGTTTTCTAATGGGAATATGTTTTATTGTAAAGGGTCACACTAAAGGCCATCATGATCGTTCTAGACATTGTGGGCGTTCTGTGCTATCTAAATGCCCTCATGGCCAACGTTCCTCCTCCCCATGCTTGTGTAGGGGAAGAGGAGGTTTTGTTTCGAACGGGAGTACAGGAGTTCCTGCAATTTTTGTTGAGTAACTTTTGCATAACTTTGGCGTAATCATTTGATCGCATCTGTCAGCCGAGACAGCCGCCACCATTCTGGAAACGTTGCTGGTTGGATCAACATAGAGTATCTTAACGTTTTTGGTGGACTGCTCAATTGAGGTTGTAGGGGGAAGAGATCGTGAACAACGCATCAAGGGTTTGAAGTGCTTATCTTGGATCTAGGAGATGCCCAGGTTTAATTATTATCATGCCTACAATACGTTGTTCGTAGCTCATCATCTCACAACCTATTTTTAGAACCCACCTGGCATCATGTACTATGCTGACGGGTAAGTACTATCAAGGTATTATGATGTATTAACTATTGATTGATTTTACGTTGGATGTAAATAGTTGTCTATATTCTATGGCATAGGTTTTTTATCAATGTGGATGGTCTCCAAGGTGATACAGACATGTTATCTATGGCCCAAACAACCATAAAGGAATTCACTTCTATTAGCAATGTGCATGCTAGTGTCTTGGGAAAACTAGGATTTGAAATCCAACATTACCCTATCCGATATGCCAAGTTCTTTATCAAGTGTTGAGACTCCGGATGGCTGGATAAGGAGTGGACTTTGGATTGTCCCATCACTATTGACGATGTGCATGAGAACATCCCACTGTTTCCTTTGCCTTTTGGACACGGTAAATTATGCTACGCTGATCAACTGTGTGACCTTATGGAATAGGAACAGTGTATAAGATTTTATTGTTTTGTTTTTTTGTCTAACCTATGTTTTTTATGTTTATAGTTAAAGAATCGCGGGAGGTCACAGTGATAGCCTCTAGGCATGACGTAGCCACCATCTTCTTCCGTTATGGTGACATAAATGAAGTGCAACGTTGGCTTTGCCATGGAGTAGCCCTAGCTGCCATACCCAATAACCTTTGGGAATTTGGACTGATGGAGATATTTCTAGCTATAACCCCCAATGTCACAGTAGCCAAAATGTTGGCCCTAGTCGACTCCTTCAGCGAACAAGCCGAGCATCTTCACACGCGCATGTGTAATGTGTGCATGAGTTTTGATATTAACGCTCAACTGTTCGTCGACCTTTTTGGCATTTCTTTTGATTTTCTCCTAGTGAAAGAAAGATCAAAAAAGAGTTCTAAACATCAGAAGGACATAGAGGAGTGGCTAGGGATTAAAAAAGAACCAAAAGGTATCTACACTGAGAAGATCAAGCTAGAGGTGGCTAGCATCATTTACCCCATCTTCCAAGCTCATGCTTTCCCCAAGCTACTTTCCCAAGGAAAAATCGTTGGCATAGAGTAAGCCTGAATCATGTGGAAGGTTATGGAGGAGGGAACATGATATAATTAAGCCAAGCACCTTGCTGAAGGCCTGCAGGCTAAAATGGTCAAGCTTCGCAAGAAGCTTGAGTCTCGTTTCAATGTGCATTTTGCCTTCTTCATAGCTTGTTTGCGATGGTTTGCCGAATTATTGGTGGTTCACAAGGATGGAGTCTGGGTGCAGCAGGATTGTAACCAGATCTTCAAGCCTTGGATTTCTTAGGTCTTCTACACCGTCTGATCACAAGATCCTCCTAAAGGTATCGGGAAGTCATTTTCACTAATAACTAGGGATCGGGTGGCACCTCCCGTCTGAGGCCAAGACAACGTGGATGGGGTGCCCCCTTCTTACACCAGCAGTGCGTTAAGGGGGAAGTGCCTTGCAGCAGAAATTGTAGCATCATTGGTTCAGTAGAAAATGCATCATTGAGCTATGGAGTCTCCTAGCCTGACTGACGAAGAGGGAAGGAAATTGCGGATTAAGTTTCACAGGAGCAATCCATCGGCTGGTAAGTAGAGGAATGCATAATTAGTTTATATATATTACACTACATATAGATGTCGTTGCATCACATAGCACTCATGAAAAGTGAGTAAATTTTTTATTTTTTGTTAATTGTGATGCATTTTACAGGAAAAGGGAAAGATGTAGAGGGATTGAGCCCTGAAATAGGGGCCATAGTCCTGCGGTATGGGGAAGGGGCCTAGGTTTTGGAAAAGGAGGCCCCTGTTAACAATGTAGGCAACACACAGGCTCCTGTGCCCAAAGGGAAGGAGAGCGTAGAAGATGTTACAGCCCTTTTGGATGAGCTGGAAAGGGAGGAGCAGTTTGTTGCTAGTGAGTTTGACCACTTGTTTGACCTTTCCTCGAAGGATAATCCTCCTGCTATTACTCTTAAGGGTTTTCTAGATAGAAGCTTTGCATTATTGTAGCATCTCAAATTTTTTCTTTGTCTACTGTGTTATGTTTAAATCATTTTTTTTTGCATAGTAGGCACTTCTAATAATAGTGGTGTACCTTCATAGCAACCCCTACTCAACATTGGGCTAAGGCTCCTGACAAATTCACCTTTATGGAGGGCATTGTTAATGATATGATTAGTCATTTGGAGTGAATCGATCCTAAGATAGGTACATCACTATTGTTATATAGGGATTGTTGAACTGTCACATTATGTCATCCTATTACGTCTAATTGTTATTTTTCATGTTACAACATCTCATCTCAAATGCGATCCCAAAGAGCCTATCGATGTAGACGTTGCCCCTGAACCTTCACTAGAGGTGACCGAAGTGCCACATGGCCTTTATAATGAGATGCATAAATGTGCATTGTGCTCAACCTGTTTTTATGGAAGGGTCAGAACGTCAACGAAGATCTCTGGAAGAGGTTGCAGAAAGCAGAAAAAGAGAAAACGTCCCTAACTACTAGGGTTGAGGACCTTGAGTCTAGGAACAAATTTCTGCAAGCTTGAGATACCAATGATAGGAATTGGCAGAAAACTGTAATTGACTATGCCTGCTATTGGATAGTCATCAAGAAAAACATCCAAGCCAGTCGTGAGCTCATTGAGAAATGGATGCAAATGGATCTCCTAGCCCAGAAGAACCAAGACTAGAAGGACTTTAGCGTGAGGGTCCAGGAATGGGGTAAGGCATAGAAAAATCATAAACACATGTATAAGCAGGAATGTGCCACCTACCACTGACATTACAGAGATTCTACGGTTGAAGCATGGTCCCTCCGATTGTTCCTTGATGTCATCGGTGCTTCTAGAGCATATGAAAAGTTTCAGGAGCAAGTGACAGTGAATGCCTCCCCTAAGAGAGAGATGACCCTCCCTAGCGTGGAGACTACTATCCCTTCATTTTTTCCTGAACCACCCTGGTGGACTCCTATGAAAAAGGGAAAGGTAAAGATTGGAATTGATCTAGGAGATGGCGTTTGGGCAAAGCTCACTGAGGATGAGATTATGCAACGCCTGTTAGTCGACATGGAACATATTCCTTTCATAGTCAACGCAGGACCATCATAGGTAAGCTATGCGACTATTGTATTATTCTTACACATGATTTTGATGGTGACACAAGCATTTGCTTCATGTCAAATTGTAGGATCAACACAAAGAGGATCCCCATGAGGAGGATCCTCACAGAGAGGATCATGCCCATGAACAGAATCCACCCGAAGGAGATCCTTAGGAGGAAGATCCTCATGAGGCAGATTTGGAGTTGGATGATGCAAATGAAGATGGTAACAAAGGGGACATGTAGCATAGCGATATTGGCCAAACATTTTGTTGTAATGAAAGGGAATAAAAGATAACTTTTTTGGTTTCTTAAAGTTGGTTAATGGTGATTGTAAAAAATGTGTTGTCAGAAAGGTTACATGTTTTAGGCCACTGCAGGCCTGCGATAGTTTAAGGCCATTCTAGGCAGGTGATAGTTTAAGGCCATTTCGGGCTGGGCTATCGCACATGAAAAAGAATGAATACAATTGCCATTTTTAGGCTGTAGTGGGCCGTAAATAGTTTAAGGTCATTTCAGGCTGGGCCATCGTGAAAAAGCATAACGATAACGATGTGACAGGAAAGAACGTAAACTATGTAATAGTAAATAATGTGGATTGATATAACATGTCACACTAATGTGTTTATTTATTAGCTCTGCAACTACTTCTTGATCATTTTTAGGTTTGGCAACACGTATGGATGAGGAGGCTTATTACAGCATTCCTCTACGCTACCATCTCCTCTCTGGAAGGGTAGTTCAGCCCAAGTCAAGCTTTCATTGGCCACTGTGTCATCAATTCAATTGTTGGGATAGGATTTTGATCCTCGGGGATTTCAATCTCCAAACCCTATTCCATCTCCACGTTGTTGACAACTTGAGGGATCATCTTATCACCGTGGATAATCACTTCCCCTCCCGCATAGGACAAGTGGATTTCTAAGTGAATGGGTGATGAGATGGCCCTTAGTTGAGCCAACCAAGACCTCCATAATATTAGGTTGAAGCCAGCCATCTCCTTGATAATGATGAACACTACATTTTTGAGGAATTGATCCCCTACGACAAAGTTGATTTGCACTGTTCTCTTAACTTGCACTCGTGACCTGTTAAATGACTTTAAACATGACGTCGTTGTGGGATTGATCTGGTCAATCAAACTCTGTTTGTCCACTATGGGAAATGGAATGACACTGGTAGCGGCTCTGTCATCTACGTGTACTCTCCAGATCCTATATTGGCTGACCTGGATAGTGATGAACATGGACACTGTTGTCACCTGACCCTTTTCTAGGTCATCCTTAATGGACTCGTCATGGAATGTTAGTTGGGAAGGTCATGGTTGTTCAATAGTGGGGGGAAGCATAATCTAGTAGATTTCTTTTTCATTTGCTGGCAAGCTTTCGTCCATGGATATGGACGCTAGCATGCGAACCATGGCTTCATGATGCTTTTCAGATGTCATCAGCAAGTCATATAGGCTCAACGTTGTATTTTTCTGCTTGAGAGCCTACTTAACTTATGTAAAATTGTTGAGGAGATTGTGCCCATGGTCTAGTTGTTTGTTGCCCCTCTCTTCTTTCATCCATCCCAGGAGACAGATCTCTCGGGATAGAACAGTTTCTAGTTCAGGACTATGTTTTCTTGGGTAGGGAGAAGATGGCCGCGTCTACGTAATGTTGTCCTTTTCAAATGAAGGAGGAGCCAAGGGTGCCAAGGTGAGAGGTGTAGGCTTAGGAAACCCCAACGTAAGGTGGTCCTTGGCTACTTTGTCTATCACACGCCCTTCTCCTCTCATTATAGGTTGAGGTTAGGGCATTGACTTAGATGTTTTTCCCTGTGTAGCAGGAGCAATCGATGGCTTTGGCACCTTGATGATAAAGGGTGTGCTAGGTGTGGGCATAGGCTAGGCCATGACATTAATGATAATATGCTATGGAACAGATGTCTGAGGTAGAACTTGGAGGAAAAAAGGTTGTTGCTGAGCCATGCTCATCGATGTCGACAGGCTTGTCATCTGAGGTGGACGAGGAGACACGTGCAGCACAAAGTGTTATTGCGGCGGTACTGGACCATTGTTGTTCATACCCATCACGTTGATAGTGTTCCTTGCGTTATTTGCATTCAATGGATCTTGGTACATGTGCATGGACTGGTTTTCTAGACAAACTAGACTACTGCAATCTAAGATCAATTTACCTTGGTCGATCATGCATTGAATGTCATCTTTCATTGCCCAATAGTAGTCCGTGTCATGACCACACAACTGGTGGTAGTCGCAAAAATGATCTAGCCTGAAGTTCTTAGGAACAGGTGGTTCATTAGGCAGGGCCAAGGAGGGGTTCTTAACCAGCTCACAATGCCATCTGTGGCATTTTAGAGCCTCCTCGGACACCTTCTTGTGTTGAATGTGACTAGTTCCCAGGAGTTGTTTCAGAAGTTCTGAAGACTTTACAGGTAGGGCCGTATATTTTGAGCGGTCTTTACACTCAAAATTAGGCTTTGGCTGAGAGGATGCCTTAGGGGTCAGTGCTATTTCTTGATCGACACTGTTTGAGCTAGTTGTGGGTGCCTTAGCTACCTTTTTGTTATTATTTTTCTTTTTGGCCTCCTCGACCATGGCTACTACTATTGTTACTGCAGCCTTGCCCTTGTCTTTGCTATTTTTGTGGGCATTCTTATAGACCACATATGCTGGGTCTTTGCTAGCCTCTACCACATCTTGAATGCTCTTAGTTTGAGCGAAGGCTTGGCTAAGGGAGTGGGGAGCAAGGTAATACAGTTTAGACTTAATAAAATCATTAACTGTCCCCTTGAAGATTGCTAACAGATGGGCCTCCATGATGGATTCACGTATTTCATTCAAGGTGGAACTCCACCACTATATAAACTTTTGGACTGGCTTGAGTGAATCTTACTTAACTCCCATTAACTAGTCTAGCATGACTTCTGGTTTCAGGTTGCATTTGAAATGAGTCACGAACTAAGTTAGTAGCTCTTCCAAGGTCAAGATGGAAGAGCGTGGAAGTGCACGATACCAATCTAAAGCTTTACCCGTTAGGGACATAGCAAAGACATGGATGATGGTATGTGGCCATTGTTGCAGCAATAATGACTCTAACCTAAATGGAACTAGATAAGTGTTGGGATCACCTTCCACATTGTATTTTGTACAATGGGGAAGTGGCATCCTAGGTGGTAATGACAAGATGGGTATTGCTGGACTAATAGGATCATCATGGTAGAAATCCATGACTTGAACTATGTCAGAACCGGCAGCCTTGAGGCGTTTAACCTCCTTGTTAAAGGTTTGAATAAGCTAGAAGGCTTGATCCAGACCTGAGGACAAAGAGGTTGGTTATGGAATAACAGGGGGAGTCACAATGGGTGACGGGATAGGGGCAGCAGCATGGCCTGTGGGTGATGCAGTTGAAACTATCCTTGTAGGTGATACTGCCTATGTCATCCACCACCCAATAGGTGGTGCAGGCGGGGCAACAATCATTGATTGTGCTCTAGGATATGCTGTTTGCGTAGCCAGGAACATAAATAATGACCCTGTAGTTGGTTTTACTTCCTGCAAGACTTGGTGTTGATGATGGGGGAGATAGGACATCTGTGTAGGCTGTGCAATAGGGGGTGATGTATTTGGACCCCACCATGCGATAGTGGCAGGTTCTACCGCTGGCGATGGTGTGGGAGCAAAAGCTGGGATGAATGTAGAAGCTGTGTATAATTGTGAAGTGGTTACTACGTGCACATATGGTAATGTAGGCATAGGTGCGTGATGCAATGGGTTGGCTAACTGTGATTGTGAAAGAATGGTCTACGAAGGGATGACATCCAAAAAGGGAGCTGAAGAAAAGAAATGCCAATGTGATGCATGCACAACATGGTTGATGATAGATAACAATAATAGCATAGTGACCATAAAAAGTGGATTTTCAGGGGATGTTGTGAATGGAGGAGCCATAACAAAGCTAGCATGACTTCCTCCCTCGGAGTGGGCATCTAGGTCCTCTTGCCCATCGTGGAACGCTTCATCACAGAACACCACATCTCATTGTTCCATTGATGCCCTGGCCATTAACAATTAATCCAACATCCACTATTACTATTCCATCAGGGGTATGGAAGCATTAGGTGAAGGAATGAATTCTTTCCTGTTATAGTAGATGAACTCGTATTCGTGTTTCTCTTTGAGTTCTTGTGGGTACATAGGCAGATTTGCCATAAGTTTGACACAAAGGAAGTTGTAATGTTGCATTTGCTGAGCATGTCCCTCAGGCTCTTTGTTTTGAATCCTAAGGAACCAACGTAGCTGCATTGGACTAGTCGGTCACTCGACAGTAACAGGGGTAGCCTGTGTCATCAAGGGGGTTTCGAGACTAGTGGTGGGAATGACGGTATTTGCCACAGTCATTCTCTACGTAGTTAGAAGGCAATGATAACAAGGATAAAGATCACAAAGGAAAAAAGGGGGTTAAAGGAAAATGTGGGCTTTCTGTCCCGCTGGATTGTAGAGAAATCATCGAAGCGACTAATCTGTACCACACGATCACGTAAACAACCATAGAGGTATCACATTTACACTAGTCGATAATAGGTACATATAGCTTATAAGACTACCTATGAAAAGCATATCGGAGGTTCAAGCCCTCCTTATAGCATCAAAAAACTGTAACGACAGAAAATGTCAGTTGCTGGAAACACCAAGAGGATTTTTGTGTACACAGTTTCAACCCCGAATCTGTGCGAGGGTTGTGTTGAAAAAAATGGATCCGAGGTGCCTTGAACGGTCTTGTCAATCAGACAGGGACTTACTTAGTTAGTAAATTTGTTAACAATTGTGTAACGAGGTGATGATTTGATACGAGAATATAATATAGTATTGATTGACAAGAAAACAAGATCTACTCCAAGATCAGATCTTGAAGGCAATGAAGACGATGTAAACTATGCAAAATGATTGTAAAATTCAATGTAAATATGGCATAATGAATTGAACTTGGAACATGCAAAATCTTGAGATCTGGGATCCACCTTATAGATAAATATGATGAGTACAACAGGATTTACAAGCGGACTCCAGTTTGGACGAAGTATTCACCACTAACAAGAAGCTATTTAGAGATTAAACAAGCAAAGGCCAATCTACCTTATTCACTAGCCAATCTAGGTGCAAGGGAGTCAGGCTCGAAGCAAAGTGTTTGCTAACTTAAAATCTTTGGCCAAAAGCTTCTCTCTATCACCGTCGATGCTCTTTTATTGCTAACTCTTTCTTGCCTTCTCACCAATCTTTTCCAAAAACTACCAACCCTTTGAGCGTTGTCCGCCAGGGTATTTATAAGATTAGGGTTAGAAGAAAAATGCAGTTTAGATGATGCATGTCCTGGGCCCGTAGAATGCCATTGACCTGATGTGCTATAGTTGAAGCTTGTGACACTACATTATCCTATGCTCTAAAGCGCAGTATAGCATAACCACCCTTGTCTTTAGCGTTGAAAGATTTCTAGATCTTCAGTAGCAAACTATCCCGCGGCTACACTGCGAGACGCTAGGAAGTGTATCGTGGCGTAATGACTGCTACTATTTGAATTTTGTTGTCCTTGTTGTTGCGGCTAAATCAATTGGCTACTGTATCATGGCTTGACCCTTTGTCAATGATTGGCTAACATAGTGTAAGTTAAACTCCGTGGTTATTACTTTCCATCGGGCTATCCTACTACTTTCATATAGGTTGTTAGTGATGGCCTGGAGTATGTTGCTTTTGCAAATGACGTTAATTATACTACGAAACAGGTAATGCTTCCACTTCTTTAAAGCAAACACTAAGGCAAGGAAATTCCTCTCCACTTAATTGTATTTTGCCTCATGTGTTATTAATGCATGACTCAGATAATACACTAGTATTTTAGATTCGTCATCTCATTTTTGACATAGCAGTGTTGCGATAGATGTGTTAGAGGTGGCAAGGTAGATGAAGAAAGGCTTATCCCTCTATGGCAGATGCACAGTTGGGAGGTGCAAAGTCTCTTCCTTCAAGTCATCGAAGGTTTGTTAACACTGGGTTGTCCACTTGAAGTTAACCCCTTTCTTTAGAAGATGTTGCATGGGGTGTAACTTCTCAATCAACTTTGCTATAAACCTTCAGATGAACTATACCCTACCTTGTAGCCCACGTAACTCCTTAAGGTTTTTGGGAGGTGTTAGGTTGGTGATGGCCTTAACTTTGTCAGGGTCCACCCGTATTCCAGCCTCCAATACCATGAACCCTAACATACATCCAGTTTTCACCCCAAAGACACACTTCTTAGGATTAAGGTGCAAGTCGTGCATTTGACAACACTTAAGGACTACCCCTAGATCGCGTGGGTGATCAGCTACCTCCTTGGACTTGACTGCTATATCATCCACGTAGTCGTTTAGCATTTCTAGGATGTAGTAGCTAAAGATGTAGGTCATGGCTCGCTGGTAGGTTGCCCCGACATTCTTGAGTCCAAAATACATCATGATGTAACAAAAGGTACCCCATGGGGTCATGAAGGTAGTTGTTAGCTAATGCTATGGGTTTATGTAAATTTGGTTGTAGCCAGAGAAACCATCCATGAAGGATAACAGGGCATGAACAACTATAGTGTTGATGAGTTGATTGATGCTTGGAAGTGGGAAATTGTCTTTGATCATTTCTTTGTTCAGATCCTAGAAGTCTATACAAATTCATATTCCTCCCATTTTCTTAGAAACCACAACGATGTTGGACACCCATTGTGAGTAATCAACTACGCGGATGAAACTAGCTTGGTATAACTTTGTGATTTTGTCCCTTCCTGCTAGTGTAATTTCTAGTTTAACCTTACCAGTTTTTTGCTTGACTACCTTTATGCGCGGGTATAGAACGATGTTGTGCTGTATCAGCCTCGGATCTAAACTTGACATGTCATTGTATGACCATGCGAAGACTTTCATGTTGTCTTGCAGAATCTCAGCTACATTTTGATGCATTCGCATGTCTAGGAGAGAGCTAAGTTTTAACGTTTTTCTTTCTCCCTTGGACATGGTCACAGGAGTCTCGACAAGAGGGTCCTAAGTTACATCCCTAGCCTTTAAATCTAGGGTTCGGACCAAATGCTTAGGCCAATCTGGGGATGTTTCTAAGGACGCTATGGTGCTAGCTGTGGTTGACCCCTAGTCTATTAGGTCGGGGTTCAATTGTCTTGCGAGCTTGCCATGTGGACCTGCTAAAGCTAAAGACATGAAGGGATCGCGATGGATTTCCATTTTTTGCTTAACTTGTTAAAATGAGATGAAAGCCTGGTTAAGGGGCACTTGTTGGCAATAATCATGTATAACACAAATTTGCAAAACAACGATGAGATGTAATTAGCGAAGTATGATGTAAAGATTAAAATTTTTCTAGTTTAAAGTCATGGCAGACCATGATGTGAAACTACTAGGAAATGCAAAACTGCTAATAGGAAAATGTGAAATTGCGAGTTTAGCATCATTGCGGACTGCGAATGTATAACAAATTGAAATTGCTAGTTTAAGGTCTTTTCGGACCGTTGACGAGAGTGGAACACTACGCTAAAGGTGTTAGTTTAAGGTCTTTTCGAACCCCGAAAGTTGCAAATACGCTGGGGTTGCTAGTTTAAGGTCTTTTCGAACTACGAAGAAAACTATATATTTTTTTGTTATTTTGGGAAAGCAAGTGGTTAGCTTAAAGCGTGTCAAGGTTTTAATGCCAACAGTGTTACGATGTTGTGGTGAGCATTCTACGCTGCACGGCGCACTTTGCATTAAACAGAGAGAGAGAGCGACAAGTTTTTCCTTTTCACCATTATGGCCATAAATAAGGATTAAACCCCAGTAAACTTGTCATTTTCACCGTAAGAGCACAGAGCCCATATTCGGAGCACAAAGCGATTTCGGAGTGCAAAGCGATTGTGCTAACAGCGAGAGAGAGCTATTTTTTGCATAGCGATGAGGGAAAGTCTGCAAGTAGGATGATGGCTCCAAAGAAGGAACGTACTCACTTGGCACTCATGAAGGTCGAGGAGGTGAAGAAAACCCTAGGGCACGTGAAACAAGCATGCGTTGTGGCGTGGGAGGATACGCCATTGACCCAGTAGGCTACTATGTATCCTTTGCTTTTTCACGATTCTGTTATCATTTTTTTATTTTTTTCTTTCATTCTGTATCCTAGTCATAGTCATCTATGTTTTTTGTCATCACGTTGTTTTGGACTTTGCATCACCATTGTTGCCATTTTGGCCATGGCAGATGCATAAATGCTATGCTATTGTTGCATGTAAGGTCGCTTAAACCGCCACCACTGTGGTTGTCATAACCGCGGGGGTTTGGACAATTTAAGTTACTTGGCTTTCAAATGACATAGCGTAGGACCCTCAAGAGGGTTGGGCCATGCATGATGTGATAGTGTGATACGTGTTTTGTTGGGGTGTATTGTTAATCACCCTATTAGGTTTCATTGCTTTGTTGCTACGTTAGGCTATTTTCGTTGCGTTATCACTTTCATGTTCTTGCTGTGTTATGTGTGGGAAGAGGGTTATGCTATGCTATATGCATGAAATGCTAGGTATTGCTATGTCGTGTATGCATTGCACTTAGACATGATGCTGACACTTGCTGGTTGTGTCATGCAGGATGGGGCTAAGGCTAATTTTGATTGTCTTCGAATTTGTAGGGGTCCTGTGTTACGTAGGCAAACCTATGGCCAATGTTCCTCCTTCCCATATACGTGTAGGAGAGTGAGGGGTCTGGTTCAGAAAAGGGACACAAGAGTTCCTACAATATCTCCTCCAAAACTTCAGTGTGATCGTTTGGTCATACCTAGAGGAGGAAGAGGCGGTCGTCATAACAGAAGCCATATTGCCTGGGGCAAGAAGGAGCATCTTGGAGGTTTTTGACAGATGGGGCAATCATTAGCAGGCAAGGAGAAGGATCCAGTCAATGCTCCACAGGGTTGAGGCATTTAGCCTGGATCTGGGATATGCTTCAATACAGCTGCTACCATTCTTACAACATACTATTCGTTGCACGTTATATGGCAACGCTGCTACCAAGAACTGTCTACTGTGCTGGCGGGTGAGTTTTGCAGCCCTGTTCCACTGTGTTATGCCACGCTTTCCATATTGGCCGAATTCTAATAGTATGTTTTTGTTACCAGGTTCTACATCAACAAGGAAGGGCTTCACGACTGAACGGGGTTGTTGACTACAGCACGGATAGCCCTGTAGGAGTTCTCTTCTACTGAGAACTTGTGGGCGGGTGTGATTGGTCAATGCGGAGGTGAATACCACACCTACCAAGACCTATCTCCCTTTCCCTATAGTCAGTGCAAAGAGTCTGGTTGGTTGGATGAGGAATGGGCATCCCTCAAATCGATCACTGTTGAATAAGTTCTAGTTAGTCTTCTGTTGTTCCCATTACCATACCAACCTGGTAGGCAAAACAGTAAGTGTTGCATGCTTAAGTGTCTTTGCAATCTTTGGATTTTCTACATTTTTATTTTAAACGTTTCTTGTGAAAACTATTATAGGGGTGAAAAGCCCCAAGAGGTGATGGTGGTAATCACTGAGACATAGGAGGCAAACATCTACTTCAAGTACGGAGAAGTAGATATGAGCCAACGTTGGATAAATGGTGCAACTTCGGATTCCTTGGTCTAGAATATCCAAAAGGTTGAGCTTATGGANGCTTCGGATTCCTTGGTCTAGAATATCCAAAAGGTTGAGCTTATGGACCTATTCCTGGCCCTGAATCTAAGCATTCCTATTGTCGAGATGCTCTCCCTAGTCGACTCCTTTTTTGACAAGGTGGGCCACTTTTGCACGTGCATAAAAGGTGTACAGGTGGTCATTGAAATAAATGACCAGCTATTCATGGATCTCTTTGGTGTCCTTGCCGATGGCATCCTCATAGGGTCAAAGCCTAAGAGGGAGCAGACTTTTCAAAAGAAGGACATTCAAGAGTGGTTAAGGATTTCCAAGGAGCTAAAGGGGCTCCTCATGGAGAAGCTCAAAGAAGGACCTACCAAGGAGGTTTACCTTGTCTTCCGTGCTCGTGCATTCCCCTAGCTACTTTTCCAAAGGAAGGTCCTAGGCATTGAGCAGGCCTAGGTAATGTGTGAGGTCATGGAAGAGGGGGCCCATTACAACTAGGCCAGGTTTCTATGTCAAGGCTTGCAGGCTGAAATCTTGGGGCTCCATAAGAAACCAGAGTCTCATTCCAATATACATTATGCTTTCTATATAGCCTGTATGAAGCGCTTCGCAGAGTTTCTAGTGGTTCACGAGAATGGAGTCTAGGTCATGCGAAATCGCAACCAGATTTCCAAACCATGGATCCGCTAGGTCATCTGGATCATCTAAGCCCAAGATCCCCTAGAAATAATCGAGGAGTCGTTCTTTGTGATGACTAAGGATCAGGTGGCCTGCAACTTTCGTAGCCAAGATAGCATAGGGGAGACACCTCCAGTTGTAGCTGGAAGTATGTCATGAGGGGACTGTCTCATAGCTGAGATTGTAGCTAGTAAATTACATTGGAAGAGGGCTCCTCCAGCTAAGGAAACCCTTCACATCGAGGAAGAGGAGGGGCAGAGACTCCGACTTAAACTGTAGAGGATGCAACCCCCCATTGGTAAACACTTTTTTTTAATGCCTACTTTGTTATCATCTACTATGCTAGGCAGTGTGGCGTAGCATAGCACTTGCTTTAAGCTAACTTGTTTTGGACTAATGCAAACATGTTTCTTGACTGGTAGAGGAAGAAGAAGAAGAAGAAGAAGGCAACGAAGAGGTGTCGACCGCTAAGATGGGGGTGACGAATGAAGACTTGGAGGCCCCAGTCTCAGAGAGAAGGGTCTCAGTCAAGAAGAAAAAAACACCTATTACTAAGGCAGGGGCTCTCATTATCAAGAAAAATCCTCCTACTAATGGGGAGGGCATTTTTGGAGATGAAGAAGAGTCTCCCTTGAATAAAAAGGATGCTAGTCTCTCAAACGGAAAGGCACCAGCGCATGAAGAAGAGGCTCATACAGACTTGGCAGGAACTTCTGCCAAAGCTGCCACCATCGTTGTGCATCAGCAAATGTACCGTTCGAAATCGTTGGTCTCCAGCTGGAAAGAAATAGAGACCTGGAGATCTCCGGACACGCACAGAAGACCCTACCTTTGCTTGAGGGTGAGCTGGAATAAATGAAGGTAGAGTACCTTGAATGGTCCGCACGCGGATCAGGCAAGGATTTCCCCGAACGTACACCAGGGTGCTATATGCTGGGTTATACGTAAATGGCGTAGCAGGCGTAAAACAGAGCGTAAACAGCGTAACTGATGCGAACAGAGTGTAAACGTAAAAGAGTGTAAACAGAATACATGCAACAATTAATGCAAACTGTAATAGATTTTAGGAAGAAAATGTAACAATGGTATTTCAAAATGAGAGTTACAATGCCCCGGTCTAACGCAGTTGTGGCTTTGACACAAGGCAGACGAAAAGCCCCAGTGGATGTAGGGATGACTGTGGGCTAGTTCACACTATAGGCACAGCGTAGAGGCTGTATGCTCAGCGTATAGGGTTGTCCAGCGTACAAGGTTCTCTGCTCTGGTTCTCAGCGTCTGTCTTTTTCTCTCTAGTTTGCTTCAATTTTGCCACCCCACGATCTAGTGAAAAATTGGGGCTTTTATACAGGTTTTGATGTGAGACTCGGGTTGGGTGACATGTGGCGTGTTGACTGGGTGCAAAAGCGTAAAATTTACAAGTGTACAACATGTTACATTTGCTGGGCATATACGCTGTATCTGGTGGGTGTAGACTCTGGGCGTACACGCTGGGCGTATACGCTATGGATGCTGGACATATACACTGGGCGCATACGCTGTGGATGCTGCCTTGTACCAAGTCTTGCTCTACAGTGTTGTTTCCATACCATCTTCGAGGATTGCATGCCGGGCGTATGCATCAATCGTACAAGCTAGACGTACTTGTGGGGCGTGTACGCTAGTCGTGCACGTTGGGCGTATATGCTGGATGTATACGCTGTGAAATTCAGGCGTATATGCTGTGAATGTGAACTCTGAGCGTATATGTTGAGCGTATACGCTGAAAATGTAGACTTGGGCGTATACGTTGGGTGTATATGCTGAGAATGCATACTTTGCGAAAATTAAGCATCTGATCTCCAAAGTTGCCATGTTTGATACCATATATAGCCGTGGTCGTCTATGGGTCCCAGGGACCTGCTTCTTGTTGGAAAAGTACTAAGCTCAAAATTTTGTGATGTTTCATTGGCCCCTCTTTGTTAACGCTTAGAGGAATCGACCTGAGAAGCGTCGACAAAGAAGTGCAAAACATCACAAGCAACTCGATAGAGACTTTGTCCTTTGCCACTTAACTAGACATCATCGCACTGTGTTCCGTAGTACATAGGATTGGGAAAGGGGAAATCTGTAGCTGGTAGGAAAATGGAGATTGTGGGGACTGGTAACTTGACCAAGGGATTGTGCTTGGAAAAGGGGATGTTCTAGTGTGTATCATGCTGATCCTTGTCAACAGTCATTATTTAGTGGACTCGGAATCAAGCCGTGCGATGTGCGTTCTTTGGCAGAACAAGACTCTTGGTTAGTATCCAAGAGGATTTGTTGGTGAGACCAAAGCCAAGTGAGGACATGTTGCATTCTTTGGAGAAATAGGGCCCTTGTTTGGTGTTTAGGGGGAGCCTATTGGCGGAGAGCCAAAGCTATGCAACGAGATGTTCTTAATTGTTTTAGACATGAGTACTTGGTTTCAAGACAACTGCCTTCCTGCCTAGGGCTTGTATGGGAAGTGCGAAGGGTTTTTTTTTTACTCTTGTACTCATGATCAAGTGCTATGTTGTGTGTTGCAACTACATCAGAGTGTTACAGTTCGCGACAGCGTGCTCAAAGTTTTCAGTGTACTGGGTGTATCAGACGTGTGGCTAAGTAGAGTGTGTCAGTGAGTAGATAGGGAATGTACTAGGAAATGGGGATGTACTAGTGAACAGCTTGATTTAGTCTTGCCACGTGGGCTGTGAACATTGCCTCATCTTGCTACTTATGATGAAATGCATTCTTGTACGAATACCTCTGAGCTTCATCCTGCAAACACAACTCTAAGGAGACAAGAAAACCATGAGTGAGTTAACGAGCTTAGACTTAAATAGCTAATGATGAAACAATAGCATTAGAAGAGATTTTAGGCACTGTATATGGTGGCAGCAATGTTGGTGAAATCGTCTGATGGCGAGCGATGTAGTGATTCTGATAAAGTTTGAATGCGGCAGTAGATTGGGGAACCAGAGATGAACTTACCAGTTTATAGTCTTAGCGGACTATCATGGGTTAGTTTTATGTCATGACCCATTGGACATTTCCCGTTTAGCGTCGTGGCAGACGGTGCATTGCCAATTTCTAGTCTTAGCGGACCATGAAATGGCAAACCAGTTTATAGTCTTAGCGAACTCTGGTGGCTTTTATACAGGTTTTGACGTGAGACTCGGGTTGGGTGACACGTGGCGCATTGACTGGGTGCAAAAGCGTAAAATTTACAAGTGTACAACATGTTACATTTGCTGGGCGTATACACTGGGTGTATACGCTGTATTTGGTGGGCGTAGACTCTGGGCGTACACGCTGGATGTGCTGGGCGTATACGTTGTGGATGCTGGACGTATACGCTGGGCGCATACGCTATAGATGCTGGGCGTATACGCTGTGGATACTGCCTTGTACCAAGTCTTGCTCTGCAGTGCTGTTTCCATGCCGTTTTCAGGGATTGTATGCCAGGCGTATGTATCAGTCGTACAAGTTGGACGTACTTGTGGGGCGTGTACGCTAGTCGTGCATGCTGGACGTATATGCTGTGAACTTTAGGCGTATACGCTGGGCGTATACACTGTGAATGTGAACTCTGAGCATATATGCTGGGCATATACGCTGAAAATGTAGACTTGGGCGTATACACTGAGAATGCATACTTTGCGAAAATTAAGCATCTGATCTCCGAAGTTGCCATGTTTGATACCAGATATAGCCGTGGTCATCTATGGGTCCCAGGGACCTGCTTCTTATTGGAAAAGTACTAAGCTCGAAATTTTGTGGTGTTTCAGCAAGAAGGGAGACCGCAATTGGACGCTGGTGAGTTTAGCAATATGTCTACCGTTTCATAAACCATTTCGGCCATTGCTAATATATTTAATTATGTAACAAGCGCCACTGTTGATGCTGCAGGACCTCCTCCGACTCGTGTGGAATCATGGGCCGAGATCCCTAATAAGTTTACGTTTATGTAGGGAATCATCGATGACATGATTAGCCGCCTTCAGCAGGTGGACCTTGACATGGGTAACTAGTGGTGTTAGGTGCTCTCATGTTGCTATGCTAGAATTTCTTGAGCTTGCTAATCTTGCTATGCTAACGCGATTGCTATGCTCTTTGTGTCATGGTAGATTCTTAGCTCAAATGGGACTCGGCACGGCCTTTGAAAGTCAGTGTCGTGCCTACATTTCCCCCTGAAGTGACCAAGGTATCTGGTTGTGCATATAATGAGGCTTGCAAATGTGCTTTGCACTTAGCATGCTCCTTGTGGGAGTATAAGCACGTCAATGAGGACCTGTGGAAGGGGGTCCAAAAAGCTGAGTAAGAGAAGGCTAACCTGAGCACTGAGGTGGAGGATCTCAAGTCGAGGAATGAATTCCTCATAGCCCGTGACACAAATAATAAGGACTGGTGCATGGCTATGATAGATTACATTAGATTTTGGATAGTCGCACATCTGAATGTTGAAGTCACCTACAAAATAATAGAACAGCAGATGCAAATGGACTTGTTGGCCTAGAAATATTAGGATTTGAAAGATTTCAGTGCCAAGGTTTACGAATGGGGGTAGTCCCAGAAAAATCATAAACATATGTATAAACTAAAACATGCCATCACTCGTAAACTATGCAGGGATGTTGCTGTGGAGGCTTTTATATATAGAGCATTCATAAATGCCATTGACGCTTCTAAGGCCTATGCCAAGTTCAAAGAGCAGGTAAAGGTTATGGAATCTCCTAACTGGAAAGTGGACCTTCCCACAGGAGAGACCGCAACCGCCTTCTTTTCTTCAAGGCCATCGAGGTGGACAACCACTGAAAGGGAGAGAGACACTGTAGATGTTGAACTAAACAATAGACATTGGGTGGACATCATGGTAGAGGAGGTCTGGCGCCACCTCGAGCTTGATTTAGATTAGATACCTTTCAAGACGAATGTAGGTCCTTCTCAAGTTAGTTGCTTTCTACTATATTAATGCTTATGCTCTATTGTAGCTTACGTGCGTTGCTTTAGCTGACCACTTCATTTCTACGATGTAGGCTCCAGATGAGGGCATAGGACCCGTAGAGGGAAAGAATGAAGAATCGGTAGAGGACAACGCCGAGGAAGACGATGCAAAAGGAAATGATGTAGAAACGAATAGTGAAGATGATGCGAACAGGAACAACCCATGACAACATGGGATTTTTTTTGAAGTTTTGAAAATTTGTAAAATTTTTGCAAACATTATCCAAAAGGCAAAAGTCTTTAATAAAGGAGAGAATTTCGGAAAAAAAATTGATTCTACTTTTACTTGTGCATTGTTTACATGCTACGTTCTATGTAAAATTTTCATGCTTTCATGTGCTAGTTTTAGACCATTTCAAGCTCTTGCTAGTTTTAGGCCATTTTGGGTCTTTGGGGGACATTGCTAGTTTTAGGCCATTTCGGGCCTTTGCTAGTTTTAGGCCATTTCGGGCCAAAGCGTAGCATGCCAAAGAGATGATACGTTAACAACTTGAACAATGGCTAACTAATAACTTATGTAGACATATGAATTGTAAACAATGAAATATGGTAATGTGCAAAGAATGACGATTGGGCAGGAAGTAGCAGGGTTGCTACGCTATGTGTAGCTGCTTCTTGACCCTTCATGGATTGAGCGAAGCATAAGGCCGAGGCGCTTTGCTAGGGCCTTCATTTACATCATTGTCCCTCACTTGGAAGGGTAACTCAACCCATGCGCTTTCATTTTTGAGACCGATCTACTGAGCTAATTCTCCCACTAGATGGTTAATGTGTGTGTAAGCAGATGCTTCATCCTTAGAGGTTACGACCTCTGAGCCCTACTCCATGTCTATGTTATTGATTGCTTGTGTTGTTACCTCATCACCATGGATCATCACCTCCCTACTTGTGTACGGTAGGTGGATTTCCTAGTGTATAGGTGAGAAGATAGCCCTAAGTTGTGCTAACTATGATCTCCCCAAGATCAAGTTAAACTTGGGCATTTCCTCGACCATGATGAACGTCGCGTTTGTGGGGAACTGGTCCCCTGCCATGAAGTCTATGTGGATTGTGCCTTTCACCAAGACGTGTGCCCCATTGACCAACTTTAGGCATGACATCATTGTGGGTTTGATCTAGTTGACCAAGCCCAACATGTCCACAATAGGGAAGGGGATGACATTCGTGGAAGCCCCATCATCAACGTGTACCCTTCAGATCCGGTGTTGGCCAACCCGAATTATGATGAAAAGGGATCCTGTAGTCACTTGGCCCCTTTTGGGATCCTCCCTAATGGCATTTCCAAAGAAAATTAGTTGAGGCGGTTCTAGCTCTATAGGTGTGGAGGGGAGCATGACCGAGTAGATCGCTTCCTCTTCTGCTGGCATGTCTTCGTTGACCAGAATCACCATCAACATGCGGATCAGAGCCTCATGGTGTGGGATGGACGTCATGATTAGGTCGTATAAGCTCAATGTAGTGTTTTTCTATTTTAGAGCTTGCTTGACCTAAGTGAGGGCATCCAAGAGGTCTTGGCCATCCCCTATTTAATGCTTTCCTCCTCTTCTATTAATCCTAGAAGACAAATTTCCTAAGGAGGGGCAATTTTAGGTTTGGGTTCAGGCCCTTTTTGGCAGGGTGGCTTAGACTGCATGGTTATAGCGATGTCCCTCTTTGGTGATGAGGGCATGGACATAGGGGCTAAAGATGTAGGCTTGGAAATACGAAGGGTGGCACTTCCTCTCGACGTCTCACTTGTGAAACACACTTCTCATTTTTTAGGATGAGAAGGTTGTTTTGCTGTCTTACGTGGGATGGGGGCTGTCGAAGGAGTCAGCCCCCTGATGATGAAAGGGGCTAGTGGTGTTAACGGATAGGGTAGCGCAGTTTTGCTAATAAGTGGCGCAGAGATGAATGCCCATGGAGGAACTCTTAGAATGAACAGTTGTTGCAAGCTTTGGCAAACCGCTGGTGGTGCTGGTGCACTACGCTGAGGCACATGAACCACGAATGGCTGCTAGGGTGGCCTAGGATCACTGTCAATGCTGATGGCATTGATGATGTAATCAACATTATTAGCATTAAGGGGGTCTGTGTAGACATGCATAGATTGGTTCTCAGGGTATACTAGGTTGTTTTCATCCAACACCAGTTTTCCTTAATCCATCAATCTCTGGATGTCATCCTGCAATGCCAGACAGTAATCTATGTTGTGACCACATTGTTGGTGATAGCCACAAAACCTGTCCAAACTGAAACCCTTAGGAACTAGGGGCTCAATGGGCAAGGCCAAAGAGGGGTTCCTAAGGAGCTTGCAGTAGCGCTGATGTCTTCTGATTCCTTCTTCCAACATTTGCTTGTGTTGGATGTGCCATGCTGCCAATAGCTACTTTAGAAGTTCTGAAGGCTTGAGAGGTAGTGGGGTGTACTTTGAGTGATCTTTACACTCAAAGTTCAGTTTGGGTTGCGTAGATGTCTCGGGTGCAGGTATAGCCGGTTGCGGTGCGTGGCCCTGTTTGGGCATGGGGTTAGTTATGGGTACGACCAGTTTCTTGTTGTTCTTGTTACCATTGTTACTAGGTTTAGGCTTGGCCTTGGTTTCCACAACGTCCACTATGGTTGTTGGGACCTTACCCTTATCCTTCTTTATGAAGGTGTTTTTGTAGGCAATGTAGGCTGAGTCTTTGCTTGCTTAAGCTGTGTCCTGTATACTCTTAGTCTGAGTGAAGGCTTGACTAAGAGTGTGAGGGGTGAGGTAGTATAGTTTAGAATTGATACAGTCATTCACTACACCCTTAAAGATAGCCAACAAGTGGGCCTCTGCGATGGGCTCGTAGATTTTGTTAAGGATTGCACTCCAACGCTGAATGAACTTTTGGACTGGCTCTAGAGGATCTTGCTTCACGCTCATCAACTGATCCAGTGTGGTTTCTGGCTTCAAGTTTTACTTGAAGCACGTCATGAACTAGGTTAGAAGCTCTTCTAGACTTAAAATAGATGAGCATGGTAGCGCGTGGTACCAATCTAAAGCCTTTTCAGTTAGGGACATAGCAAAGACACGAATAATCATGTGTGGCCATTGTTGCAATAGAATGGATTCAGACCTAAAGATGAAAAGATGTGCATTGGAATCTCCCTCCCCATTGTACTTCGTGAAGTGGGGGAGGGACATTCCTGGGGGTAACGTCAAAGCAGGGATTGCAGGGCTGATGGGGTCATCTTGGTAAAAGTCCATGACTTGTACCATGTTACACCCAGCAGCTTTGAGGCATTTTATTTCCTTAGTGAGGATTTGGATAAGCTAGAATGCTTAGTCCAGACCCTGTGATGTTGTGGACAATTGGGGAACTACCAAGGCAGCACCCATATGTGGAATGGCAGGGGTGGCAACGTGACCCATTAGCGGTACTATTGGGATAGCCCCCGCGAATGGTGCTGCTTACGCTATCCACCACCCGATAGATGGTGCTGTTGGAGCAGCAACCATGGGTTGGGCTGCCAGATAGACCAATTGTGTCATCGACAACATAGACCATAGCCCCGTGTTGGGTTGTACCATTTGCGGGGTTTGGTAGGTTTGAGGGCAAACATAATGAGGCATCTGCGATGATTGTGGAATAGCCGAAGAAGTGAATGGCGTCCACCATGTGGACAGGCTCGGGCTTGCCACAGTGGGTGGAACAAAAATGAACATAGGAATGGAAACGGAAGTTGTGTACGGTTGTGAAATAGGTATAGCGTGAACATGCAACAGGGTAGTCGTGATTGGTGTATGATGTGCTACAGGAATGGGCTGATGAAAAATTTGCGGAGGCACAATTGCTGCAAATGAAACAGGGGAATAAGGGCATTGATATGCTAGGAAGGTGACATGGCTACCCATTGTGGTTGTGATTGTAGGCTATGGTAGCATAGGAGTGATCACAAAGGGAGCGATGATAGACAACAGATTGGCCCAGAAGGATTGGGTAGGAGGGACCGTGACGAGGTTGGCCTGATCCCCCCCATCGAATTGAGAATTAAGCTCCTCTTGTCCATCCTAGAAGGTGTCACCCTGGTTAGATGCTGTGTCCTGCTGCTCCCTAAGCCTAGCCAACTGGATTAGCTAGTCTAGAAGCCCTTGATTCATCTGTGTCAAAGGTATGGAAGCACCGAGAGTGGAAACAAACTCCTTCCTATCACAATAAGTGAACTCGAAGCTATGTTTGTTTTCGAATTCGTGCACATCCAAAGGCAGGTTTGCCTGAACGTTTGCACAGAGGAAGTTATAGTGCTCATGTTGTTGGGCCAAGCCCTCAGGTCCCCAGTTTTGGATCCTGAGGGATCGACATGTTTTCAACGTTGGGTTGAGCCGTTGTTTGACATCTGTGATGTCTTGAACCGAGATGGAAACTTCAACATTGAAGGTATTAGCAGTAGTGCTTGAGGAAGCCATTGTCAAGCTAAACAGTTTTACAAATGAGAAAAAAAGCAAAGAGATTGGAAAGCTAAAAATTTTTACGAATGAGAAGAGCAAAAATATTGGAAAGCAATAAAAAAGGTTTTATGTCTTGCAAGATTCCCAAGGAACTGTCATAGCAACTGATTTGTACCACACAATGCATAAAAAACCACAAAAGGATATCATGTTTATGCTAGTGCATAATAGGATACAGAGCGTGTGCAAGACTACCATAAGATAGGCAAGTCAACTAGCAACCAGAGGCTTTATGTCCTATAGGATTCCTGAGGATCCGTCGATGCAACCGAGTTGCACTGCACGATGTGTAAACGATCACAGATGGGTGTTAAGTTTATGCTAATGTGTATCAGGGTGTAGAAGGCTTACAGGACTACCGTGACACATGGAAAGGACACCAAAAGCCCTCCTTCTAGCACCAGAAAACTGTAGCGACTAAAAACGTCGGTAGTTGGAAAACACCGACGGGTCGTCAATCGTTGATAGTCTTAACCCCATTTTCGTGAAAGGGCTGTGTTGGATGGAGCAGAAACAGGGCAGCCTAAACAGTCTGGTCGATCAGATAGGGACTTAGTCAGTGTTAATATAACCTTTTGCAATGTGTGATTTGAAAACGGGACTGATAGCGCAAAGTAATGCATAAATGTAACAGAGATAGAAAATAGTGTAAAATGTAATAATAAGCAAGAGACAAAGTAAAATGCAGTTAGAAAAATGCACCTCTTTGAAGCTACGACTTTGTTTTGTCAAGGTGGATATAATTGGTTGCACAATGCTAAGAAGTGTAGAGGTCCCGAGAGTAACCAAGACGTGTAGAGCAAGACGGCTGTGTGCTTGAACACGGACTCAGGCATTAACAATACAAAGCGCTACCAAGGTGGTAGAAAAGAGCAGAACAAAATTCCAACTAAGAATGCTAACTGTTTACAATGTCCAACAAAAAGCTTATAATGCTAAAGGTTATAGTGCTAGCCTTGTTTTTGCTTGTCAACCAACAAAATTGTTAGCCGAACAAAATGTAAAAAATCAGACCATTTGAGCATTGCCGATTGGGGTATTTATAGGACCAAGGGAATGTGAAAGATGTAGTTTGGATGCCATGTTCCTTGGGCTTGCGTTGACCTATCTATGCTGCATGTGCCTGCATGACCGTTGGGCGAGTCTACCATGCCGTAATTACAAGCCTGCCACATTGTAATTGCGCTATCAAAGCAACGGTGCGATTAGGTGGAGTGCATTGATGTAGCGTAACTGCTTGCCATGCTTTGCTATGCTTTGTAGCATAGCATGTTTGGCATAGCATAGCATCTTGTTATGCTGTGCTACGCTACACAGCATAGCGTAGCCGCTGGTTCAAAGTAAAAGATTTGCGTTGTATCCTGCTATGTGCATTGGAAACCTTTGAAGCTCATTGACTGTCTATTGCATATTTGCTACGCTATGCTACGCTACATAGAGTATCATAGTATAGTAGCTGTCCTTGGTCGCAATAAACATTGCCAATCTGCAAACTTTGCCTTTTGCACTGCGAAGCTTGTGCACTTGCTGATCCCACCCTTTGAGATGCCTTCTGTTACTTTCATAGAATTACTACACCATGCTGTGCCATGTAGCTTAGCATAGTGTAGCGGCCAACATGGCTTGCTTCTTCCTAAGCTTGCCATTTTCTGACGAAAGGAGACATTTCCAAAGAACTTGAAGTCAAGCGAGGGGACTGACTGTTTAGTTTTTGCTACGCTATGCTACACTGCGTTGCATAGCATAGCGTAGCACTGCGCTTCAACAAACATCTTCTGAAGTTTGCTACGCTACATAGTGTAGCGTAGCATAGCAAAACTCCTTGACTTAGAAAACTTGTTGAAGCATTTTGCGCATTCTGAGCAACACCAACAATTCCACGCACCGCTCCTAAGTGCACTGTCGGCTGGATGAACTACTCAGGTGGGTAGGCTAGAGAATCCATTTAGCCTGTTGACACCTGGGGTAGAAAACCTACAGAATTGGATAGTCTGAACATTAGAGCATCCATCTCTTGAAGAATTGTCGTAAGGCTACGTGATTTGCAAAGACCTGGTGAAGCAAGCATGCCTTCGAATTTTTGGGTGTTTCAAGCCCCTACACCTTGAGTAGTCACCAGTATTATATCTCTAGACCCACATTAGCCATATCACAACTCAACCAATGGACCTTACACTGAGGCAAGGTATCAACTGCATTGTGATTCATTTACCCTTATTAATATAAGATTGTGTTGTGTGTGTAGATGGCAATCATACAACAATGGATTGGATCTTGAGGGAACACTTGGAATGGAATAGTGTTGGAGCATTATGTAAGGAACAAGATTGATGGCGTGCTTATGGATGAACAACGAAAGGTGCAATCTTGGCATCGACAGCAACAGACTTCTTCTTTTCTCTCTCTCTTCTCTCTTCTCTCTCAGCTGTCAAGTCAAGCTGAATGTCAAATGTGTATAGTGTTCACTCTTTTTGTCATGAACACTAATTTTGTTATGTATTGTAATAATGATTTGTTCACATGTCACCCCATTCACCATTAGCATCATTAAGTCAATAATCCCATACCTTCCCAATATTTTGTAAGGAACTTGAGGATGATTTTTCATTCAGTCATGGGGGTATAATGAGCCGCGATATCGCATCTGCCCCTACGATATCACGTATGTGATATCGCAGCCCGCTGTCATGCCTATAAATAAGAGGCATCTTTCCCTTGTTCACACATCTAGATTTAGACCCTTAGCCAAACTATAGTAGTTTTACCATTCTAGAGTTAGAATAATTTCCATGTTCCTGCAGTAGGAGTCTTAAAGTGAACGGATCTCTACTCGAGCAAATTGTACCTAGGCACACATTTGTGTATGGTAATAAAATTTTTTTTTGATAAACCTTGTAGTATATGGACTAAGCTAAATAGGAATTAATTACTATTATGTTTAAATGCTTTCCTAGATAATTAATCTCTCTTCACCCTTATCTCCTAGTAACGCAGAATGAGTACGACTTAATCATGAGCATTTAAGTGTGACTACTTGGTAACCCAGTAGTGTACTTAAGCCATGCGCTTGGTAATCCCAGTGGCAGTTATGCATGAAGTTTAGGATGTGTACAGATGATTAAGGAACGGATGCTCATCGCACTTAGGCTAGTTTAGATTCTCTCTCACCCTTCCTCTCTTAGCTTAGTTAATATTATTTTCCATCATACTCAGGAGTAACACTAGTGTAGAAACACATCATACACCTCACTCTAGACTAAACCATACATGACAAAGCTAATACTAGTCTAGGTGGGAAGACAGCGAACTACGACCTAAGGATAACTATCTAGATACCACAACTAGCTCGTCTGCGGAGTTCGACTGGATCATGCGTGAAATGCTCGTATTCGTATGGTTGAGTGTAGGGGTATCTTGCCACTCATTAGTAATGTAATGTAACCATCACTATCCTCTAATAAATTTAGCATCAATATTACTTGCTAACAATGCTAAGTTTGAAGAAATCACAGGTGGATCCTTCATATACTAGAATCTTGTCTCTCTTGCCCTTGCAAATTCCGTTAATGAGACATACATGGATTCTCAATAAGTAGTAAGATGTCAACATCAAATATCATTTGACTCGTTGAATGGCCAAATCTCATCCTTCGCTTCATCATAGTTAACCTCTTATATATATAATGATGAATTACATATGATGCAACAAGAAAGAATGAGAGGATAAACTTGAATGGGCAAGGAGGATAAAGGAAAATGAAAAACTACAAAGTCCTTACCAACAATTCAATTAGCTTATTAGAGCATGAGAACATTCATCATGCTCCACAAGGAATCTAGATGAGGAGCTTCCATTGATTTCACAATCCAAGCTCTCTCAAAGTTACAAAACAACAAATTTGAAAAAGAAAAGAAAAATGAAAGATTTATTCTTGCTCAAATGGAAAATTTACATATGAAAGGAAGCACAATTCCCAAGGGTAGACAATAGATTCAATCAAAGTCTTACATAATCAAAGAAAACTAACACTCACATGGATGATGATCAAGGCACCTTGCCAAGACTTTACCTCTCTCAACTCATCTCTCTCTCCTTAGACTCTCTCTCTTTATCAAATTGAAGGCCCAAGAGGTATCTTTATATCTTTCCCCCCTTGTCTCTTCATCTTTCCTCTACTTTACCATTCAATTTTATGTCTGTTAAAAATTGTGCAAGATGTCTAATAAAAATAATAGATGTCTTTCCCAAGTGCAGAGATATCAAAGTAGAATAGATGTCTAATAAAATCATGTTAGATGTCTTAGCTTAGACTTCTTGAGAGTGTGTAGATGTCTAATATGTAGCTTAGACATCTAACTATCAATGTAGACGTCTAACCTACCAAGGTCAAAGTTAAAGATGCTTATTTTAAGGCCTACAACCTCTGAACACCTCCAAACAAGTTCCCATAGCCCCTAAAACATCCTAAACTCATCAAAATAGTTCCAAAATATTCCCAAACATGTTAAAATACCTTGAGATCATCATCAACAAAACAACATTAAAATACAAACACAACAACATACAAATGTCTATGCATGAACATATTGAGGATTAGACATGGGTTGGGTGATGTCCTCATCAGATCTTCTACTAGTTCTCTTCATCACTACTTACACAACTAATAAGGATAAATCTTCAAGTCCTTCTTCAAAGATGCAAGCTAGCACCACCACTTCTAGTATCATTTAGTTCTAATTGTTTCTTTGTTCTAATCATTGATAAAGCTAGATTGTGTAATGTGTTGGAAATTCAACTAAAAACCTTAGAATCTAGTTTGATTTTCTTCCCTTCCTATACATATCTAAGGTAGATTCCTCAATTTGATGTTACTAGAAACCTCTCTTCAATCTCTCTAGTTGGCTAAATAATAAAATTTACACATTATGCCTTGGATGTATAATAAACATGAAAATGTCCCATTGTGTTGAAATAAATCTTTGATCCTTGGATCACAATTTGATTGATAATAGCATTTGACTTTATCAAAACTCTCTTTGAGATTGAATTTTATGCCTTGAAAATTACTAGAACTAGGGTAGTACAATAATTGATAGTCATAGACTGACACTTATTTGATCTTCTCAAGTAACCCAATGTGTTGATCTTAGACTTATCATCCTATCTAGCTAACAAAATTACCAATTTCCCAAGGAAAAGATATAAATCATCTTCTTAGTAATTGTAAGCAACACAAAATATTTTTAGGCTAAGATGGTAATGCTACAAATTTGTGTAGGCCAAGAATGCAAAAAATATTCATTGCTCATATCTCCATCTCCTTAACTTTTACTTTTTCATCTTTTTATTTTCTATTTTTAATTAATTTTTGAATATTTTTAATTTTAATTTCTTTCATTTTTCCTTTTATTTTTTCTCTTTTTTTATTTTGCTAAAAGGAGAGTATTATAAATTCTTTAGAAATCATTTCCTTAGAGATGATTAGAGTGCTAGGTTACCATATATAATCCTGAACATGTAGCTGATGAAATAGGTAATTTGCCCATGAGCTCAATGTAGCTAGCATAGATTCATGAAATCATGAATCTCCTTTCACTTGTATAGTTAGGTAAACCAAGCATAAACAATACAATTCATTTTCATTCATCAAGAGCCATAACAAGGCTCATAGGAGTCCTTAACAACCTACGCATTCCAAAACTAGAATCAAGAACTCATATAGATTTTCAAAGCTTACATCTTTAAGTATATGTCCATCAGGTCCTCTCATGATTCTAGTAGTCATAGCTTTCTTACATTTGATGAATGAAGATATGCCTTGTTCACTAGTGATGGTAGAACTAAAGAAGGTAGATGAATTTGTGTTGTGTATGCATCCCATAAACCAATGTTTCATATTATTCTTGTTTGGCATTCTCACATCATCATCTCATCTATAAGCTTATCCATCCATGATTTATGTTTCATGGTGAGTAGTCATAACTCATATTAAATGAATTTCTATGAACAAAAAAACATATAAAATCATACTTAAAAGAAATATAAATATGAAAATTTATTAATCATTAGAAGAAAACATACCCAAAAATAATAAACCAAAGTTGATAGTCCTTTACACTCAAAAAATGAAAATAAAATAACATCAAATAAAAAGAATAAATAGATTAAAAATGATATATCCTTAGTTTTAAAAAATGCACTTAAAAATACACATAATAGCTAGAATTAAGGTACATAAATAAATAAATCATACTCTATCACTAAAGCCATTATGTGGAGACCTCTTCTCCCATGATTAAGTTTAAGATTGGTACTTGGAAATTTTATTTTTGAACAATATTAAAAAATTGGTAAGAACATGATTGTGATTCTTTTTACCATCCTAAATGTTGGTCTTAATGGTTGAATTTTAAAGATGAAGTTTTCTTTCTCTCACTTATGAAAGTTTTACCATTTTTTTTCCTTAGAATATGAGTAGAAACTTCATTTACTTTATCTCTATAAATGTGTCATCTTTGGTCTTGTCTCTAGGAAGATGATGAAAAATAAGGAAATGACAAGAATTAGCCTTAATAGTTATATTATTCTTTCTCTTATGAAAATACATTCATCTGTGATGTGATGAATTTCTTATCATATGAGGAGCATCACTATTAGGGTACTATCCAATAGTGTATGATGATAGAAAATGAATGTAGTACATGACATTAATGAGTTGGACATGTTCCTATCATGTCTGATTTGTAATTCTCCCTATAATAGTATAAAGAGCCATGATGGATATTGTTGGACTTGTAGTTATTGAAATATTTGTGATGGATATGCTTCATATTGATGGAACACTACATGAGGTATCTAATACATAGCTTATGAAGTTCCTTGGTAGGTAGAAGGATGACATGATGAAGCTTAAGGAATTGTAGAGGGTTGTCTCTCTTTCTCTCTCTCTCTCTCTCTCTCTCTCTCTCTCTCTCTCTCTCTCTCTCTCTCTCACTTTCACTGGTCTTTCTTGATGGTTTCACTGTCTTCATAGCTATTTTAAAAACTTTGTTTTCTAAATTTTTAAGTCTTGAAGCTATATTTCAATTTAATACATTCCAAACCTTATCAACAACATTTGAAATTTTTTCTAAAGTATTCTCAATTCTTATGCTTTCTTGTACAAGGACTTCAATAGCATCAGAAGATTGAGTGTTACATTCACAATCTTTGTATCCTTATGATATTAGTGATTTGTGTTGACTTTCCCAATATTAGCATGCTTATGTCATTTACCTTCTAATCTAGTGACACCATCCAAAAAAGCTATAATTTAAGATACTAATATTTAGTTAAGATTCCCCTTAATATACAAAACTAACTAAAGACTTATTATTGTAAGTACGAGACTTAATCGTAAATCAACTTGACGACTCACCTAAGCTCATCCTATGATGACTCATAACATAACATCTCTGTACTATTTGGAAGTTAAATCATCATAAGCTCATTAAAATATAAGAATGATTAGGATAAAAAGGAGGCATTGAAACCTTGAAGTAATTGTAATATAAGTACACCCCAAGAAATATAATAAAATTAAAACTTTATAACTTAGCATTGCTCTCTAGAATCAAACCCCCATAACTTGGAACTTTTAAATCAAAAGTCTTATTGCTAGCCTAACATCTCATTATTAAACTATGAGAAGACTCACTTCCAAGATAATGATAAATCATGTCAATTATGCCATATGCCACATAGTGCCCTAACATTATTGTCAATTAAAGATACTTGTTATACAACGTCATATAGTTAGTACATATAAATATCTAAAATAAAGTTAAATAAAAATATTAAAAATCCTAAAATAAGCTAAACTAATAAAATATTTTAAAAATAATAAAATATTATTGATTAAATGGATAAAAAAGATACAAGATATAAGTTAGAATTACAACAATAATTTATCAAATATGCTTAGTTAAGAGATGTTATACTTTATTTTTATAGGCTTTAGGCTTCCTAGAGGTAGGTTCTTTTAATCATGGTGGTGAATTCTCTCAAAGGTTTATTAATTTAAAGGATTTATAGTAGATTTTTTACAACAAAATATTTTTTAAAGGAAAATGATCTAAAAATGGAAAATACTAATGTCTCTCAAACTGTAGAGACTATGAAGAATTCTAAAGTTTTTTATTCTATTTTACTAGTGTAGGAATGCTTACAATTTCCTTGTTCTCTTAACTACATGTGTCTTTTTAGGTTTCAGGCTTCATAGAGATATCTTAGAGGCAATCAAGTCATCTTGTTTTATATCTAAGCTCTCAGAAGTATCTTTGAGGATAGAAGACACCTTAGCTAAGCATTAAGAGCTTGTAATGGATGTCCTAGGATTAAGAAAGATGTCTGGGAAATTTTGCAAAATTCTCAAATGAGATCTCTTAGAAGTGGCTAAGATGTCTCACATGTTTCTAATATGTCCCAATTGAGACATTTGCAATGTGGCTAAGACATCTCAGCAATTTTGGAGACATCTCCAACCATGACGAGATGTCCCACCAAAATTACCAGTTTAATAGCAAGACATTCCAGAAAGGCTAGAGATGACCCAAATGGAAAGGAAAACTTCCAAAATTATGGTTCCAAGTTTGGAAGATTTTGAGACAAGGTGGAGAAAGATGAAAATAGTGAAGGATCTTTCATTTGAGCTAGAGAAAGATTTCTAGGTCTTTGTCTCACTTAGTTAATAAATATGGATTGTGTTTCATGCTTGTAATAAAAGGAGAGATCATGAAAGATCTTGGTGAGAGCTCTTTAATTGATAAGAGCTTAGAAAGGGTGTAATAGAGAATATTTAGTGAGTTCATAGGTAGTTGCCACTCCAAGGTCAATTGTATGGTATAATAGCTTATGTGTTCTTATTCTTGCTTATGTGTTGAAATCTCAGTCCCAAGTTATGAAAGAGTCTCTCTTGGTTATGTCTTCCATCATTGTGTGGTTGTACAAGATCATGCTCTACAACATCAATTTATATTAGATGTTTTTTGGATTATGAAACTCTATTGTAATCTTCTCTTTCTAATAATTAAAGATAGCTAGTATTCTTGTTTGCTTGCATATTATTTGTCTTTTCATAATATTTGGATTTAGTGTTTGGAAAGTGATTTTAATATTGAAGTGAACCTACTCTAGCTAAAAATTGGTATTAGAGCTTAGTGTCAATTGTTGTTTGAAACTTGGTTGTTGATCTTATCAGTTTCAAATGGCACCTAAGAAGAAACAAGTGTAAGCCTTGCATAAATACATGGAGAGCATGAAGTCTACCTTTCAATTGATGGTTACTTGATTGGATAAGATCAATGTAAAGGTATATAGGAATGATAGTCCCAACCATATTCAAACCTACAGAGATGATGAGCATTCATGTTTAATTGAAGAAGTTTCACAACCTAGTGAAGATTGAGCGAATAATAAGAAATGATAATGCAACTATGTGAGTATATAAATCCATCAGCCAAGGATTCCAATGGAAGGAAACCCTATTCTTCATATCATAATTTTGAGGATTCCAAAATTCATAAGTGCTTCTTCCACCAGTAATCTTAATGAAGAAGATGATGCAAGACATTCTAGAATGTTCAGAAATGTTGCAAGACTTCCATATGTTAAGTTTAATAATTTCAATGATGTAGATGGTATCAATTATTTTTCAAATTAGTTGAAGGTACTTGACAAGTGCTTTAAGATAGAAGAGATACTAAATCACTTGAGGGTAGTTATTTCTAAATATAGATTAGAAGGCATGACTTTTACTTGATGGAGAAAGAAGTTCCAAGATTATGAAAGATAAAATGATCAATTCATCAAAGATTGGAATATGATGAAATACAAGTTGCAAAGAAAATTTGAATAGTCTCATCAAAGACAAGAGACTATCATAAATTTGAAATTCCTAAGGTAAGGTGCAACGGATGTCAATGAATTCTACATTTCATTTTATGATCTATTCCATCAAGCTAAAGTAAACTAGGAGTATAAATAGGCTTTGATCTTTTTGGGAGGTCTCAAAAAGGCATATCAATAGGAGTTATCTTCTTATGAGCCACAAACTCTTGATGAGACTTATGATTTAATACTCAAGGTTGAAAATAAATTAAGTAGATTCAAAAACAAAAGTAAATAATGTTCCAAGATGAAGGAGAAGTGATGAGTGGCAAGGTACCCCTACACTCAACCATATGAATACGAGTGTTACATGTGCAATCTGGTCAAACTCCACAGACAAACTAGTTGTGGCATCTAGATAGTTAGCCTTAGGTCGCAATTCGCTATCTTCCCACTTGGACTAGTATTAGCTTTGTCACATATGGTTTAGTCCAGAGTGAGGTGTATGATAGGTTTCTAACCTAATGCTACTCCTAAAGGCAATAGAAAGTAATATTCACTAATCTAGGAGAGAGAGGATCAGAGAAACTAAACTAGCCTAAGTGTGATGAGCATCCGTTCCTTGATTATCCATACACATCTTGGACTTCATGCACGACTACCACTAGGATTACCAAGTGCAGATCCTAGGTACACTACTGGGTTACCAAGTAGTCACACTTAAATGCTCGTAATCAAGTTGTACTNATTAAATAATTACTCTAAGTGAATGTTGCAATGATGAAGTAATCTCGATCTTTATTGTCAATCATGTGCATGTCCAAGTATGTCACACTCAAATAAAGGATGTCGTACAATTACAATCACCACACTACGAGCATACATGAAGAGGAAAAGGGTTGAGAGAGAGAAAATGAAACCTAAAATCAAAACTAACTCTAAAAAATTCTATCCTCTAACTCTTCTATCTACCTCTTATTTATAGATGAGGAGACAGGCTACGATATCGCAGATGCGATATCATGGCTGCAATATCGCGATCACCCAAATGACGACTCATCATACCCCCACGACTGAATGAAAACTCATCCTTGAGTTACAGTGATTACATAGTCGATAGGTATGGGATTATTGGATGGTGAAAATGGAGTTATTCTACAGTGTGGAATAAAAAATAAAACAAAGACACAATACAAAAAAATGTGCTACAACTACAAATTTTGTGGAACTCATGTAGTTCCTAGTGGCAATGGCTCCTCCATTGGTGCTTTTCCTTTGTCTTGTGCTCTAGGCTTTGAGACTTGATGGCGTTGAAGTATGGCCTAGAGTTTCTCCTCTTTAGTATGAGGGTCTTGTGCCATCCATGCTAATGTTCCAATGTTTGACAGAGTCAACACTTCCCATAGACAGGGTAGCTGTGGAAACATTTGATTAGCCTTGACATACCAAGCCCCAAACACCCGTCGTTCCTCTTCATAGGCTTTGGCTTTATCTTTCTATTCTTGGAAATCCACTAGCCATCAAGCAAAATCTGCTATGACACCTTTTTGGCCTTAGTAGCTTGCCTTCACCACCTAAAGTTCAAAATTTTTAATCTCCAATTTTTCCAACAGCTTCTTGCGTTCTGCAAATTTTGCTTTGTATTTGACATAGGTGGATGCTACCTACTACTCAAGCTCTATCCTTGGATGATCTATTGTTAGCATGGCAAGGTTGCCATACCGCAGGTTTGCCAACTCTATGTATTTTGTCAAATCTTGAATCTGCAGATCCTGGTTCTTAACTTCTGCTTGGTGGGAAAAGGCATATGTGTCCAATATGGCCCACCAGTCAGTGTGTTGAGCACTAATAGCATTGATGTGGGCCTTGGCCATATGGATCTCCTTCTCAAGAATCTATTTGTACATCCCCACCTAATCTTGAAAGTGCTCCTTCAGCTTTTCATGCCATTTAGCCTCATTTTTCCATGTGCTTAATTCAATGGCTATCTTCTAACGAATTGCGTGTACCTCCTCCATTGAGAGGGTTCAATTCTTCCTGGCTACATGGCTTATGTCTTGGTTAACCCAGATGAATTGTTCTCATAACTGATGAAAATGTTCTTCGAGAATGTTCTTTTGCTTTTCTACAAAGGTTAACTGAAGGTTGTCGATAACAAGCTGTTTATTTTCCTTCTATAAGGCATTGAGTGCCTTGAGATGTGCATGAGTTTGCGCCTGTGCTACAAACGCATCCCAAATAGCCTTCTCTTTTTCTTTAGCCACCTTTTTATTCTTCGTGATTAGGTTGGTTAGTTTCTTAGTTCTGAAATTATCTAACTAGTCTGCAGGAACAAATTGCAAAGGGTCCTGCTGTGCTACTTGTAGAGCCATGAGCTACTCTTTTAATTTCTGCACCTCTGCTTCAGCATGCTCAGCCCTCACTTTTGTTAAGACCAGCTTCCCCTTTGTGGAAATGAGGTTTGACTAAATTGCTGTAACATCCTAAGGGATGTCAAACAAGGACGTCATTACTTGTCCTATTTGGAGCAATTGATCAAGCACATCCTCATGTTCTGTAGGAGCCATTGAGGTTCCAGCCAAATTTTGAGCATCCTGTGCTCCTGTGAGATCTGTTGGTGGTACAATAGATACATTTAATGATTCTTTGATGTGGTCTACGACCACTTCTGCAGCTCCTACTACATCTTGGTGTTGCATGACCACCATAGTGGCTCCTTCACCAGTTCTAATTGCACTTGGAAAGATGCCACGTTTCCTGAGATCTATTGTGACCAAACACTTTCCCCTCCTCCTGTATGAATAGATACTTCACCCTTTGTGCAATCCAAAGAAACCATGGGTTGAATGACATCATCAATGATGTGAAATAGTTTTGTGTCATCACGACTTCCCCAACTAACCATCTCAGTGATGGCCCTAAGATGGCTCATCGACAGTCTGTAGTCTTGCGGTGGTGGCTGATCCTAGCCTATGCTGGGCCTTGCTTCTTGCTATTGGCTGGGTCCTATACTTGGAGGTTGGTTGGGTCCTATAAGTTGAGTTGCAGTTGGTTTAGTCGTCTATTCTTCTTCTTCTTCTTCTAGCCTCAGCGTCTCACCAATAATTTTCCTTGTGGCTGGTGGCTTTAACAGTTCAGCATAGGAAGCATTTTGGGATTCTTGGAGGACATCATTGGTGTACCCCCTGATACTAGCACATTGGCAAAGCTTTCTGATAAGATAAGGGAAAGGCAACGCCATCTTCCCTGTCTTCCGTTCCTCGAACCACCTCAAGATCTCCGTTAAATATAGATGGGGCAGGTTAGCATTAACCTTTCCCATTAGCACTACACATCCTCTAGCCACATATGTTGAAATTATTTTTAAGCTCTTTATGGGGAAGAGGTGATAAGTTCCAATTTTGAAGTAGATCCTCTCTTCTGTCATCAGCTCACCAAATGTCTTATCTTTGCCATAAGCCCTTTTCAACCAATCCTGTTGCACATCGGGGTCTAAACTGGTGGATAACTAAGCAATCTTGGACCTTGTATTCGAAAGGTTTAATACTTTTGAAATGGCCTATGTAGATAAATCAACTGACACACCACAGATGTTGACAGTGGTGCCTTGCTCTCTGTTGTGCCAGAATCGGTACGTCTTCCCTAGGTACCAAGCATGGCTTTTGGAGAGGGTAGGCCATAAGGGAGATCCTTGGAGGTGATCCCTAACAGCTTTATGAGTGAACTCTACAAAAGATTAAAAGTTTAATTCCACAATCATCGCAGTGAATGTGGACTTTTCATGGATGGCCTGAACACAATCTTGGGACAACGTGAGATGTTGTCCCTGTTCAAGCGTTGCAACAGCTCCTCCTTCTACCTACCCAAGCTGTATTGTAGGAGGGTCCTCTTGATGAATACTAAATGATTGTTCCTCCTGTTCTATATGTTATCTGGCAGGATCTTGTCTTCCACCTCTCTTAGGTTGTCTGCTTCCACCTTGAGCAGGATCTTTCTTTTGTCCACATTTTGGGGCCATTTGCAATCACACGAGGCCAAGCATTAGTAAGGTTGTTTTTGAAGTTAAGTTATACCTTATTGCTTTCCTTAATCAATTAATTTATTTTATCTTTATGTGATATTTCCTGAAAGATTGTAATAATGAGTCCGTTTTACTTAGGTGGTTTCCAATTTTAATTTCCTGCTATACCTAGGGATTAAATGATTTTTTTGGCACATTTTATTCTTAATTTACAACTAATTACCCTCAATAATGTCCTTTGGATGATGATAAATTCCAAAAAGTTAGGTGCTATTCGGTAGGTGTCCCTCCCCCACGACTAAGCTAAACACTCTAGGTTCAAGCAAGTTCAAATGGAATTAAAATCAAAGTACCAAAGAGCAAGATATGAATATGAAAGCAAGGGTTACTCAATCGCAAGTCATAGACAAAAAAATTTGAAAACTCCCCTGTGTGAATGATGAGAAATGATGCTAAGTGTTGCGGGGGGAGGAGGGTTGCCTATTTATAGGTTTTGGGGATGCGATATCGCGTATGATACATCGAGTACGCGATATCATGACCCTAGTGACATTGGGCACCACAAAAATACTAAATTTTTTAGGGATTTTCTTGAAATCAACATTGTAACTTAGGACATTAGGCTATTGTTAAGAGGTTTGAATGTAATTAGATGGTTTTGAAGGCATGAATAATGATCTATGGGTTTCATCAATGAGGACCTTGGGTGGCAAGTGAGAGAAAAAGGTCATGTAATGGTACACAGGAACGTTATTATTCAGAGGGATAGTAGTAGGGAAAGAAAATCGTTAAAAATATACTAAGGGTAAGAAATGGTATGTGTGAGCTACATCATAAGTGAAGATTACAAAAGATTACACAAGTGGGTCCTCCCCAAAGCAAGTTGCCCTTGTGTAACCACACTTAAAGTGTCTGTGGGCACTAGAGGAGTTAAATGTAATCTGTACTAACTCCACAAAACACACACATGTAATTATCACTAGAATGAGATGAAAATTCTATGTTACACGAGACACGAGCTACAATTACACAAACAGTTAGATGAGACGAAGTATAGAAAGGGATCGTAGAGATTGGGACATGAGGTAACTGACCTAGGGCACAATGAATCCTGCATGTAAAGCATGATTAACGTGTCATTAACCCATTGTTCCAAGATCAGGACCAAGTCCATTCCTCTCTAAACAGTGACATCGCATTGTTTCATCCCATGATGAACAACTATGAGAGTACCATAACAACAAGGTGTACGATCACTTGGCGTTTAGTATAAGGGAGGAGTGATTTTTTGTTTTATGGCACTTTGTTTTTTTTTCGCTTTACTAAATCCAGAGAAACCACCAACCTTCAGACATGGGTGCATGTCTTTCCAGTGTGACCCCCTAGAACAACATTTGATTTTCAGTGCCCTTTTGATTACTCTTACTCCCATTTTTCATTAGATCTACAAGGATCTTAGTACAACCACATTGCAC
>MNCI01005898.1:359150-377061 GCA_015680685.1 Gnetum montanum
TGTTGTCCCTTCCTACGACTGTGTTTAAAGAAAGGATGCTTTTGATGTTGAGGAGGCCTTTCACTACTGTTAGTAGTAGTAGCACAAGTAGCATTTGGAGGTTGTTGTAGTGGTGCAAACACATTAGGAATAGTTGGTGGCATTGTGGAAGGAGGGAAAGGATGAGAATGTTGAAAAGTAGGAGGAATATAAGGTGCACAAGGTGGTGGTTGTGTTGGAGGCATGGGCTGATAGTATTGTGAAGAATAGTATTGTGGTGAGATAGAGTACATTGGCCCAAATGGAGAAATAGGGTGTTGAACAAAATAAGTGTTTGGGTTCGGAAAATATGAAGGATGCCTCCAGTCTAAGGGTGGTCTCCCCCATGACTGGGATTGTTGCCACTATGATCGAACATAGTACCTCTGTATGAACTCTGGATGTAGCGTGTTTCCCCAATGCTCATGTAAATGTAACAATATTGGGCATTAGCCCTTGGGGTGATCATATAGGCATATGTTGTATTCGTATGTATGATTGGTAGTTGAGTGCTTATTTTCTTTATTCCTTCTTTCCGATTGTCTACTATTTCGTCCTGCTTCTTGGGTTGTCAAAACTCTATCTCCAATATTGTTGATATATTCTCCACACTTTTGATACATCCATTCCAACATTTTATTGATCTTTGCCTCAGCTTCTTCTAATGATTTTTGTATTGGCAAAGATGATGTCTCCACCTTGACATTTGTTGATCTCTCCTTGTTATGATCATGGACCTTTGTTGAGTTAATATTTTGGTCCCATTGATGTTTTTCAACACTCTCCCATCTAGCTAATTCTCCTTCTTATTTTGCTACCCGCTTAACGAGCTCTTGGATTTGATGGGTTCATAGGTTGTATAGTTGACTTCGGGCATATACTCCTAAGGTTTCTCTTATTTCATTACGTAGTCCATCAATGATATGGTACATTAGCCTTTCCTCGGAAAACCCATGGCCTGGACAGTTGTTTAATAGTGCATAATATCTTTCCAAGGCCATGTCCAAGGGTTCATGTTGTGCTTGTTTCCATCCTTGGATTTGTTTCCTCAAGGCTGACACTCTAGCGTAGGTTTGATATTTTTTGTTAAAGAATTCTACCATTGTTGACCAACATCGTATTGAATTTTGTTTTAAGGATCTATACCATACTTTTTCTTGGTCAATGAGTGTCATCGGAAAGAGCTTAAGTTTTTGCCAACCATTATCAACATTGTTCCATGTGCAGGCATCGTAGAAGGCTTGTAAATGTTGATATGGATCTAAGTCATAGCCTCCTGAAAAAGTAGGAAATTTTTTTAAATCAAGCCTGGGTAGACGTGTAACAACATGGGTTTTGTAACACTTGAGAGCCACTCGAGGACGCCTTAGAGTGTTCCATGGCCCCTGAACCATGGGGAGAGCCCAAGAGAACCACCACTTGGGACATCTCTCACAAGACGGCTCTCTTTACAATGCCTACGTGAGATTCGAACAACCTCTTGTATTTGCGTTAAGCTTGTAGTGGCCAGTAGGGGTTCATCATCATTGGGTAGGTTATGCTTTTGTGCGTTGAGATGACGTTGCTTTCGTTGATGTTTATAAGAAACCCCCACCTCAAATTGCGTACTCCAATCTTCATTATCATATAATTCATCGGTTCTCCAATGAATTTCCTCACTAGATGTGGCATTATTGTAGTCTTGTAGGAGAGGCATGATTGTGAAACTGTGTGTGAATTCGTATGTGACTTTTTATAATTAATTCTTCTTCCTAAGAGATATATCGTTAAGTCCTTTACAGTGACCGTGTATGATATAACTAATCTAGATAACTAGCACTGTCCCTAGCAACGGCGCCAATGATGAGCGGTAGAGATACCCCTACGCTCAACCATACGAATATGAGCGTTTTCACGCATGATCCGATTGAATTCCGCAGACGGACTAGTTGTGGCACCTAGATAGTTATCCTTAGGTTGCAGTTCGATGTCTTCCCACCTGGACTAGTATTTATATTTTTCACGTATGGTTTAGTCCAGAGTGAGGTGTATGATATGTTCTAATTCTAATGCTACTCCTGAAGGTAATGGAAAATAAGATTAACTAAGCTAAGCTAGGAGGGAAAGGGTAAGAGAATCTAATCTAGCCTAAGTGCGATGAGCAACCGATTCCTTGATCATCCGTACACATATTGGACCTCATGCATGACTACCATTGGGATTACCAAGTGCAAACATTAAGTACGCCACTGGGATTACCAAGCACAGATCCCAAATACGCCACTGGGATTACCAAGCGCAGATCCTAGCTACACCACTGGGATACCAAGTAGTCACACTTAAATGCTCGTAATCAAGTCGTACTTGTTCCGCGTTCTAGGAGTTTAAAGGTGAGAGAGAAAACAGTAAATAACATTAAAGAAATAAACAAACAAATAAATAACAAAGTGAATGCTACAATGATGAAGTAATTTCGATCTTTATTACCGGTCATGTGTGTGTCCAAGTATGTCACACTCGAATAAAGAATGTCGTACAATTACATTCACCACACTGCGGGTAGACACTGGAAAAATTATCTAACTCTGGAGGGATCAAACTGCTAGAGTTTCACTATAATCTAAACTAGGATATCCAAACAAGGGTGAGCCGCTTCTTATTTATAGACATTGTAGCGGACTGCAATATTGCGTAGGCAATATCGCAGGGAAGACACGATATCGCGTACGCGATATCGTAGGGGGATGCGATATCACGCCGGACGCGATATCGCGTACGCGATATTGCAGCCCATGCGATATCGCATCTCATCAATAACCTACACTCATAATCTTTCTACATCTTCATTTGATAAATACTTTAAAAAGTTGATGATGAAAACCCATGATAAAGAATGGCTTTATAACAAAGTTTTATGGCTTAATAAATGGAATTGTCAAAAGTATATTCTTTATTCTAATCCTAACCAAGTTTGTGAATTGGTGAAACAAGCAATATTTCAAAAACTTTAGAAAAATGTAGAATGAAAAAAAAAACACATTTATCTTTGGATAGTATAGAGAAGGCCTTAATTCAAATGCAAAATATTTATTTGCTACTATTCCTCATCATTTCATCATCATCGTCATCCTAGCATTATCCTAGCAAAATGGTGTTGACTATTCCTCATCATTTATAATGCACAATTAGCATAACATGAATGGGATCTCATCATCTAAGAGTTAAAATCGGTAGATGTCTTAAAATTCCTTATGAAGAATGAATATGTTGATTATACAATACAAATAACATTGAAGATGACTATCACATTTTTCGACATTGTCCTACATTGGACCATGTTAGAAATACATGAGATATTATAATTGCAAATTTGGTTGACTTGTTCTAAATGTTACCAAGAACAATGATGTTTTCAAAACTCGTAGCATTTGTATTTCTTGTGTCCATTAGATCTAGAGGGTCTACAAACATAATAAAAGTTCAGTTTCAATGTGTTGTTCATGCTTCTTTTGTACTACCTAAAATTCATCACTATATAAGATAGTAGGCTTGATTGCTATCCTATAAAATTTTTCCTTTGGTTTTATTGGGATTCTTTTATCACATAGAACATCACTAGCTTATCTCCATTTTGACCAACCTACCTCAATCCTATTTCTTATATCTTTATCAATTTTACCATCTAATTGGAGCATTGATAGTAGGTAGTTTGCACTAATGGACTTTTTGGCCTTGAATCGGCACTTCTATTTGACCATTATTTATGCCATTATTGAAATTGCATTCCAGATATTTGGTCTCACTTCTACTAATTTTCAAGCCAATAATTATGAAAATTCAAGTTAATGCTAATGATAAACATATAATTACTAGTACAAAGACTAAAGAACACACCATGTAGATACTTGTTTATGACCTAGGTTGAAGTTGAACTTATTATTATTCATGCATACCTACCATAGATACTTGTGCATGGTTTTATATAATGACTTGTAACTACTTCGAATGCGAGTTAAAGCAAGGTGTAGACAATTGCCTATGACCTGGGGTTACAACTCACCTATCACTCTTACTATCACTCTTACCATCTTACCATAGAGCTTTCACCTCTTTACGATATGTTTTCAAAAAACTTGTTGAATTTTCTTCTCAATTGTTAATATTTTGTTTAAATATATATATTACGTGATATAGGGGAAACAAGCGTTTCATTAGGAAAATCAGCCATGTTGATCGGTGTGTAACGAAAACCCTACCGAAAAGCTTTGTAAAGCATACCACGAATACGGGACCTGGACCTGGACCTGGTAGCGGCAGTAGAATGGGCTGGATTGAATTGAACCTATGATTATGCTTGAATCAAAATCAAATACTGTAGTGTACTGTATTCATTGTTGTGGTTGTGGATGCATGCTGCATTATACAAGCAATCACGGCATAGAACTACCAAAGCAAAAGCATGGCCTTGGCCATGGTAATAGCCATGTTGTCGTCTCTGCTGGTCCTCACATTGCCACCCAGAATTTTGGTGAGATTGTTAACAACGCCCAAGCGTATTGGCAGTCATCCACATCAATACCCAGTCATGAAATTTTGCTTCAGAGGCATGATCCAGGAGGCAATGCAAACTTTTTACAGCATCGTCTCCGAGAAATCGAAATCTCGGTGCTTTTTAGCCCTGCAAACATGCAATCCGCTGATGAGTAATTTGATTAGAACTCGCAGATATGACTCCGCTTTCCGCTTTGATTGTATATAAATCCATGCAAGAAGTAGGCATGGATCTGGATCTTATCACGCTCACTACTGTCATGAATTGCTATTGCAGACCTGGTGAAATGGAGAATGCGCATCCGGTGTTTGGTGAAATGACAGCACTTGGGCATGCTCCAGATGCGTGTTCATTCAATACTCTGATTAAGGGTTTCTGTATTAAGGGAAATCTGAGCGAAGCATGGCGAATTTTCGATCAGATGCTGACCCTAGACATCGTTCCCAACATTATAACCTATAATACTTTGCTGGATGCTTTCTGCAAGTGCGGTTGAAGCAGGGAGAGTTTTGGATTGTTGGCTCGTCTAATCAGGAGAGGCCACTCGCCTGATAGGATTACGTTCAATGTTCTGATTGACAGTCTCTGCAAGGTTGGAAGTTTGGATCATGCCATGGATTTGTTTACAGAGATGGAAAATGCTAGCATTTCTCCTGATATTTTCACCTACAATGCATTTATTTGTGGGTTTTGCAGGAAGGGAATGCTGGATGAAACTCGTCAGTTGATTGCATCCATGATTCTGCATTCTGTAGATTCTAATGAATTTAGCTACATTACCTACATTGATTGTCTGTGCAAGACAGGGAAACGGCAAGAAGCCACAGACATGTTTTATATGATGATCAGAAAAGGGCTTCAGCCGAACGTTGTTGCTTACACTGTGCTCATAGATGTGCTTTGCAAGCAGGATAGCCAGTACTAAGACATGTTTTTACAATCACGTCTGGGTTTGAAAATGTCAACCTTTATCCGTCTAAATTTCTATTAAACAGACAGGACTGCTAGGTGGAAGGAGTGATCAAGAGACACAAAGCGAGTTGGATAACACTCATAACGCAGGGTCACGCAAGAATAAGTCGTAACTAGTGTGCCTCAGATCTCTAATGGTGGGTTCTTGCCCAATTTCTAGAACAGAACAGCATGACTCAGCCTTCGCAATTGGGTTCATTCTTTGTCACAGGCCGGCACGATTTCCATCAGTTAGTCATACCATTCATATTACTAAAATTTTGGATGTTTTTATCCCACACGAATTGTGGGTTCACAACGTTTACTGCATATATTGTCAAAAGAAGCATATAGCATATGCCACATGCAATGATGGCATGTAATGTTCGGATTTTTTGGCCCGAACGCCCCAGTCTAAAAAGAAACAAAGTTTTTTTTTTATTTTTTTCACCTAAATGAAAGTTTCTTTAATTTGATTTTTTCAAAGTTTTTTTAATTTGAATTTTTCACCATGAAAATTTTTTTAATTTGATTTTTTCACCCAATGAAAGTTTTTTTAATTTGTTTTTTTTTTCTTTGTGCCCAATGATATGATATTTCTTGGACCAATCGTTAGAGTTTCTAACCCAATAGTCTCATATTCCTAGATGAGGTTGTAACCATTAACAAAAGACATCTTGAAATAATGATGTCCCTAAGTCTCAATTGCAATTGTGTAATATTTCATGAACGATAAAATGTGCAACTCAAACGTCCTTGAACAATGTAAAACATCGTCAAGTCTCCTCTATGACAGAGAAAGTGTTGGTTAACAATATCTTTAAACTCTCGCTACATTATTCATTCTTCCTTGCTTTTTTTTCAAAAAAGAGTCAATATAAAGTTGAACATAGCATCATCTTTAAACAACGGTAAAATGTGCAGAAGTAGCTCATTCCATAACTAACACATCCTTATTAATGGAACATGTGCGTTTAAGTCTCCTCTTTGATAAATATGAGCACTTCATTCTTCTTTGTTAAAATACAAAGAAGAAAGTTCAAGTATAATATAAGAGCTCTTCACTTGAATAACTTATAGATACCCTCTTCTTTTGCTGATAATATATGGACATTTGATTGAAATAGCAACTAAGAGATAGTGAGGTTATGCATCTAGTTTATTAGATCTAATGTGATATAAATAAAAAAATTTCTAACCTTCTACATTAGACTACATGTATGTTAAAGCCTTCTCCTTGACTAGTTGGTGGATATGCTTAATATTTTGTTGCATGTTCTCCCAAAACATATTCCATTTTCTTGACCATTGCATTCTCCTAAAATGGAAATACTAACCCCAATCTCATGAATCCTCAAGAATAAGATCTGAGGAGAGATCATTTGAAAATCTCAACAATAGGAATGGTTCCATGTAGGATGATTGTGGTTACAAAATTGGGATATTGATAATATTGATGGAATAATAAATTCAAAATAAACTTGAAAACTTATTATGGAGAAAGTTTAAAAAATATGACAAAATGAGGCACAAATACCAAAAAAGCTTCAATTTTATTGACAAAATATTGAAGGTAACACTAATTAAATAGCCATGATAACACTAATAGCAAAGTAAAAATGGGACCACACCATTGAAGATGGACCAATGAGCCATATAAAGATAGAATATGTCGACTATATTGTTGGTGATAAAAGATGAGAGCACCACGTATTATTAGAATTTATATGTTAGCTATACTACAAGTGATAGAAGATGAGAGCACCATGTATTATTAGAATGTTGTAGACTCGATTTTTTTAGAAGAAAGTGACAAATCTCAAGTCACTCTTTGTATAAGCTATTCGAGCTACCGCTATTAGTTCTAGGGAATTATATAGAAGACATGTTGAAGTTGCATCAATATTATACACACCTAATATACTCAAGATTTATTGCTATTGATGTATTTTGAATAACTTTATTTGTCTGATAGATCCTTTGAGTCTACATGGTAAGGGTATTAGTATCAATATTAGTTATTAGATTGTTTAGGATTTTAATTTGTCACTAATTGTTAGGTTAAGTTTTGATTTGTTTTGTTTCTAACTTTTTTGCCAAGTTGTTAAGCTGTTAAATTGTTGCAACGTGTTATAAGACTTGTTTAGGTCAAAGATAGGTGGCTCAAGTGGTTAGCTCGTTGTATATTTAGGTGAAAGGTTGCTAATTTGAGTCATACTTGAGGTATCATTATAATCCTCTATAATTCTTCTAAAGTATCAAGCATAACTAATTACAACTTTTATAACTCAAAGTCCAATAATAACACCCCCAATGCTAGCTTGGAAGCATGTTTTAAGCATAAATAACACAATTGAAACTCTCTAAAAATAATATCTTTTGAAGCATCATACCAAGCCAATATTGTTTGGTTTGTGTAGGTAGCACACCCTAGATTGGGTGTTGGAATTGTGAAATAATTGTATTATAAATCTAATTAGAACTTTTATAACTCAATATTGTCCACCATCTTTCAAATCAAGAATCTTACCACTAGGTAACACCTCCTTTTTATTGTGAAGTGATTAAGTAATTAACCCATTATGATTAAGTAATTAACCCATTATGCAGTGAAAGTAAGACAAGTACCTCAAGCGATTAGTCTGTTAGTCCATTGTCACAGAACTCTTATAACGAAAATAATTACCTTTCAAATTTCTAACCAAAACTGAAAGCCTTAACCTTGGCACCAGGTTAACAGCTTTGGCTAAACAATCTCCAAGCGCAGTGCTGCATTACGCTTCTGAAACATTTTGACGAAGGTTGCTTGCTACTGGAAACACTGAGTCTAAAGTTTCATGTCACTGGACCTAATTTCCAGCGTGCGTGGCATGATTCTCCGAGCACAGAAGCTCCTCCACATTCCGCCATTGCTACAAATTTTGAAAGTTCCCTCAATTCTCATCTCCCACACTTACCATTCTTACAGAGACCCTGAAAATCCAATTGCAGAGCCAGAACAGGGGACCCTGAACTCAGCAGTAGCAGAAATCGGAGACCTAATCCAATGGAGGAATGGGGCTCCCCAAATCCAGACATCCAGAGACAAATACTTTGCAGCAGTGCACCACATTTGCGGGATTGTGTGCAACGACATTTTCATGGAGAGAAGTCTGCAGAGAATGGGAATATCGGTAAATTCAGAGGTGTGGCGAGTTATGAGAGACTGCTCAGCCATGGGCAGGGAGGCCCTCAGATTCTTCAACTGGGCACGCCAGCAACCCGGATACGAGCCCACAACTGTGGAATTTGAGAAGATGGTCTGGATTTTGGGGGTGGGTGGGCACTGGGAATCCATCTGGAGAGTTGCAGAGGAAATGAGGCGAGAGAATTTTTTACTGTCTGCCAGAACCTTCTGTGCCATTATTAAACCTTATGGCGGAGCCTGACTTATTAACAAGGCCGTCGATGTTTTCAATCGGATGAAAAATTTTGGTGTACCTCATACTGTTCACGTCAGTGCGTTTGCATTTTTGTTTTTTTTTTCTTTTTAATGACTGGGAATTCAATTAGGGTTTTTGGTTGATAGCCCTGTTTTTTTGATCTGGGTCTGGGTCTGCTGCTTGCTGTATTTTTTTTCGAAATTATTGTTTATTTTATGATTAAATAGCTAGACAATGGTTAACGGTAGTGCAATTTCTATTTAAATTTTGTAGTCAGAATCTGCTTTTTACCGCTTAATAAAACCCATTTTTTAAGGGGTGGGTGATTGTCCGTATCATAGTTGAAATGGAAATCTGAAATTTTATCACGATGGAAATCTATAATTTTACAATTTAGGGAAGCTCAGCTCATTGCCCATGACTAGTGTTGTTTTTTTTTCATATTTTCTTCCCTTTATATGTAAATGTTTTACTTTTAGAGCAGAATCAAAAATTGCAAATTCATCAAGCTTTAGTTCTTAATAGAGTCCAATGGTGAACAAGAGTTCATGTTAGATAAAAGGAAAGAAAGAATAGCAGGAGGTTTCAAGGCCCTGTATGCTTTCAAGCGCAAGGGTAAGGATTTAGGACTATGAGCTTGCAAGGTTACAAATTATCATCTATCCTACTATATTGTATGGATGTGTTGTTTGGGGACATGAACTTAGTGCAAAAAACCTTTCTTCTTAATGATTTAAAGGTGAAGATGCAAATACCTTACTCAATGTTTTTATGTGAATGTGATTTATTATCTTTAGAAGTAGAGGCCTTGTGCCAATTCTCTAAAGCAGTTATTGAGGATTCATAAGACTGGGATTGGTATTTTCAAGGAATGTAGTGGTTAAGAAAATGGAATATTTCTTGGGAGGAAGTGCAACAAAATCTTAAGCATATTTGGTAGGTAGTCAAACAGAAGGTTTTAACATAGTTGTGGTTTAATTTAGAAGGCAAGAAACAATTTTATTTGCATCACATTACATTTAATAAACTAGATGCAGAAGCTTATTATCTCTTAGCTATTATTCTAATAAAGTATCAGATTGCTATCAACAAGCTTCAGTTAAGTTCACATTATCTTAGAATTAAAAGTGGAAGATGGATTCAACTCCCCCTAGAAGAGTGCACCTGTGGATGGTGCAGGTTAGAAACCCTTGAGGATGAGTTGCATGTGTTTCTTTTCTGTGTTGTGGCTACCCTTGTGAAATAGTAGTAAAATGTTGCAGTGAAAAAAACTTATATGATTTGTTTTTGCTGCTGCCATTGGTGCTTGGTCAATTTGTAGAGCCTGTCTTTATTTTTCATGAAAATGTAATATTGGTCTAATATGTCCTATGGGTCTTCAGATATAATAAACCTTAATATATTAAAACTCATTTAAATTAGATCTATATACTTTTGAAGAAACAGTTCATAATTCTCACTAAGAGTTACATCCCAAAGGAATTGGAAAATTATTAATAGAGCCCCGTGAACATAACTGAAAGCCCAACACTATAAGTCCTCTTTATGTAATGATCATTCATCTCTAAGGTCCCAAGAAATTTCTTCTTATACCCTAAAACTTGTTTTAAGTGAAGTTTTCTAATTGTTTAAAGCGATGTCAACATTCTCCTTATATCTAACATGCCTTTGACTCAAAAGCAGGTATATAATTCACTGTTGAAAGCCTTATGTGATGTAAGGAATTATAAAGGTGGGTATGCATTAGTGAACAGGATGGTACGGAAGGGATGCAAACCAAACACTGAAACATATGAGATCCTGGTTGGGGCATGGTGCGGTGAGGGTAAACTTACCGAAGCACAAGCATTTTTGGAGGATATGAGTGTATGTGGGCATGAGCCTCCTGTTGGAAGTCGTGATGTGTTAATCAGTGGACTGTTGGCTGCTGGTGAGAGAAATCAAGTTTTTTCTGTCAAGCAGCACTAGTACTAACCATTTAATTTATGTTAAAATATTGAGTTTTTCACTTGGTTGAATCAGTATTTTGTCATGACCTAAATGTATAATTTCCCAATAATTCAGATGGCCTTTGATCCACCAAGAAGGCAAGAACAAAATCTCCAGAGAGGAATTTGATACTTTTCACAAGCTCATCTCATCATATATATTATTCAACACTCAATAACTAAATTTCCTTAGTTCTGAAAGCAGGGCTTCAGACAGCTGCTCAGGCCATGCTTCTATTTATATAATCTCTTGCATGGGTTATCCCTGTTATCTGGCATCTTGTCAACTTTCACGTTACCAGTTGCTCTGCTAGTACTTGCGGCTAGTTGCTCAGCATTTTGTAGATTCATTTATATATGTTTGAAAGATGGAAACTTCTGGAATCCTTTGTGGCCAGGTCCCAAATATAGAGTTAAAGATGCAACATTGTTAAAGGATCCAGCCTACCGATCAACAAGTCTTCAAATAGAAACTCTAAATATGTGAAAACGAATTTAACATGCCTTTTTAAAAACAAGATTATAGCTACCATTGCAGGATTCAAAACAGTTATTGCCAAGGCTGAATTTCGATGGACGTCAAGCAATTATTCAGACACTAGTAGGGTTGTGAAATTAGGGGAAAAAACTTGACTGTACGACACCAGATTTCATAAAATACATAGGATAAATGTGCAAGTCAAAACCTAGGCTCACTGGAATTACCTTGCAAATGACACATGGTATATAACTCAATGCTTGTGTGAAGTCCTTTAATGTAGTTAGTTTTTAATAGTAAATAGAAATTGTTTCGTCTGGAAGTTTTAGGTTTGGTGGTCAAGTTACGAAGAACAGTATATTATGGCCGTTTTATGTTTTGGATTATTTCTGTTTAATAATAGTTTGATTAGCTAAGAAGTCTTAATTTATTACACGTGGGTTTAAGCTAGATATTAATAACCAATAAATTTCTTATGAAACAAATTGCAAATCTTTACTCTTTTTCGAGGTACCCTTAGTAACATAGCCCATGTATTTCATGCTAGCAAGAATTCATGTTATCTATTTTATTCTTATTCTTTATTCTAAATGTTTTATCTTCTTTATTTTAGTGGTGCCTTTCTCTTCTATGCATGGGATATGATACCTGAAAAACTGACCGATACAAAATCTCACACTTTTGCAGGAAATCTTGACACAGCCAAAGACTTTGTCACAAGAATGACGAAGGAAGGCTTCTTGCCATGCCTGGGAACATTTAACTCATTCCTGCAAGCCATTTCTGATGTTGGGGAGGTTGATCTTTCGTTAGATCTTCTTTCCAAGGCTGCTAGCAAAGGTTTGTATCCTGACAATAACACCTATCAAATCTTGATAAAGGGTGCCTCAAAATCTGGAAAAACAGACGATGCATTTAGGCTTTTACAGAGTGCAATGCAAGATGGGGTGAGACTCTATCCAAGCCTTTATGCTCCCTTGCTCAAGGCTTTCTGCAAGAGGGCACAATTTTCTGAGGCTTACAGTCTGTTCAATGACATGAAGATTAAAGGTCATCCCCCTAATCAACCTTTTTACACCATGTTCATAAGGTTGTCCTGTTATGGGGGTAGGATTTTAAATGCAGCAAATTTGTTAGTTGAAATGACAGAACTGAAACTGGTTCCAAAGACTCAAAATTTTGATATGGTAATTAGTGGATTGAAAACCATTGAGAATTATAGTTTGGCTAAAAAGATGGAGAGATTGTATTTTTCAATTTACAGACTCTGATTTTTGGAATGAGAAATTGAGAATCAAGTGATTTTATTGCATTTAGGAATTTTGGGGAATGAAACATGATTTGCAGCTGATAGGATTTTTTGATATCTGTTATCCTAATTTTCCTATTAACATGTTCTCGAAGTCAATGGCAATTAACATATTTCCCATAGAACCTTACCCAATTCGGAATACCCATAGCTCTCTAGTAATGCATTTCTTAGGATATACCTTTTTTTGCTAATTACCCAACTGATAGGCCTTTTCATCTTATGGTAAATCAAAGGGTCAAGGTATTGCATTGTTTTGCTTCTAGGCATCTGTCTTGCTTTTGCTTTTTCAGTTTTGGCTGATCCTTTCAGTCAACAACCTTAAAAGTTGTTCACTTGGCAAGGTAATTTTGAGTGGGCTTCAAAACTCTATGATTCCACTTAAGTCCGTAGGTATAGTTTATACTATCACAGCAAAGAAATTGCTGTAGACTTTGTATGACATTGCTCATTCTGTAGTCTTGATTGTTCGACTCAAATCTCAACTACTTGGATACATAAAATTTTACTTGTGAAAATTATAGTAGTTTTCAAGATAGGCTCATGGAATGATATTTTATTCTTTGAGGATCAAACTGGTGGGTCAAATTTCCTTTATAATGTATTTCGAAGTGCAATCTTTTGTACATAAATCATGTGTGCAAATCTTCTCTCAATCCAATAGATGGGTTTCATGGTGCTCATAATTTGGAATACTAAATCTTAATTCTTGTTTTCGATTTTTGTTTGTATTACAAGGGAATGAACGCTGGAAACGAAAATCAAATATCATTCATATTACTATGATTTGCAAAAAGGAAAGGGTCATTACTTGGAGGTTCAATGATCTTTTTTCCAAGGAGCAAGATTTTAGAAAAGTTATGTAATACCCTACCTTATTGCACCAGAGGTAAGATCTTTATTATGGGGGTCACAAACTTTAAAGTTTCCGATACAATTTTTGAAAGTTTTTTTCTAACTTCCCTAAGGGTTAGTAACTTTAATCATACATAAACATCAACTTTTTCCAAGTTAACCCTTCCAACAACCTTTGGGATGATTTATCAATGATAAGGCATTAATAGACATAATGATTAAGTTAATTAAATCATCCATAATTACAACTTAGCCAAGTGTAACCACCCTCAAGAGTTAAGGTATCCCAATTGTTTTAAGGTTACACAATGATTGCTAATCCATGGTTCTATTGTGATTGCCAATGGCACCCAAACAAAAGTGCTCGCAAGAAGGAGAACCCTCACAACCATGGAAGAAACAATCCAGAGCTAGAAGGGGCTAGCAAGAACAAAGCCAAGAACAACAAGAGGTGATCCATGCAAGGGGACCTTTTCGTGAGGAGCCCAAAGTGGAATCTATTTGACAAATTCTAGAAGAAGAAGTGCTTACAAAATAATCTCAATGAGGAGAAGTGCCTAGACCTATGACTAGGCTTGAGATCACTCTAACTTAAGCCTACCTAGACATCATTAAGTCCCAAGAGATCCAAAGATCAATTTTTCAAGAAATAAACTTTGGGCTATTTTTGGAGAAAGCTCTAGAGGATGTTAGAACACAATTGCAAACCTCTCCCATGTGGCCAATCATCATGACCAGTGAAGAGTGGTACATGGGAGAGACCTATCTCTTCTGGAATAGCTGAAGGCCAAGGTTCATTGTAAAAATCAAGGATGTTCAAGTGTCCTACTCGGTAGAGGCCATTGCATAGGCACTAGGGTTACCCAACATCAGAACACAGTTGGCCGAAATATCAACTAATGAGTGGCAAGGATACCCTATGCTCAACCATACGAATACGAGTGTTTTTACGCGCGATCCGATCGAACTCCGCAGACGGACTAGTTGTGGCACCTAGATAGTTATCCTTAGGTCGCAGTTCACTGTCTTCCCACCTGGACTAGTATTTATATTTGTCACGTATGGTTTAGTCCAAAGTAAGATGTATGATGTGTTCTAATTCTAATGCTACTCCTGATGGCAGTGGAAAATAATATTAATTAAGCTAAGCTAGGAGGGAAAGGGTAAGAGAATCTATTCTAGCCTAAGTGCGACGAGCAACCGATTCCTTGATCAACCGTACACATCTTGGATTTCGTGCACGACTACCACTGGGACTACCAAGCGTAGATCCTAGGTACGCCACTGGGATTACCAAGTGCAGATCTCAAATACGCCACTAGGATTACCAAGCGTAGATCCTAGCTACACCACTAGGCTACCAAGTAGTCACACTTAAATGCTCGTAATCAAGTCATACTCATTCCGCTTCTAGGAGTTTAAGGGTGAGAGGGACTAATCGCGATGAGCAACCGATTCGTTGAGTAACCGTACACATTCGTAAATGCTCGTAAACAAGTCGTACTCATACCACACTACTGCAGGTAATAAATAACATTGAATAAATAAACAAACAAATAAATAAAAAAGTGAATGTTGCAATGATGAAGTAATCTCGATCTTTATTGCCGGTCATGTGCGTGTCCAAGTACGTCACACTCGAATAAAGACACCGTACAACTACATTCACCACACTACGGGCAGACACTGGAAAAATAAACTAACTCTGGAGGGATCAAACTGCCAGAGTTTCACTACTATCTAAATTGGGATGATGAAATAAGGGGAAGCCGCCTCTTATTTATAAATATGATGACGCACCACGATATCGTGTATGTGATATCGCAGATATTGCGAGGGATGTGATATTGCGTCCCATCATACCCCCATGACTGAATGAAAACTCGTCCTCGAGTTACAGAGAGAACAAGCTCCATTGATTACACAATGGATAGGTATGGGATTATTAAATGGGAAAAAACAAAAAATGACATGATGCTGCAGTGTGGAGTGAGACACAACACAAAAGAAAATCTTATGATTACAAAATGGGTGGAACTCATGTAGTTCCTGGTGGCGGTGGCTCCTCCATAGGTGTCTTTCCCTTTTCTTGTGCTACAGGGCTTGAGATTTGATGGTGTTGAGTATGACCTAGACTTTCTCCTCTTGTAAGGCCTTGAGTGCCTTGGCATGCATGTAAGTTTGCACTTGTGCCATAGAGGCATCCCAGTCAACCTTCTCTTTTTCTTTCACCACCCTTTTATTCTCTGTCAATAGTTTATTAAGTTGCTTGGTTCTAAAAGTGTCCAGCTGGTTCTGAGCAACCTTTGGCCCTGTATTCAGAAGGTTTAATACTTCCAAAATGGCTTGAATAGAGAAATCAATAGTCACACCACAATTGTTAACTGTGGTGCCTTCTTCTTTATTGTGCCAAAATTGGTACATTTCCCCTAAGTACCAGGCACTACTTTCAAAGAGGGTATCTCCTATGTCTGCCTGCTTGGACCATATGGTAGAAGGATTTTCTTGATGAATACTGAATGATTGTTCCTCTTGTTCGGCGTGTTGTCTGGCAGGACCTTGTCTTCCACCTCTCTGGGCTCATTTTTTTCCACCTTGGGTAGGACCTTCCCATTGTCTGCGTTCGGGGCCATCTGCAATCACACGAGACCAATCATTAGTAAGGTTGTTACCAAAGTTAGGTTATACCTTACTGCTTTTTTTAATAGATTTACTTTATTTCCGTGTGATGTTAATTATTGGAAGAACATGTCCCCGAAATATTATAATGTTGAGTCCTCTTTGCTTAGGTGGTTTCCAAATTTAATTTTTTGGTATAGCTAAGGGGATGAAATTGTTCTTGACACATTCTATTCTTAATTTTAGAACTAATTACCCTTAAATATGTTCTTTGGGCAAATTTATGCACTATTCGGCATGTGCCCCCTCCCCCATGACTAAGCTAAACACTCCAGGGTCAAGTAGGTGCAAACGGAATGAAAATCAGAGTACCAGCAAGCGAGTTATGGATATGAAAGCAAGGGACGCACAATCGCGAGTCGTAGAGAGGAATTGAAAAACTTCCTCTATGTGAATGATTGTAAATGATGGTGATTAGGACAGGGGGGGTCACGAATATATATTTTCATCGAAGTTAGGGCATCTAGAGAACGTATCGAATTTTTAATATTTCTTTTGAAATTAAATGATGTAAACTAAGGACATCTAGACGATTGTTATAGGATTCCAAGGTAATTCAACTGGTTCTGAAGGCACAAAAATTATGATGGTGTGGAATTTATCAGTAAGAACCTCAGATGATAGAGAAAAAGGCTATGTGATGATTCATAGGAACATTGAATCAGAGGCATAGTAATAAGGGAAATAATATCATGAACAATACACTGAGGATAATAAATGGTGTGTTTTGAGTTGTGTCATAAGTGAAAATTACAAAAGATTACACAAGTGGGTCCTCCCCAAAGCAGGTTCCAACCTATAAAGCCCTTGTGTAACCACACTTAAAGTGTCTGTGGGCACTAGAAGAGTTAAATGTAATCCACACTAACTCCACAAATATCACTGGAATGAGATGAAAATTCTGTTACATGAGACACAAGCTACAATTACACGAACAGTGAGATAAGATGAAGTAGAGAAAGGGATCGTAGAAATTGGGACATGAGGTAACTGACCCAGGGCACAATAAATCCTGCATGTAAAGCATGATTAATATGTCATTAACCCATCGTTCCAAGATCAGGACCAAATCCATTCCTCTAAACAGTGACATCGCATTGTTTCATCCCATGATGAGCAACTATGAGAGTACCATAACAACAAGGCGTACGATCACTTGGCGTTTAGTACAAGGGAGGAGTGAATTTTGTTTTATGGCACTTTGTTTTTCTTTTCTTTTTTCTCTTTTTTTTCCACTTTACTGAATCCAGAGAAGCTGCCAACCTTTAGGCATGGGTGCATGTCTTTTCAGTGGGACCCCCTAGAACAGCTTTTGATTTTCAAGTGCCCTTTTGATTACTCTTACTCCCATTTTCCATTAGATCTACAAGGATCTTAGTACAACCAAGTTACATGATGACACTCACAGATGACACCAAAGAGAATCCACAAGTCCCCTTGATGTCACACCCTAATCATTCCTTCTTGGTCCATCCTTCTTCATTCTCAGTACAATGACACAAAATTAATTTTAAGTTTTAAGAATGTCAAGAATATCACTGTACCCTCAAAAAGAACCTCTTATTTGTAGAATGGATGAGTGGGTGTAATGGGCTCATTGTTCCAAAATAATTGATCACTCATGACTTAATAACATAGAACACACCTCAACCAACGATCCACATGAGTGTTTTATTCGTA
>MNCI01005898.1:379340-395036 GCA_015680685.1 Gnetum montanum
CATTCGTAAATGCTCGTAAACAAGTCGTACTCATACCACGTTACTGTAGGTAATAAATAACATTGAATAAATAAACAAACAAATAAATAACAAAGTGAATGCTGCAATGATGAAGTAATCTCGATCTTTATTGTTGGTCATGTGCATGTCCAAGTACGTCACACTCGAATAAAGAAACCATACACCTACATTCACCACATTGCTGGCAAACACTAGAAAAATAAACTAACTCTGGAGGGATCAAACTGCCAGAGTTTCACTACTATCTAAACTGGGATGATGAAATAAGGGGAAGCTGCCTCTTATTTATAGATATGACGGTGCACCGCGATATCGTGTACGCAATATCGCAGGGGACAACGTGATATCGTGACGGCCACGATATCGCGTACGCAATATCGCTTCCCATCATCAACAAAAGGCAACATTGAGGTGAAAAGGGAGTGGACCTAGTGATGTTACGAGGTGGACCATAAGGAGCATGGTGCGCTCACACCGATGGAGCGAATTTATTTCAAGATTGTAGCCTATCACCTCAATCCAATGGTGAGGCCAAGTAATTTCACAAAACACACACACATGTAATTATCACCTCAATCCAATGGTTAAATGTAATCCACACTAATTTCACAAAACACACACATGTAATTATCATAGGGATGAGGTAAGAATTCTATGTTACACATGAAATGAGCTACAATTACATGAATAGTGAGATGAGATGAACTAGGGAAAGGGATTGTAGAGATTGGGACATGAGGTAACTGACCCAGGGCATCGTGAATCCTACATGTAAATCATGATTAATGTGTCATTAACTCGTCGTTCCAAGATAAGGACCAAGTCCATTCCTCTAATCAGTGACATCACATTGTTTCATCCCATGATGAGCAACTATGAGAGTACCATAACAACAAGGCGTATGATCACTTGGCATTTTATTCAAGTGAGGAGTGATTTTTATTTTGTGGCATGTCCTTTGTTTGTTTTTTTTTTCTTTTCTTCTTTCTTTTTTGATTACTGAATCCAGAGAAGCCACCAACCTTCAAGCATGGGTGCATGTCTTTCTAGTGGGACCCCCTAGAATAGCATTGGATTTTTGAGTGCCCTTTTGATTACTCTTACTCCCATTTTTCATTAGATCTACAAGGATCTTTGTACAACCACATTGCATGATAACTCCCACAGACATCACCAAAGAGAATCTACAAGTCCCCTTGATGTCACACCCTAATCATTCCCTCTTGGTCCATCCTTCTTCATTCTGGGTATAATGAACAAAAAATTAATTTTAAGTTTTTAAAATGTTAAGAATATCATTGTACCCTCGAACAGAACCTCTTATTTGTAGAGTGGATGAGTGGGTGTAATGGGCTCACTATCCACATAATCGATCACTCGAGACTTAATAACATAGAACACACCTCAACCAACAATCCACATGAGTGTTTTATTCATAGATGAGATTACTTATAAAAATACAAAAAGATAAAACAAGAAGTTGAAAAATGAAAAACTGGAAAACAAAAAGTTGTAAAATTAAAGAAAATAAAAAATGGTTATTAATCTACTTGTTATTAGAATGGGGGATATCCCCCATAACTAATTAGTTGATTATGGCAAGGATTAATAAATAGAAGATGAGGATCCTTGCATGTTGAAAGTATTGAAACTTGGCCATACTTACCCCATTGGGATCACACACTTGATTATAGTAAGCATAGTGGGGCAATTTATACGATGTAGTTCCCGGATAACGAGTTGACCCACTATGATATTTGGGACCATTAGATGGTATGCAAGGATTGGAATGTTACCTTCCATGGCTACGTTCATTGGGCCGTATTGTTGTTGGAGTGTGAATTGGTGGCCCTGATGAAGTAACATGAGGCGTTGGGTTTGAAGATAAGGGTGCATCATAGGGTTGGACCTGTGTTGAGTTGGAGGATGCAGTGGCCTCGGAATTGTGTTGTCCCTTCCTAGGGTCATTTCTAAAGAAGGGATGCTTTTGATGTTGCTGAGGTCTTTCACTACTACTGGAAATATTAGCACAAGTAGCATTCGAGGGTTTTTGCTATGGTGCAGACACCTTAGGGACAATTGGTGGCAATGTAGAAAGAGGGAAAGGATGAGAATGTTGAAAGTTAGGAGGAGTATAAGGTGTACAAGGTGGTGGTTTTGTTGAAGACATGGACTGATAGTATTGAGGAGAATGATAATGTGGTGAGATAGAGTATGTTGACCCAGTTGGGGAAATGAGATGTTGAACAAGATAAGCGTTTGGGTTTGGATGATATGAAGGGTGTCTCCAGTTTAGGGGTGGCTTCCCCCACGACTAGGATTGTTGCCACTATGATCAAACATAGTATCTCTATACAAACTCTGGATGTAACGTGTTTCCCCAATGCTCATATAAATGTAACAATATTGGGCATTGGCCCTTGGGGTGATCGTATAGGCATATGTTGCATTCATACGTATGATTAGTAGTTGAACACTTATTTTCTTCATCCCTTCTTTTCGATGTCTAATGTTTTGTCTTGCTTCTTGGATTGTCAAAACTCTATCTCCAATAATATCAATGAATTCTTCACACTTTTTTTATGTCCATTCCAACATCTTATTGATATTTGCCTCAACTTCTTCTAATGATTGTTGTACCAACAAAGATGGTTCTTTGTCCTTGTGATAGGTTGATTTCTCCTTTTTATGATCATGGACCTTTGTTAAGTTGAGATTTTGGTCCCATTGATGTTTTTCAACACTCTTCCATCTAGCCATTTCTCCTTCCTCTCTTGCTACCTATTTAATAAGCTCTTGGATTTGATGGGTTTGTAGTTCATATAGTTGACCTTGGGCATACATCCCTAGGGTCTATCTTGTTTCATCATGTAGCCCATCAATGATATGGTACATTAGCCTTTCCTCAAAGAACTTATGATCTCTTGGATTCAAGGGTTCATGTTGTGCTTGTTTCCACTCTTGGATTTGTTTCCTCAAGGCTGACACTCTTGCATAGGTTTGATATCTTTTGCTAAAGAGTTCTNCCTTAGGTAGATGACTCTCTTTACGATGCCTACGTGAGATTCGAACAACCTCTTGTATTTTCGTTAAGCTTGTAGTGGCCAGTAAGGGTTCATCGTCATCTTGTAAGTTATACTTTCGTGCGTTGGGATGATGTTGCCTTCATTCATGTTTATAGGAAACCCCACCTTGGGTTGCGTACTCCAATCTTTGTTGTCATATAATTTGTTGGTTCTCCAATGAATTCCCTCACTAGATGTGGCATTATCGTAGTCTTGTAGGAGAGGCATGATTATGCAGCTGTCTATGAATTCATATGTGACTTTTTATAATTATTTTTTCTAAAAGATATATCGTTAATTTCTATATAGCAAACTTGTATGACATAACTACTCTAGATAACTAGCACCATCCTCGGTAACGGTGCCAATGATGAATGACGAGGTACTCCTACACTCAACCATATGAATAGGAGCGTTATATGTGTGATTCGGTCGAACTTCATAGATGAACTAGTTGTGGCATCTCGATAGTTAGCCTTAGGTCATAGTTCATTGTCTTCCCACTTGGACTAGTATTAGTTTTGTCACGTATGGTTTAGTCCAAAGTGAGGTGTATGATAGGTTTCTAACCTAATGCTACTCCTGAAGGTAATGGAAAGTAATATTCACTAATCTAGGAGAGAGAGGGTCAAAGAATCTAAACTAGCCTAAGTACAATGAGCATCTATTCCTTGATTTTCCATACACATCTTAGACTTTGTGCATGACTACCACTGGGATTACCAAGCGCAGATCCTAGGTACGCTACTGGGTTACAAAGTAGTCACACTTAAATGCTCGTAATCAAGTCATACTCATTTTGCATTTTAACATGAGTTTAAGGGTGAGAGAGATTAGCTAGAAAAGTAGTAAATAAAAATAACAATTAAATAATTAATCTAAGTGAATGCTGCAATGATGAAGTAATCTCGATCTTTATTGCCAATCATGTGCATGTCCAAGTACATCACACTTGAATAAAGGATGTCACATAATTACAATCACGACACTGCGGGCATACATAGAGAGGAAAAGGGTTGATAGAGAGAAAATGGAAACTAAAATAAAAAATAACTCTAAAAAACTCTATCCCCTAACTCTTCTGTCTACCTCTTATTTATAGATGAGGAGATAGGCTGCGATATCTACGATATCGCGTACGCAATATCGCAGTCGCCCAAATGAAGACTCATCAAGAACGGATCCAAGTCCAAATTTGAAAATAAGGATGATAGTCATAACAAAAAGATAGATAAGGGAGATGAAAAGGGTAAAGCTAAGAAATATCAAGATAAAGGAATCAAGAATCAAGATAGCTACTCATCCAAGATTCAATGCTTCAAGTGTGAAGAATGGGGACACAAGTAATATGAATGTCCACTTCACAAGGCAACCAAAGACAAAGATGTACAAACCATGAAGATGGAGGAGACATCAAGCTAAGATCTTTATAGAGGTAACTCTAATGCTTGCAAGATTAAGGAAGTTTCTGATTTAAACTCTTATGCGTTCATAGAGAATATGAATAGATGAGACCATTATAATAGAAAAATGTTATTTTGGATTGGGACTCGATGTTTTCTTAGTGGGGAATGGATTCATGTTTTGATTGATGGGTGATCCAAAATAATTTCTTGATTAGGTTTGGTAACTAATCCTCATCTTAAACCCTATAAAGAGCATTGGTTATCTAGAGATTTCTCTTAAGAGGTGAGGAAATAGTATGCTTTGAAATTTAAAATTAGGAGTTTTCATGATGTTGTGAAGTGTAATGTGCTCTCAATAGACTGTGCTAATGTAATTCTTAGTAGACCTTCAAATTTTAACAATGGTGCTTAGTTTGATGCAGTAAGAAATATATGAAATGTAGCTACATCTAATGGAATTCATGAGTTGATTTTCATGATAGCTGAACAAGGCAGCAAAGCTCACTTAATGCTTTTTTAATCCTTCTAGAATAGAGGAAATATATTAAGGAACATGATGAAATAGGTTTTGGATATATTGTTGTATCACTAGTTTCTTCTAATTGTGATGATGTGTAGGTTGAACTTCCTATAGGTGTACTAGGTATGAAGGAGAAATTTTCCAAAGTGTTCAAGGGGGAATTGAATGAATTTCCACCAATGAGAAATGTATAGCATCATATTGACCTCATCCCTAGTGCTACCATTCTAAATAAGAAAGCATACTAAATGGCAGTAAATCAAAGGACTAGATTGCAAAGAAAAGTAAAGGAGTTACTTTCAAATGACTTTGTGATAGAATCCATTTCACTTTGTGTAGTTCTAGTGATGCTAGTGCTAAAGAAGGACAATGATGAATGGAGGATGTGCATTAATTCTAGGGTAGTGAACAAGATATAGGTTTTCTATTCCAAGGCTAGATGATATCCTTGATGTCCTTACCAATGTTGAAATTTTTAGCAAAATTGATTTACATAGTGGTTACTATCAAATTAGAATCATACTAGGTGATGAATGGAAGAAAACTTTCAAAACATCGAATGGATTATTTGAGTGGTTGGTAATGCCATTAGGGCTCATGAATGCACCTACTACATTCATGAGGTTGATTCATGATGTATTAAAGAACTTGATTGATAAGTATTGTATTGTATTTCTTATGTTATTTCGGTATATAGATCTAATGAGGAAGAGCACCTAGATTACTTATGGATGATGTGTCTTAAGTTGCAGGAGGAATAGTTAGTGATCAATATGAGGAAAAGTCATTTCTTCAAGAGGAAAATCACATATTTGGGCCATGTGATTTCTAAAAATCAAATTTGGATGGAGGCTACCAAGGTGAATTGGCCAACTCCTAAGAATGTTGGGGAGGTAAGATTATTCCTTAGTTTAGCAGGTTTTTATAGATAGTACACCAAAGAAAAATAAAGATTTCAAGTAGGATAATGAAACCCAATGGAGTTTGACTTACTAAAAGCAAAAATTACTAGTGAACTGATGCTTGAAATTTCAAATTTTTTAAAACCTTTTTTAGGTGGAGGTGGATGGAAGTGGACTTTTCATTGGTGGGGTACTTTCACAAGAAGGTAGACTTGTTGCTTTCTTTTTTGAGAAGTTGAATAAGTTAAGGAAAAAATATAGCATATATGAGAAGGAGTTGTATAGTATTCTTCAAGCACTCAAATATTAGAGGCATTACTTGTTGCCTAAATAGTTTACTTTGACAATGGAACACAAAGCACTACAATTTCTAAACTCTAAAAAGAAGTTAAGTGTAAAGCACATGAAGTGGGTTGCATAGTTACAGGAGTTCAATTTTATGTTAAAACACAAAAGTGAAAAAGCCAATGTGGTGGCTAATGCATTATCAAAGGTGCATGTGGTGGATTTCAACATACCTCATGGGGAATGTATGGGTGATTTTGCTTATTTGTATGAGCATAATGTTGATTCTAAGCAGGTTTGGAGGAGCCTTAAAGAGCCATTGTTGAGTAGGATAGACAAGTGAAGAAACTATCATATTCAAGATGAACTATTATTTAAGAATGAAAAGGTATGTGTTCTTAATTGTCATTTTAGGAAAAATATTTTCTTTGAAAAGCATTGTAGTGACATGGTAGGTCACATGGGTAGGGATAAAACATTGGAACTTGTGGATGGCACTATTTTTGGCTTAGTATGATAATTGAAGTTTTAAAATTTATGAAGGAGTATTCAAATTAATTGAAATTCAAAGGAGGTAAAGGAGTGGATGGACATTATATGCCTTAGCTAATTCACAAGGGTCCATGAAAAAGTGTATCTATGGATTTTGTGAGTAGTATTCCAAAAAAAAAATTGAGAATAATGCAATTTTTTTGTTGTAAACAAGTTCTCCAAGATGGCACACTTCATTCTGTACAAGAAGATGAGTTATGCTTATCATGTTGCAAATTTGTTTTTCTAGCATGTTGTGAAGTTGCATGGACTTCCATTGAAAATTTTTAGTGATAGACTCCATATTCACTAATCAATTTTGAAGATTCCTTTGGAAAATTTTAGGAAAAAATTTGAATTTTTCTAGTGCATATCATTCACAATCTAATGGTCAAACAAAGGTGGTGAATAAATCCTTACTAAACATATTGTGATATTTATGTGGATAGCCAAACAAGTGGAAGAACTTATTATGTCATGCAAAGATTTCATACAATAATTCTTTTCATGTTACTATTGATAAAAGTTCATTTGATATGAACTATGATTTTTGTCCTAGAATGGTGGACATTTTGAAGAGCTTTAATGGTGAAGCTCAACTTAGTGCTCATTTTGTACAAGAGATGAGGGACTTCCATGCATGAGTGAAATTGAATTCTGAGAAGAAGCCTAAAGAGAGAGCCGCAAGAGAAATGAGAGTAAATGGAAACTACATTTTTCTATTGTTAACTTAGTTTGGGTGAACTTGAAGAAGAAAAAATTGAGAGATGTCAACTTCCCTAAGCCAAGAATATGGGGCCTTTTAGAATTAAGCCCAAGATTAATGATAATGCTTTTGAAATTGATTTACCAAATGATGTTTGTATGCATTTTCTAATTAATGTTTTACATCTTATATACTATCATGAACCACTTAATGAGGAGACCATACAAGATAGCATCGATGAGTTATAGGGGGCTACTAATCAGTCCAAGTCTTCACTAAAGAGAAAGGTAATCATACTTAAGTGAAGGTTATCTTCTAACACTTAGGAAGTGAAGAGGCATGAAAACTTGATTCATTAGGAGGATCAATCTACAATTGATGTTGTATGACTCCATGAGACCAAACTTCATGAGTGGGAGATCACTTCAACCCCTACTCTCATGCTCACATGAGTTCACTTTTTGAAAGGTAGGAGAGCTAGTGTAGGGACACCTCTTCTGATTCTCTTGTTCTCTTTTCTATGTATATTTTTGCAAGTTTCTAGCTTCTTAAAGACATCTTGGAGGTAATGAAGTCATCTTATCTAACATCTAAGTTCTTAGGAGAGATGTCTTAAAGGAGATGAGATATCTTGGTTGGGGGTTAAGAGCCTATAGGAGATGTCCTAGGTTCAAGGGAGACATCTTGGAAACTTACAAAAGTCTTAGATGAGACATCTTAGAAGTGGCTAAGACATCTCACATGTGTCAAATATGTCTCACAAAAACATAAGACATCTCAAACAAGACATCTCCACTATAGATGAGACATTTTAGTAGTTTTAAAGATGTCTCCAACTAGGATGAGACATCCCACAAATTTTGTTAGTTTCACAGCAAGACATCTTGAAAAAACTAGAGATGATCTAAACAACCAGAAACACTTCTAAAATTACCATTCCAAGTTTGAAAATAGCCAAGACAAGGTGGAAAAAATGGAAACATTGGAGGATCTTCTACTTGAGCTTAAAAGAAGTTTCCTATGATTTTTTTCTTGGTTAGTTAATAAACATGGATTGTGTTTCATGCTTATACCACAAGGAGAGGTCATAAGAGATCTTAGTGAGAGCTCTTAAGTTAATGAGAGCTTAGCAAGAGTGTGATAGAGTACATTGAATTCATAGGTGGGTGTAACTCCAAGGTCAATTATGTGGTGTATTAGGGTATGTTTTCTTAGTCTTTCTTATGTGTTAAAATCATGTTCCTAGGTTGTAGAAGAGACTTTATTGGTTGTGTCTTGCATTAAGAACAATCATTGTATGGTTGAAGAGCCTCATGCATAGTAGCATCGTTGAAGAGAGGTTGTGTTGGATGTTTTGTGAGTTGTGGAATCCTATTATAATCTTCTCTTTTGAATAATTCAAGATAGCTACTTTTCTTACTTTCTAGCATATTATTTGTCTTTTCATAATATCATGATAGTTTTATCATGATATAGGATATTGCAACTATTATCATTGTGAAGGCCATGTTAGTAGAATCTATCCTATTCTCAATAAAAAAAATTTCATGAGGAAAAATCAATTTTTAGAAAAGCTAAATAATGATAGTTTTCAACATGTACAAATGAAATCTTCTTCAACAAGTTCTTAATCTTTTACTAATCCATTTGATTCTAAAGATGTTAGTAAACTCTTAATATCTAAAGAGAATTCCTCTTTCAAAAAAAGAAATTTTCAGTAGGGATTAGCAATAAAAATACTACTAGAAATAGATTTCACGTAGTACAACATAAAAAGAAGATGTCTACTAATACTACTTTCAATTTAAAAACCTGAAAGGTATCTCATTTTATTTGTATTTCTATTACTATTTCAAATTTTTTTTTTATAAGACAATGCTTTTTCACTTATTAGTGACATGGATTATGAGACAAATGTTCAACTTGAAAAATCAAGGATAAGGGCTTCCTTTCCCATATCTCAATATTAGTTTTATCATGGAATGTTCAAGCTCTCTTTGATAGGTCCCAAGGAAAGATTACTAGAAATTATCTTTCAAACTAACATTTATCTCTAGATTTTCTTTTCCTACAAGAAATTAATATTTTATCTTATCATATTTATTTTATTGGTAAATGCATTTTAAAAAATTGCATTGTTTCTTCTACTGCTTGTGAAGTTAATAAAGGAAGTGTTGTCATTATTTTTAATAAAAATTATACTAGAAAAGTTTTAAGTTTTGGTTTTAACAATATTGAAAGAGTTATTTGAATTATTTTACACAGTGAAAAATGTGATTCTAGATTCTATAATATTTATAATTCTAATAATTTGAAAGATCAACCAAAATTTTGGAAATATCTTCTATTTCTACTTAAATTTTTTTGGATTATTAGAGGTAATTTCAATATAGTTGAAATTCATTTAGTTAAACTTGATGCTCTTCCTTCTAATATGTTTTCTCAAGAAAAGGAAGATTGGTGTAATTTCAAAGAAAATTATTTCTTCTGATGTTAGCTCTTTATTCACATCTCATTCAAATGAGAAGAATTATACTTAGTGTAATTATGAATAAGTGATGATAAAACTTATTATCAACTTGATAGATTTTACATTTCTAATGTTTTCTTTTTGAAGTCTACAAGGATAGTAGAAGAGTATATAGATGCTACTTTATCGAATTCTTTTCCTATTAGCATTATTCTCTCTAGTATTAATCCTTCATCCTTTCAAAAGTATGAGCTTTTTCATATGAATGCTAATATGTTCATAGGACACAGTGGAGAAAATATTTTCAAATCTTTATGGAATGCAAGAAAAAAAGTCTACTAGTGATATTAGTTGGACTAAGTGGTGGTAATGAACTACCTATAGAGTCAAACATTACACCACATGTTTTAGAAAGAAATTTACTAAGCCTAAGAATCAAGTTAAATAAGATCTTGCAGAATTTGTAAAGAAAATGTAAATTCTTTTAGACTAAAATCCCTTTGATTTTAAAACTCAAAAAGCCTTGGCTAAATCTCATTATGCTAAACAATGTTGGAACACTTCTAAAGCTAAAAAAATCTCTCACTAAAAGTCACATGGATTAGCTAAAAATTGAAGACGAACCTTGAAAAAAATTTTAAAAATTTCTAAAAGAAAAGTATTAAGTACCTAAGCTAGAATCACTTTATGTAAATGATTCTATCATTAAAGATCATAAGACTATTAATAGTTTTTGGGCAAACCACCTTGTGTGTGGACTATATATCTCAATTTTTACATTGAAGACTCTTCTAAATTTCATCAATACAAGGCCATAACATAGGTTTTTTGGGAAAAATAAGGCAATTATATCTACCTTTATATTTCCATCAAATTAAAACAAAAATTTTGGCTTTTTGTCCTGCAACATAAATTTTTTCATAAGGTGTTTTATTGGTCCATCTTTGTTGATGTTTTGAGGATTCCCCTAAAAGACATCAACAAAGAATGTGAAATACTATCATATGTTCATCACCAATGCTCCCTCTCCATGCTTGATTCTATAACTATCAAACCATGCCCATGAGGATCATTGAACTTAGAAGGGGAGCATGAATAAGTTTTCTAAATTAAAATTCTTTAAAACAAAGCACACACCAAAATTAATGTGGTTCCCCAACTTGGGTAGTTCACACTTTAAGGTTAGTTTGGTAGCACAACTTCAAACTTTATTACTCTCAAAACATGGTTGGAAGGGTACCACACCCTGTACAAGCTTTAAGCTCCACTTTGAAATGATTCAACACAATGAATCCACTCAACCTCACAAGGTCTCGACAAGCTTAGAATGTCATTTTCAAGATCCTACAACCTTTACAACTTGAACTCCTCTCCAGAGTGTTGTGACACTACACCAACACTCAATCTTGTAAGATCTTGATAAGCTTAAGCAGGATGCCTTCAAGCAAGAAGCACATCAACTCTACAAGGTAACAAAAGAGAATGACAATTACAAGGAAAGAATGCAACATAATTCACTAATCCTTGTACTTTGAGGAATAGCTTACTTTGATCACTTACAACAAACAAAAGATAGTACAATGATAAATAATAACAAGAGAATGATGAATACAATGATTGCTTGATAATAACACTTGATAATATTGGCAACCATTTGGGATGCGACCACCAACAAGTGTCCTCGAACAGGATTTAGGTGCTTGCTGGTCTTCTGGCAACACCAAGGCCCAGATACCTCCAAATAGACTTAGTAGTTAATGTGAGTATGTGTGTGTGCTGTTGCGATGTGCGGTTGTAAAAAATATGAAACGATTAGGTTGTGTGTAAAACTACAAATGACTTATCTTAAAGAGATTCAGCCAACTTTGCCAAGTACTGTGAGTTGTTGAGAGTTCTTATTTTGTTCAATTGCCTAGTCTATGTGGTCCTTATAATACCTACTTCTAACAAATAAAATTTTGCAAAAAAATTTGAGCACAACTCCGTGAATCTACTTCTAATTTTCCCCAGAGAAAGAGATAGTTCCACAAGAAAACTAGAAATAGAGCAAGATTCAATGGAAATAGATAGAAAAGAAAGCAGACTTGTGTTAAGACCTCAAATGTTTAAACAAGGTAAAATGACATGAGTAAACACTTCACAATAAAGCTATCCCAAATTCAATAACTACGAATTGTTCAAACTTCCAAGGCTCAAATAAGCAATTTCTTCAAGACAATCCTAACATGCTACCAAAAAATTGTTGCGTACACTATCACATATGAAACTCCATTTTGGCTAGATAATGGATGTCAACAATTGCATTCAATAGAACCTTCAAAAAACTTGACAATTTTTTATTGAAATATCACAGAGATTCACTTTAAAGATAAAAGAAACCTATTCTGGTCCCATCAAAATACCAAAGATTTTCTGAACCCTCTTGACTATTGAATTGTTCAACGGCTTGACTACAAGCTTACAACAATCCCAATAGCAGTTCTTATACATTGCACAATGATCAAATTCACTACTAAAATGCTCTTAAGGCTTTCAAACACAAGCGCTTCTATGGAAAAATTTTAATAGAAATCTTCTATTATGCAACAAGAACAATAAGAGCAATCTAAAAATCTCAAAATTACTTGTCAAGCATGATACTATGTAAACCACTAGCTAAACAATTCAAACAAAATAAAAAAAAACAATAAGAATAACTCACAGGACTATGACAAAAAGGCTGAAATGATGTCTTTAGTAAGTCATCTTACAAGCAATCTTGTCTTCTTATAAATGCTCTTCCAAGAGTGTGTCTCCAAGTGAAAGCTCCTTTTTTTTCTAACCCTTGAAGCCTTTTTATAGGTTTCAAAAGGTAGTTAGATTCTAAAATATCTTAGCTAACTTCTCTCCCAAGTAAGGAAGTTATAACTTGCCCAACAAGTTAGGAGATCTTACTTACCCAACAAGTTAGGAAATCTTACTTGCCCAACAAGCTAGGAAGTTGGGAAGTTAGGAGAAAATCATGCTAATATTGGCATGTGTCTTTACACATTTTACAAATATTACTTTCATAAGTCTCAATTAAAAATTAAAGCCAAGGTCTTCATACTATAGGAGCTTCATTCAATTGTCATTTTTTAAAGTTTCCAATTGTTGAATATCATTAACCATCGATACTCTAGTAATTTCATAAACAAGTGGTAATAAGAAGATAATTTAGCGTATGCCTTAGTGTAAACGTGGGTGAAGGCGGTTGTACGGTCTTTAGAGTCAATAAGGCTAATCTTTACAAAATAAATCATCTTCATTTGCACTTCCCTGCACCTTATTATTATTTATTTTTTTATTTTTTTATTTTTTCAACCCATGTACTAGTAAATTGCTGTGCGGATAATAAGTAACAGTTGCAAGAATGGTGGGAGTAATCAGCTGATCGGTCATTCTTCAACCACTGGTTCATTTCTTTCCTTTCTTGCCTCTGCGCGAAACCCATAAAAATGGACACATGCTCTACCCCATTCCTAGTGCTGATTTCAACCAAAATCGTATGTGAACTGTCACCGCACAACAACACCCTGCCACTGCGTTCAATAATTTTGTTGTGTGGTGTTCAGTTGATCGTAGCCTTTCCAAGATGAATGTTCTGTTGCAAGGTCTGCTTTCATGAATTAAAGGTGTCATGCCACGTGAATGTCAAGGTGTGGATGTGCTCCTTCTCTGCAATTTAGAAATCATATTTTCATGACACAAAGTGTGTAATAGTAAAATTACATCACATCTCGCCATGCCTTCGGCGAATCTAAGGAGGCTCCCTTCTCCACCTCTCCGCACAGCTGCTTCATGGCTTGCAAATCGTCCTCTGCTTCCACCACTTCTGGCCCTGAGTAGTGCACCGTGATGTACGGCCTCAACGGCTGATACAGGTCTACCGCTACCGCAAAACAGAGCCCTGCCACTGCATTCTTGGCATTCCCATTCTTCTTCTTCTTGTTCAGACCATGTTTGGGAAGCAAGATAAGATGGATTTTCAATGGCCAACTGCAATGTTCCACTGCCTCCGAGCATGACCGACACCTTGGTGGCGTGGCTGTTCTAGTGCAGCACCGTCATGGCTCCCTAAGAAATGTTGGTGATGGAAACCCAAAGATCAAAGATTTCCAGGGGTTTCAAGTCATGTTGATCATCGTAGATGTATTGACCGCTGTCGTTGGAGACTTCAGGCTTCTTTTGATGCAAATTGAAGGGCTTCCAGATTTAACATGACCTTGGTGGAGATGGTGGTTTGATAAGCTCCACGATCATACCGAATCTTGGCTCTCCCCACTGCTTTCATCCATCTGTGTCTTCCAAAATACATGTACGCCTCCCTGAATGTTTTCCAAAAGCTTATTCCTGTAATCAAATCCAATCCTTGCCATCCCTCGTTGAAGATAGTGGTACTAGTGAGCATCCATGGTCTATGGAATAAGAAGCATTTGGGACTACATATGAATGCAGCTAGCCTCCACCTTGCCCAACTGTGGTACAATGTTGGAGCTTTCCTGAAAAATTGGCACCACGGTGATTCTGCCAACTTCCGATCACAAGCGTTGCAAATGGTGCTCTTTCTCGAACATGAATGGGTTCTCCTCCTTTCTTTCTATCCTGCTTTAACACTTCTGGTTTCTTTGAGAGAACTTATCCATTTTTTCTATGACTCACAAAACCTCATCTACCGAGAAATTAATGTTCTGGGAAGCTTTCACAGAGAAATGACGCTGGATTTTGCTTTCCTTTTCTTTTGGCCTTTTGTTTGTTTGTTTTTTTTTACTATAGGTTCATCCACAAATATCCAAATGAAACCTTCAAGATCATGCATATCAATAAGACACAACCATCGTATTTTTCATTTGAATAATTGTTTTATCTTGTATACACAAATGATGGAAGTGTAGAAGAATTAATATCATTCATATTTTAATCATATTCTCTATCATTGCCTTTTTCCAATATTTACTTTTGTTGTTTCATGAAATGGCCAAATGTGCCAACATTTCTATCCCCTTTAAAAGGCTTAAAGAAATTTATGCAAGCCTCATTTTAAAACTGAACTGTACTAAAGCTTTTATTGAATTTTTATAGTTAAAAAGATAAATATTTTTTAGAGGAAAATTCTCATCAAACATAATGTTTGGTGGTATAAAAACCTCATTCCTAAAAAAACAAACAAACTGTACATTATCAAGTCCTTTGTTCATGGACTATTCTTGAGATGGGAAGAGAACGGTGAGGATTACTCTGGTAGGAATCCTCATATCTCTAACTTTCTCATAAACAATCTCTGTATTATTTTTTGGCTTGCTGAAATTTTTCAACTTGATCTTCTTAAGCTTTTTCTTCAGCAATCCTCTCATCTTCTTTCTCAAATGAATTCTTATTTTCTTCCCAATTGGGTCCTTCATCTCCTCTTGAGATACGAATGCTTCTTTCCATGCCCATGACTCTTCATTGGTTGGTTGCTCTTCTCCCTTCTTCTCTTCTTGGGTGCAATCTTGATATTTCCCCCAAACATTTAACTCTATCTCCAAACCTCTTGTGAGGAATGAAAATTCATCGGACAACTAATCCATGAAAGGACACTCTTTCGGTGCTCCACATGACCTAGCTTTCAAATAAGCCTTCAACACATGTTCAGGGCAACATCCCATCACATATGGAATAAAAGGCTTTCTCATTGCTCTCCCAAACTCTATCTCCTCTTCTAAATTAGCTCTCTCTAACTTTCACTACTCAACTTGAATTGAAAGATGATGAAATCCTAGGCAACCCAAT
>MNCI01005898.1:395957-435152 GCA_015680685.1 Gnetum montanum
GTGAGAATAAACTTGTGTCCAGCTCTTGAAGGAGTAATTGTACCAATAAAATCCAAACACCATTGCTGAAATGGTCTATCTGCAACTACCGGCTTTAAATGGGCTTTAGCCTTTTGAATCTTGGGCCCATGAATTTGACATTTATAGAATTTTTGGATCTTTGAACTAATGTCTTGATACATGGAAGGCCAGTAATATCCATATCGAAGTATATGTTGCATAGTCGACTTAGGGGATTCATAAAATAAATTCAAATGATCATGAAATTGTTCCAAAATGAAACTAATTTGATCATTATGAACACATTCCAATAAAACCCCTCGAAAATCCTTTCTATATAATATATCATCTTTAACAACGAATCTTTGTGCTCTTTTGAAGAAAGCTCTCTTTTGACTTGTAGTTAAATTATTTGGGATTTTCCTTGTATTAAGAAATTTGCATCATACCAATTCTCTTCATGGGTGTCAAGTGTACATACTTCACTTTCTCTAGTCATTAACTTGGCTAAACCCATTCCCTTAATTGTTTTGCATATTTTCAATGAAAATTTAAAACTTTGCAACTTTATAAGCCATTTTCCTTTTTTTAATCCAATCTTATTTTGGGCTAGGAATCGCTTGACTGCAAGTTCAATTAGCATAATGTGGACTAATGAACTTTCTAAATAATATTCAAAATGCTGAAGTGTTTTGATGACTACAAAAGCTTGTTTCTCTAAGTCTAAATAATTTATTTCTGAACCTTTCAACTGATACCCAAAAAATCCAATTGGTTCATCTTGAACTTCATTATCCTTTTGTGTCAAAATAGCAGCGATAGAATCATTTGAAGCAAAAGAATATAACCAAAAATCGTCTTTTAGCCTAGGCTTCACCAAATATGGAGCCTCTTATATAGCATTTTTAATTTCTGATAAAGCTCTCTCTGATTCTGGTGTTTTCTCTACTTGGACATCCTTTTTTAGCATATGCATCAAAGGCTTGGTAATTGTAGTGAACCCAGGGATGAACTTTTTCACAAAGTTGATCTTCCCAAAGAAAGATCTAAGAGATTTCTTACTTGTGGGATGCTCAATATTCTGTACTACTTTGATTTGGGAATTGTCTATGGCAACTCCTTCTTGACATATCACATGACCTAATAAACTTTCGGATTTAATCCTGAAGATACACTTCTTAGGATTTAATGAAATACCAAACTCTCGACATCTATCGAAAACTTGCTGGATATGATTAATGTGATCTTATTTTTTCTTTGAGAATATTGTAATATTATCCAAATAAACCACCATAAATTTTCCTAATAAATCCTTAAATGCTAAATCCATTGCTCTTTGGAAAATAGCTCCAGTGTTTGACAATCCGAATGGCATTCTTTGGTAAGCGAAAGTTCCCCATTTGGTGATAAATGTTGTTTTGAATCTATCATTCTTGTCTACCACGATTTAATTATAACCTGAGAAACCATCTAAGAAAGAATATACTTGACAACCTGAGACTTTAATCAGCATCTCATCAATTCTTGGAAGTGGATACTTATCCTTTTTTGAGGCATCATTCAGATTTCTAAAGTCTACACAAAGCCTTATATCACCATTTTTCTTTCTCACTGAAACAAGGTTAGCAAGCCATGTCGAATATCGTACTGGATATATGATTCGTGCTTGCAACGACTTCTTGATTTCAACTTCCTTAGCTGGTTCAAATGATGGATTAAATTTCCTTTGTTTTTGCTTGACTATTTTACAACCTTCTATTAAAGGAATTTTATGTGTCATCACATCTTGTCTAAAAGCTTTAAGATCATCATAAGACCAAGCAAAATTGTCCAAATTATTTCTTAGACATGTTAACAAGTTTTGCTTGAAACTCGAATCTCTTCCCTTTGTAACATTCAACATCTTTGGCATCCTGTCTAATCCAAAATTCACTACCTCGAAAGCTTGACTATCTGGGTTTTGTATATCCTTTCCAGTAAGTAAATTTTTCTTGAACTCATGTTCCAAGTCAATCATCCTTTTTGGAATGAAATTAGCTTTGGAATTTGATGACGTTTCAAGTATCACTTGACCCTCGAATTCTTGTTTGTTTTTCATAAATCTTAATACTTGATCATCATCTTCAAATACTTTTGAATGTCTTATATTATCTGATACTAATGGCTGATGTTCTTCTTTAATCATTACATCTTTGTAACTTTCTATTATTTGCATATCCAATGTTGAAGCTACCTTTGCCAAATCATTTGCTATAAGATTCTCTACTCTGTTTATATGCTCTATTTGGCAATGTTGAAACTAATCTGACATCTTACAAGCAAGTTGCTTCTAAGGTCTTAAGAATGAGCTCTTTACTACACAGTTACCCTTTACTTGTTCACAAACTAATCTTGAGTCTCCTTTTATAGTGATTACTCTGATCTTTTTGTCTAGAGCTATTCTTATACCAATACATTAAGCTTCATACTCAGCCTTGTTGTTAGTACAAGGGAACAATAGATGAATTGCTTTGAGAATTTCAGGTGAATCATTCCTTGATATAACTATACTGACTCCTACACCTTTTGAATTACATGAACCATCAAAGTATAGCTCCCATTTATCCTCATTCTTTGATTGTTTTGTTTCATAACTATAATTTTCTTGGAGTGTAAAAATTTTGTTTTCAACACCTCCTTTTTCAGCCATTTTACTTCTTCCATTTGAAGTAATGTTATCAATCATCAAAGGTTCACTATAGATGTATATTCGATTTGGTTCTCCCTTCCAAGGTAGCCACATGTGAGAATAATTTGTTGATATGTAACTTGAGAAATTCTTGCTCCAACTTCTACTCAATAAGAGACTATGCAAATATGGTATATCTGCCACTTGAATAGTTACTCTACTTCTGAAGCTGGGTTCAGAAGAAATTTCCAATAGAACATTTGGTAATTGACCCACAATCTTCACTCTACTTTTATCCACTTGAACAATCTTTCTATTTGATTTTTCAGGAATCAAACCAAGTCTCTTACATATAGACAATGGCATTATAGTGGACGTAGCTCCAAAATCAATCAAACAATTATGTAAGTATTTATCTTTTAATTTCATTGTCAAAAGAAAAGGAGAAGCTTCCTTATCATACGAGGTCTTTAATTTCTCATCATTGTTAGACACATAACTTAACTTTGATTCTCTAACTCTCCTTTTACCTTTAATGAACTCTAAAGCCTTTCTTTGTTGATCTCCTTTTTTAAGCAACTGATAAAAGCTAATATTGGCCTTGACATGTTTAAGGTCTTCAATCAAATCATACTCTCCATCACCAATAAAGCTTGGTCTCTTTATCCATTTATTAAAAGATTGATTTGGAGTGCTTTGCTCTACTTGATTGTCTTTATCTTTATTCTTATCTCTTCTATTTGGCTCAAAAGCTTTTCTCTTAGTAGATGGATTAGTAATAACATTTGGGGATCTAAAAGTAGTTGATCTTTCTTTTGATTAGAGATTATATCCATTTTCCTCATTATTATTACATTCTTCATCTAATGACATATCTTCTTCAGAACTTGATAAAGAAGAAGTATCACTTGATCCATTGCTAGAAGATTTACTTGCATAATGAACACTAGATAACTCATTATCAGATTCAATATCAAGAAATTTGGACATAATTAGGTGACTTTCATCCTCATCTTCTACTAACTTAGTTTCTTGATGTTTATGCTTTCTATTTCTCCTTTCTTCCTTGATATTCCTTTCTTCCTTGATATTAACTCTTGCCAAGGCTTTTTCAAGCTTCACTATTTTGTTAGACATATCTCTCATTAATTGTCCTTTTTCATATTCTATTCTTTCATGTTCTTGCTCTATCTTAACATGAGATGGACCTGGTAAAGCTTTAAATTGAGTAAAATCTTGCATAGGAATCATAACTCTTTCTTCCCTTTTTTTACTTCAAGATTCAAGTTCAACTATTTTTCTAACTATATAGCTTCACTAAAGTAGTCATTTAGTGTAGTTAAGTTTGGAGTTCTCCTTAACCAAATTGAAATGTTAGGGTTGATAGCCTTAAGATAAGTTTCTTTAAGTATTTCTTTTGATGACCTATATTGTCTTTGGAAGAGTCCACAAATTCATTGAAACTTGATGTTAAAATCTCTAATTGACTCTTTAACTCCTTCCTTAGCTTGTATCAACCCACAGTATAGTTGTTGTTGATCTAATTGATTACCAAACTAGGCCAAGAAAATATTCTTCATGTCATCCCAACTTGTAATACTATTACTTGGTAAGTTTGAATACCAAATCTGAGCTATATCCTTTAAATTTGATACAAACAACCTACAAGCTTGATCTTGATGTTGAATATTTACATGAGCTAAAGCTAAATCAAACATATGAATATATTCTTTAGCTAAATAAGCTTTTCCAGGAATGAAAGGTTCAGACAAATATTTGTAAACTACCTTAGAAATATCATTGTAATTTTGAAATCCTAATGGTGTAACTCTTTGCCAAGGATTTGTCAACCTATTCCTTTGGATAATTGAACTCTTAGACTTTCTAGATCTTCTCTTATGAATCGATAAACTAGATATAGTGGGTGATCTTCTTGATCTTCTAGTTTTCACTCCACTACTTGTTCCCAATTCAAAAACTTTCTTTTATTCTTCTTCTGATGAAGAATCAGTCTTAGAATCTAGAATATCTTTTGAAACATTTAAATTTTCCAAACTATCAATGTTCTTGGTCATGAACTGAAAATAGTATTTAATTTCTTACAAATTCTTGACCGTTTTAAAATTATAAGGCTTATGAACCTAGAGGTTAAATTTTCAACCCTCCTTCTAGCGCCAAAAGAATTGTTGGCGACCATTTGGGACGCAATTGCCAACGAGTGTCCTTGAATAGGATTTAGGTGCTTGTTGATCTTCTGGCAACACCAAGGCCCAGATACCTCCAAATAGACTCAGTAGTTAATGTGAGTATGTGTGTGTGCTATTTTCATGTGCAGTTGTGAAATAAGAAACAATTAGGTTGTGTGTAAAACTACAAATGACTTATCTTAAAGAGATTCAGCCAACTTTGCCAAGTATTGTGAGTTGTTGAGAGTTCCTATTTTGTTCAATTGCCTAGTCTATGCAGTCCTTATAATACCTACTTCTAAAAAATAAAATTTTGTAAAAAAATTTGAGCACAACTCTATGAATCTACTTCTAATTTTCCCCAGAGAAAGAGATAGTTCCACAAGAAAACTAGAAATAGAGCAAGATTCAATGGAAATAGATAGAAAAGAAAGCATATTTGTGTTAAGACCTCAAATGTTTAAATAAGGTAAAATGACACAAGTAAACATTTCACAATAAAGCTATCCCAAATTCAATAGCTATGAATTTTTCAAACTTCCAAGGCTCAAATAAGCAATTTCTTCATGACAATCCTAATATGCTACTAAAAATTTGATGCATAAACTATCATGTATGAGACTCCATTTTGGCTAGATAATGGATGTCAACAATTGCATTCAACAGAACCTTCAAAAGACTTGACAATTTTTTATTGAAATACCATGGAGATTCACTTTAAAGATAAAAGAAACCTATTCTGGTCCCATGAAAATACCAAAGATTTTATGAATCCTCTTGACTATTGAATTGTTCAATGGCTTGACTATAAGTAGAGGCTCTCTTACAGCAATCCCAATAGCAGTTCTTATACATTGCACAATAATCAAATTCACTACTAAAATGCTCTTAAGGCTTTCAAACACAAGCGCTTCTATGAAAAAATTTTAATAGAAATCTAAAAATCTCAAAATTACTTGCCAAACATGATACTATGTAAACCACTAGCTAAACAATTCAAACAAAATAAAAAAAACAATAAACATAACTCACATGACTATGACAAAGAGGCTGAAATGATGTCTTTAGCAAGTCTTCTTACAAGCAATCTTTCACAATGTCTTCTTACAAATGCTCTTCCAAGAGTGTGTCTCCAAGTGAAAGCTCCTTTTTCTTCTAACCCTTGAAGCCTTTTTATAGGTTTCAAAAGGTAGTTAGATTCTAAAATATCTTAGCTAACTTCTCTCCCAAGTAAGGAAGTTATAACTTGCCCAACAAGTTAGGAGATCTTACTTACCCAACAAGTTAGGAAATCTTACTTGCCCAACAAGCTAGGAAGTTGGGAAGTTAGGAGAAAATCATGCTAATATTGGCATGTGTCTTTACATATTTTACAAATATTTCTTTCATAAGTCTCAATTAAAAAGTAAAGCCAAGGTCTTCATACTATAGGAGCTTCATTCAATTATCATTTTTTAAAGTTTCCAATTGTTGAATATCATTAACCATCGATACTCTATTAATTTCATAAACAGGTGGTAATAAGAAGATAATTTAGCGTATACCTTAGTGTAAACATGGGTGAAGGCGGTTGTACGGTCTTTAGAGTCAATAAGGCCGATCTTTACAAAATAAATCATCTTCATTTACACTTCCCTGTACCTTATTATTATTTATTTATTTATTTTTTTATTTTTTTATTTTTTCAACCCACGTACTAGTAAATTGCTGCGCGGATAATAAGTAACAGTTGCAAGAACGGTGGGAGTAATTAGCTAGTCGGTTGTTCTTCAACTGCTAGTTCGTTTCTTTCCTTTCTTACCTCTGCACGAAACCCGTACAAATGGACACATGCTCCCTCATTCCTAGCACTGATTTCAACCAAAATTGTATGTGAACTGCCACTGCACAACAACACCCTGCCACTGTGTTTGGTAATTTTGCCACGTGGTGTTTAGTTGATCGTAGCCTTTCTAAGATGAATGTTCTGCTGCAAGGTCTGCTTTTGTGAATTGAAGGCGTCGTGCCATGTGAATGTCAAGGTGTGGATGTGCTCCTTCTCTACAAAAATCAGAAACTGTATTTTCGTGACACAAAGTGCATAATAGTAAAATTACATCACATCTCGCCATGCCTCCGGTGAATCTGAGGAGGCTCCCTTCTCCACCTCGCCACGCAGCTGCTTCACGGCCTACAAATTGTCCTCCACTTCCACCACTTTGGCCCCAAGTAGTGCACAGCGATGTACTACCTCAGTGGCCGATATAGGTCTACCGCTACCACAAAACAACGCCCTTCCACTGCATTCTTGTCATTCCTATTCTTCTTCTTCTTGTTCAGATCATGTTTGGGAAGCAGGATAAGAGGGATTTTCGACAGCCAACTGCAATGTTCCACTACCTCCGAGCACTACCGACACCTTGATGGCATGGCTGTTCCAGTGCGGCATTGTCATGGCTCCCTGAGAAATGTTGGTGATGGAAAACCAAAGATCAAAGATTTCTAGGGGTTTAAAGTCATGTTAATCGTCGTAGATGTATTGGCCGCTGTCGTTGGATACTTTGAGCTTCTTTTGGCGCAAATTGAAGGGCTTCCAGATTTAATGTGACCTTGGTGGAGATGGTGGTTTGACGAGCTCCACGGTCATACCGAATCCTAGCTCTCCCCACTGCTTTCATCCATTTGTGTCTTCCAAAATACATGTGTGCCTCCCTGAATGTTTTCCAAAAGCTTATTCCTGTAATCAAATCCAATCCTTGTCATCCCTCATTGAACATAGTGGTACGAGTGAGCATCCATGGTCTACGAAATAAGAAGCGTTTGGGACTACATATGAATGTAGCTTGCCTCCACCTTGCCCAACTGTGGTACGATGTTGGAGCTTTCCTGAAAAATTGGCACCACGGTGATGCTGCCAACTTCCGACCAGAAGCATTGCAAATGGCACTCTCTCGAACACGAACAGGTTCTCCTCCTTTCTTTCTGTCCTGCTTTAACACTTATGGTTTCTTTGAGAGAACTTATCCCTTTTTTCTATGACTCGCAAAACCTCATCTACCGAGAAATCAATGTTCTGGGAAGCTTTCATAGAGAAATGACACTAGATTTTGCTTTCCTTTTCTTTTGGCCTTTTGTTTGTTTGTTTTTTTTTTACTATAGGTTCATCCACAAATATCCAAATGAAACCTTTGGGATTATGCATATCAATAAGACACAACCATCATATTTTTCATTTGAATATTTGTTTTATCTTGTATACACAAACGATCGAAGTGTAGCAGAATTAATATCATTCATATTTTAATCATATTCTCTATCATTACCTTTTTCCAATATTTACTTTTGTTGTTTCATGAAATGGCCAAATGTGCCAACAAATAGCACACAATGCTTGCACATTTCCCAATGGAATGAAATGTTCTTATAGCCAATATGTTTTCAAAAACACCTTAGAATTCACACAACAACTATCTAATGATCACTAGAGATTTCTTCTTCAAGATTGAGATGTCTTTCTATATCGGACCTTCGTTCTAGAAAGATGTCTTCTCCACAGGAAAGACAACTTTGTGGAGACATCTTCATGAAAACATCTTTCTCACCAAAAAGACATCTATTGTTTTTTATAGACATCTTCTTCTAAGCAACCTTCAACTTGGTTAAGACATTTGCTATTTTTTGGAAACATCTTTGATTAATAGTAGATGTCTACTATTTCTACAAGACATCTTTACTAATTCTTTTTCACTTCAACCAAGATGTCTATTGTTTCTTAGAGACATCTTTCTTCAGTTCCCTTTGCACTTTACAATCTTCATTCTTTCTCTATGCTCTTGAACTCCCACAAGCTTTCTTAAAACCTTATAGATGTCTTAATCCAAGTTCATGTCCTACAAACACAACAACGATACAAACATCCTTGTACTTCAGTTTTCTTAATATTTTGACATACCAAAAGGTCAAAAATCATTCCCTTTTTGGTAATGTCCAAAAATTAAGAAAATGAGTGAAATAAAAACCAATAAAAATATTAATACATAAATTCCTATGGCAACTAGGGACTAGGATAAAGCATTAAGGTTCAAGGTAGCTTGGTAGTACATGGAAAATAATGAAACAATGAAAAGGTAAAGACTAAGAGTAAACCACACAAATATAACAAAGGAAGGACCATCAGTCTAAAACTCATCCACAACTATTCATACAGCCAACTATCCACATAAATCTACAAATATCCAATACAACCAACTATCTATACAAATGGCAACATCATAAGTAATCAACCACATATGTGCAAGTCCAAAAATCACATATGTGAGAATCAAAAAATTCTTCCCCTTTTTGGACATCACAAAAAGAAGAAAGAAAAAGATCACTCTTGGTCTCTAATCACTAACCTTAATCACATCCTTAGATGTAAATCCCTCTGCTACTTGGGATGGATGATAAGTCCCCTTCTCAGTATCATCAATGCTAATGTTGGGTTAGCTTAACCTCTACTCATCTTCAACAAATGACTCAAGTTGCTAAATGGGGAGTCCACTAAGGATGAAGCTTCACTTGAAATCAAGATGAAGCTAGTGGATCTGGCTGAACTAGAGGCTACTAAGATAGTACTCATTGGGATGTTTTCCCAAAGATGCTCTTCATAGCCTGCTACTCAAATGAGCTAGGAGCATCAACTACTAGAGGAATTGAATATACTTGTGATGCAGGATCATGATGCTTAGGCTATTTCATGGGAACATGATGCTTACCCTAGATACAAGCTAGTGGTGCCTCAAGCTCAAATTTTGATTCCATCCCTGAATCATCTCCATGAGAAGGTTTGAGTTATGTAGAGTGTCTCAGTGAGATAGGAATGTCCTCCTCACTTTCAGAAATAGGAGTAGTAACCTCCTTGAACTCCTACCCATCAAAAGGAGGAGGAATAGTAGCTGCATCCAAACTCTTATGCAACCAAGAAATTTTTCTCCCAACCTTCCTAATGGCTCATGCAAAAGGTTGGAAAAACTTCTTCAATGAAGAAATGACCTAGATACCAGTGGATTTGGATCTACTTCACTAGGGAGAAGATCTTGATGATGAAGCTTCCTTCTTCTTCTTCTACAATCTGGAGCTTGGTCCTACTTTAGCTACATGAAAAAGACTCTTCTTCTCAACATATTCCCTGAGGCTCCTCTTACCTTCAAGCAAAGGCATCTCTAGGATAAGTACACCCTTTTAACATATCAATATGTTGATGAGTTAGGGGTACCCAAGGGTTCTTTCCTTAACAAATAGACTCAGCATGTCTTGGCAAAGTGTATGCCCTAAATCTAATGGTAGTCTTTTGAGAAGACAACAAAACAAAAAATATTCATTTGATAGTAGATAGCTATAACTTTTCCCTTTTACCATAATGTTATAAAACATGATAAGAGATAAGGTGGAAGCATTAGGAGTTATCATCTCTGTCAAAGGATACATCTTTTCCAAACAAAACATCACAAAATTCATCATGCCCTACAAGCATTATACCATATGTATAAATGTCATGCATGGTATCAATGGTTACCTAGAATATGTTTGCACTAGAGATCCTAAGGATTACATTCACAACTTCGTCAGAGACCTCGATGAGAAGAACCCCAACTATGAAAGTGAATGCTTTAACAACAACATCAAAAACAACAATATTAAAATAAAATTCATGAATTAACACTTTAGAAACTAGAAAATTCATTGTAATAAAGTTTCTCCAATTCAACACCTTGAAATAATCCATTAAAGTATTTTTCCTATGTGCAAGAAAGGAAAGAGAGCACTCAGTAATAATGCTTGTGGTTTGAGTTACCTCAAACTTATGCTACATGCTTGAATTTTGGAATTGGGGCATGTAAGAGGATGGTGCACTACTGGAACTACCCTTGGATCTCTTCTTTGGTGGCATCCTAGACATCCTAGCATTCTTGTGGGCCATTTCTGATAAAATTGCTATTGATGGTGGAGCCCTAGCCATCTCTGTTGGGTTGATTTGGGAGAATAAGACAAAAGAATAAGGGTTTTTGACTTTCATAGCATCAGACAATGAGAGCTTTGAATGAAAAAGAAGACATCTTTCATAGAGAGAAGATGTTTCATTTGCTTTTTAAAGCAACCAATAGGCATCTTTCCTACATAGTAGATGTCTTTGCCACATTGGAAGAAAAATTAGAGAGACATCTTGACTCATGAGTAGACATCTTCATCTATATGTCTCTTTTTTGGAGTAGACGTCTTCTCAAACACATCTTCATGTAGAAGTCTTTACTGAGAGAGGCTCGATAGGATGGGGTTTGGGAAAAGCTGCCAAGGACTATAGTCTTAATAGATGCTTACAAGTACAAAAGCCTACCTCTACTTAGCTACTATGCTATCAAAAATTAAAGGTACTTAGAGAGCCAGAGAAGGAATTTCCTCTTTTGAGGATTCTCTTCTTAACCAAACTTCTTTAATGTCCAAGGCTTGTCTTCCTCTCATGAATTTGTTAGTGAGAGTTTCCTAGTTCCCTTGTTCTTATCTTTTAACTCTCCATTCTTTCCTGATTTCTTTGTTCTTTTCAATTGTTGTCCAATCTCTCCTATGATCCTGCAAAAGTTCCTTTCTCAATGCACTTTAGTAAGACTAAGGAGTCTTATGATATGACCAACTATTCATATGATAATACTTAAGATTGCAATTCCATTTTTATGCCCTAATTTATGACAATAATAGCACCTAATCCTCCTATGGTAGAATAAATGATTAGGATGATGAAACCTTTTAGGATCATTTTGATGGATAGGAGCTTCCTCTGATTTTGATGTAATAGCATTTTCCTTTAGATAATCATTTTATTGTGATGGTTTAATTGAATGAGGTTGCTCTTGCATACAACATCCAAAAACACTCTTATCATGTGGACTTCTTCCTTGTCCCAGTACCATCCAAAGGGATTCATTTCTATTTACTAGTCTTTCATTTACTAATTTGACATCTGTAATTTCTACTTTGGCNTTAGAGTTGGAAAATCTTTGATTTCTATCATGGCCATGACCTTTGGTCTAAACTCTGATTAAAGTGTTTTGATCATTTTAATGATTACATCACTTTCTAGTAGATCTTTTCCAGTACCTCTAATAGCCACAACAATATCATTTTCTCTCGAAAAGTAATCTTTTATTTTCTCACCTTATTTCATTTTCAACTTATCATATTTACTTTATAAAACCAACAACTTTGATTATTCAACTATAGATGTTCCTTCATAGGTAGTCTCTAAAGTTTTCCAAATTTCTTTGGTCATTTTACATCCCACTACTCTATTAAACTCAAATTTATTCAAAGCATAATATAAACAATTTTTTTCTTTAGAGTCAAACACGAACTTATATTTTTCTTCTTAACTTCATTTACAAAGGGGCTTGATGGTTTCAATGGAGTTGTCAACAGGTGAAGTGTAGCCTTCAAGGTTGGACTCCCAAACTTCGAACTTCATAGATTTGAAGAATCTTTACATCCTAGCTTTCTAGCACACTTCCCAATGGAATGAAATCTTCTTATAACCAATATGTTTCTAAAAATACCTTAGAATTCATGAAATGGCTATCTAATAATCATTGGAGACGTCTTTCTACATTAGAGCTTCATTCTAGAAAGATGTCTTCTCCACGAGAAAGATGTCTTTGTGGAGAGGTCTTCATAAAGATGTCTTTCTCACTAGAAAGACTTCTAGTATTTTTTAGAGACGTCTTCTTCTAAAAAACCTTCAACTCAACCAAGACATTTACTTTTTCTTGGAGATTTCTTTGCTTGATAGTAGACATTTGTTGTTTCTACAAGACATCTTCACTGATTCTCCTTTACTTCAACCAAGACATCTACTATTTCTTGGAGACATTTTTCTTTAATTCCCTTTGCATTTTGAAATCTTCATTCCTTGTCCATGCTTTCAAACTCTCGCATGCTTTCTAGAAACCTTGTAGATGTCTCAATCCAATCCAAGTTCTTATCCTACAAACACAACAACCATACAAACATGCTTGTACACCATTTTTCTTCATGTTTTGACATACCAAAAGGTCAACAGCCTAGAAGTGCTAACAATAGTAAAATAAGGTTATGATTGGAGTGTTAGGAGCTGGAGAGGAGATAAAGGCTTATGTTAGTTATTAGGGAATTGTTACATGGGTTACCAAAGAATTCCAAAGGTTGACATCATGGCTATGGCATGATGATGACATGCTTGTTGATTGAAGAGGTCTTCATGCTTTGTGCTCAAACCACTAGTTCTTGATAATGTGTTAGAGGAACCAACACATCACTCTTTGGCTTCCTTGGTCATTAGGCTTCTCCCTTTATTTATTTTGAGTCATTGGTTTGACTTGCAGACTTCTTTGGTCCCTTGGTTTTCTTGGTAATTTGCTTTTCCTTTCTTTGATGAAAACTTCATTGGGTTTCATTTCTAAGGTCATTTTGTTTTTGTTTTCTCATAAAATGAGATGTGTTACATTCAAAGAAATTTATGGCAAAGTATATCAAAGGAGATGTCACATGGTCACATTACACAAATTTTAAGCATAAGTTTTGGTTGTTATTAGGATAGGGAAGGTTGTAATTTGGCTATGGGATTATGACTCAAAAGGGATAACTAAAGTGATGTGAGACAACCACTCTTAGCATAGTAGGACAAGGTAACCACATCATGCACATCGAGGTCATGTGGTAATTCATTGTTGTGATGAGTTGCACCCTTGTGATGAATTAAGGCTTCATCCTACAAACACAACTCCAAGACAACAAAAAGCAAGTTAAAGAATTTACGATAGATTTCTTGATGCAATATGAGATAATAAGAAGAATACATGCCATCATATGTTAAAATTGGTAAAACATAAGAAATCTGTATTTTGTTTCACAAATTTATACAAAGTTTGCAATATCTTTTTGTGTCAGAAAAAAAGAAAGAATAAGAGGTTACATAGGCTCGCTTATTATAGGCTACAAAGGTCATTAATATCAATCATTTGTTCATACCTACAAACAAAGGCAAACCAAAGCTACAGGAAAATTGGTTAGTGTAAGACATAATAAGGCTTAAGATAAGAATGATTGATCAAGTTGGCCAATTCATTCCCATCCATATTTTCCATTCTAAATGTCCCATTGTCATAAGCTTTAATAACCAAGAAAGGTTCCTTCCAATTTACCAAGAATTTGTCTACATGCTCACAAATGCTCTTAAGGATAAGGTCTCCTTCCTTAACTTTTCACCTATTTGGATCATGATGATGTTGTTGTTTCCACCTCTATTGATATCGTTTAATGTCAGCAAGTGTTTGTATTTCATGCTTTTTGACCGAATTGAGATTAATGATACGCAGCTCCTTATTCTACTCATTATTGATAAAGTCAAACAGAGCTACCCTAAGGATGATAGTTGTAATTCAAGAGGTAAAAATGCTTTAGATCCCTAAACAAGGCTATACAAGGTGGCACCAATTGTAGTTCTTAAGGAGGTTTATGATGACCCTATTGCTAGTTTCGGCTTACCCATTAGCTTGTTGGTAGTATGGTGATGAAAAAGAATGTTTGATGCTTAATTATTAACAAAAGCCTCATGTTTTTTGGCTATTAAACTACAATCCATTATATGTGACTATAGTTAGGAGTATGCCAAAGCAGGATACTATGTTGTCTAGAATGAATTTAAAGACTTGTTGCAATGTTATTTTCCTTAGAGGAATAGCTTCAATCCATTTTAAAAAATATTTAGTTGTAGTGATGATGAAGCTATGCCCTATGAAAGAATTAGGTGTTATAGGTTTAATAATGTTAATTCCATATCATTGAAATGGTCATGTGATCTGAGTAGTGGGTAACTTAGTTCATGGCACATGTATTAAGTTACTGTGATGTTGACAAGTATCATAGGTTATAATTTTCTACAAGCATTCACTTACCATATAGGGCCAACAGTATCCTAATTATCTAATCTTTGCAACCATGGATCTATGTCCTCCATCTATGCCCTTCTCAACCTACTTAAGGAATGTATGAGCTTCTACTTTTCCCAAGCATACTAATAATATGCCATCAATAGCTATAATAACATATTGTTTTGATATTTTTCCTATAGCATCCTTTTGAGAAGTAGTTTTTGGATTGAGAACTTAGAAGGGGAATTGAATAAGTTTCCCAAATCAAAATTGCATTAGCCACATGAACACACCAAAAATTACATGGTTCCCCAACTTGGATACATCCACACTCTAAGGGTAAAATTCATACACATCTCCAGATTTTGTTTCTTCAAAATATGATTTGAAGGACGCCCCACCGTGTACAAGCTCTAAGCTTCACACTGCAGTGCTTCATCACTACAAAAGCACTTAATTTAGTAAGGTTCCAATAAGCTCAAATGTGGTTTTAAGGATCCCACAACCTTTAAAGAATTTAGCTCTTCTCTGAAGTGTTTTAATCTCAACAAGCTTAATATGGATGCCTTCTCATAAGAAGCACATTAACCCCATGAAACACCACTAATTTTAGCCTAGCACTTTGAAATGGAAACAACTCAAGCCCTTTGGAAGTTTCAAAGACAAAACTTGGCTAAGGCATTGAGCTCACACCTAGCTTGCCCAAGGCAGGTTGTTCACGCTGTCAAAACTAGCTTGCCCCCAACGTAAACAACTCCAAAAAGTATCAAAATTAAGTCAAAAGATTAAGGGCATGCTGTGGTCACGCTGCAGGTTGAGTCAGCATGAACAACTCTCAAAGCCTCCAAATCAAGTCAAAAAAATCAGATTTTCAAAGGAGCAAATCATCCTCAGGCTCACCATCGACAACCTCTAGACTTCAACGTTCAAAATCTCCATATTTTAAGTCAAAAATTGCAAGTTTTCATAGGTGTTTGTAGGTCACGCTATGGTCACGTTGTAGCATGAGTGTAGCATGACCTACCAAAAAGGCTTAAGAACAAGACACGTCAACCTCAGTTTTCAACCTCAAGATCACACATAGGTAGGCAGTAGTTACACTTCAAGAATTAGGCTTTAAAATTTAGAAATCGGTGTCAAAACATGTCTTTTTCCCCACTCAAGCTGAAGGTCATGCTAGGCATGAATACAGCGTGAGTGCAGCGTATGCACACTAGACGCTGGGATGCTAGGATGCTGAGACACACACACTGAAGACAAATGTTGGGCATGAATGCAGCATGAGTACAGTGAAGCTCAAATCAACACACACTAAAGCCCACATCCATTCATGCTAGAAGCTCTGGCAGAACAGAACCACCTCAAGTAGCCATGAAACCCTTCAGATTGACATCCTACAGTAGTCGATTCAGGGACCAAGAAGTTTCAAGTGAGCCAGAGTCAATCCCTCTTGATTTTCTTTATAAATCTTCATTTGTGGGCTTGTTAGGCCCTCACAGTTCAAATTGTATGTACTTCCATGGGCTTGAGTAAGCGACACATTGTAAGATACAATGCACTTGATCAAGAACGTAGCCTACCTACACATGACCAACTCACACACAACTGTCTATTGGACACGTGTCACATGATCCTATTTCCTCTCATCTCTCGATCGTCGATTCCATCCATGAATTCCATGCCTGAGCCTAGCCAAACCCTATAAATACCCTATCAATTCACTTAAATGGGGTCGACAATTTTGAAGAAAGAGCAACTTTGAACCTTGGACGCTCAGGCACAAGAGACTCCTAGCATCCAAGCACCTGCGAACACATCACCACATCACTCCTAGGCTTAGCGCTTGACTTGCTCTCACACACACAACTATACTTTGACCGGTGCACACTCTTGTTAAACAATACAATATAGTTTTATTATTGCCTTCCATTTATATTGTTTACTTTGTTTATGCTTTTTCTACAATATAGCTATGTTTACACTTCATTTACAATTCAATCTCTGTTTATGCTCTGCACTCTATTTACATTTCATGTCACTGTTTGCATTCCGTTTACACCATTTACGATAACCCCAGCGCTAGACATAGCTTATGCTCGGGAAAGTCCTTGGTTGATTTGCATGCAAACCATCCAAGGCACTCTACCTTTCTTCTCTTTTCCAGCTTGCCCTTGAGCGAAGGTAGGGTCAGCTATGTCTGCCTGATGATCTTTCGGTGTTTTTTTTCCTTCCAACCTTACATCGACAATTTAGGTCAGTATAGTAAATTGGTGCTAGAAGGAGGGCTAAACATGTTTACCATTTAATCAAAACCCTAATCATGCTACCTATTCAAACACTGCGCAAACCAAGTGTTGAAACTCATGCTCACACTATAGTAGTCATGCTGCTACAGTACTCACATTGCACACTGCTACAGTAGTCACGCTGCTACAGTGGTCACGCTACTATAGTACTCACGCTACACACTACTACAATACTGCTACAGTGTTGCTACAATGTTTTTTCAACAAAAACACACAAAAAGCATCTGTTTCAAAGATGAATTCACCGTAATTCGTGCCTAACTTCAAGCCAGTCTAAGTACTGACTACCACCAACATGGACCACCTTGTCCAATACATAAAATACACACAACATAACGATTCCAAGATGACTTCCTCTTACTCGAGATTTCCATTCGAGTACGAGTACGAGTTTGCGGCCTTGCTCAAACCCGATAGCCCTTGGGGCCTTTCTTCCTTACAACAATCATAGCACTTGGAGCACACACTCAAGGAATTCACTTCAGAGTCTACACACATTGGGGCCCAGCCCCAAATAATCCAAACACCTTGTACATACGTAGGACCTAGCCCCAAGCAACACAAGTACCTTATGCCTATGTTGGAGCCATGCCCCAACCTCAACCCAACATTTACGTAGGCACCACATGTGCCATGCCTGTTTCACCAGTGCCTCAGGCACCTGCTCATCATCCTTCCAAGATGACGTTAAACTATCCATGGTCCAATATAGCCTTAAACTACCAACACACATTTGGTATGACGTTAAACTACCAACAACCATCTGCCATGACATTAAACTTGCAAAGCCCACAACCGGTGATCCAACCCTTCACCACACAACCTATGCTAGTCCAATCAACACTACTGGCTGGTGAATCTATGAGTTGGAAATAAGTGTCCCAACTCATCTAGACTTTCATGGAGGAAATCAACTAGCTTAAGGCTACCTCCTCATATACACCCAAGGTGGTGGACTTTTACCGTGATGATCCAATCTATCCTACGATCCCACCCCTTACGCTACCCGTGGGTGGTCCGTTGCCACATCTGACAAAATACAATGGTCATGGTGACCCTAATACATATATCATCACATTCTACATAGAAGCCATCATGTTGCACTCCTGGCCACATGCCATTCTATGCCTCTTTCCCCTGTCGCTCATTGGCAAAGCTTTAGACTAGTACCGTGCCCTACCCCAAGCTTCCATCGCATCCCTCGAGGACCTCATACACCAGTTTGTGACATGCTTTAGATACAACATCAGACCTTAAGTGACAATCAACTAGCTCCTCCACATCAGACAAGGACCCCTGGAGCCCATACTACCCTACCTCTAGCGATGGAGTGCCACAGCCAATGAAATGCATGAGTCGATCGTAGAGACACATCTCTTGGCAATCTTCAAGGGTGCAGTCAATGACTTCATCAAGTCCAAATTGCTCTACCAAGTCCTAGAGTCTCTTACCTAGGCCTTTGACCAAGCAAAGGGCATTGAAGAGGTGGCAAGAGCAAGCAATGATCCATCCTACTTGGCCTACAAGAGCGAACACAAAAAAAAACAACACAAACAACAACATGCACAACAACTATAACCAACACAAATAACACAAATAGTGCAAGATACACAAGCAACATCAAACGCAACAATCGCAACAATCACCATGTCAACACATGCAACCAACAAGCCTGTGGCCTCAACACCCCAAGCCGCCAGCTCTAACTTTGGCGCCACCACACAAGTCACTCCTAGACATGAGCGCACCCAACGTAAACACATACCCTTACCGAGAAAACCTTCCCAATTGCTAGAATAGCTCATCAACACTGGTTTGGTCCAATGCAAATGCATGTCAAATGATGTCTACATATGCAACTAGAAACACTGTGAATTGGCAAGTCATCCCACTACAACATACAACGCATGTGTCCCATAACATTTTGACTTAAGTGCATATTGCCACTACCACAAAATGCTTGGACATGACACAGAAACTTATCAAACTTTGCAAAATGATTTACAAAGAATGGCAAAGAAAGAATTGCTCAACGTAGTGCAACCTAGCAGTCCCGTACCTTCAACGACTTCCCAAAACAAAAGACCCTTCATCATAAGGGCAACATCTAACAACCTATCTGGTACAATGTTAAACTACCATCCACCATTCATCGCAACATTAAACACACAAGTTGCTCCGGTGACATCCACACCAAGTCCAAGTTCCAACAACTTGGCCACATACAAGCAGTGGCAACCCAAGTCACCAACACCTAAACCACAAACTAGCCCTAGCTCTACCCCTAGGGCCACTAAACAATAATCCTTATGCATTGCCCCTCCACAAGAGCTCTACATTATAGCTCATACAATAGAGGAGGATCCCACCATGACAAACATAAACGACGACCTCGTAGACGTACTATCTCATACACACAATGCATTAAAACATAAGAATGTAATGCCTAGATTGCTCAACCTCGTCTTAACATCATCAAAGCATCGCCAAGCACTAGCACACATGCTCGCCTCCATCCTTGCTATAGAAAACATGTCTCCAACTGAAGACGCCATTCGCAGAGCCATTACATCCCCTGTACCACAAGTTACAAACAAAATGACTCTAACCTTCCACAACAATGATGTCAAGATCGACCCCAAACATGGGGAGGTCATACATGCACCATTGAACATTAGTGTAAGCATCAGAAAATACACAATACGTAGAGTACACATTGATGATGATGCAGTAGAAAACATTGTTGCACACTCCATCGTCGAACGACTAAGCCTAACACACAACATTCAACTGACCAAAATCAAGTCTCTAAACTCCTTCGATGAAGTACATGTAGCCATTAAAAGCACAATCCACATTTCCTTCATGATAGGAGACTAGCACCCAACATTTGCAAACTTTACAGTTGTCGACAAGATGCCAGACTACAACATAATCCTAGGACACCCATGGCTAGCTAGGTCATGTGCAGTGTCATCTCTCATCCACCAACAACTCCACTTCCTCCACAAAGGGAGGGAGACCATCATACGTGGCGATAATGCCCCATCCACCCAATAGCCCTTCACAACCTCTGTCTGAAATGACATTAAACTATCCCAAATCTAAAATGACGTTAAACTAACAAGGGCCCAAAAAGGCCTTAAACTAGCTTATGGCCTAGAATAGCCTAAAACTATCACTTTTTGCATTGCTTTCCTTTCATTCATCCATTTTAACTCTATTTACGATAGGTGTTGCTTGATTTTGTTTTCTTTCTAGTTGATTTTTGCTGGATCTTGTAGGCAAACAGCATGACCATGGATGTAGCATCACACCTTACACAAGCAAAGTAAGCACAGACAGTCCGCTATGACTATAAATTGGCACAGCTAGTCTTGGCATCATGACTTAAAACTGATACCAGAGAAAAGTCTTGGCATCATGACTTAAAAATGATACCATAAAAAAATCCTGGCATCATGACTTAAAACTGATACCATAGATGGTCCTGGAGTCATGACAATAAACTGACACCACAAAGCTCTGTTCGGTATGACACTAAACTGCCACATCTGTCCGCCATGACATGAAACTAGCATCTAGAGTCCACTAAGACTATTAAATGGCTTGCCTCTTTACAGTCTGCTATGACTATAAACTAGCAATGCATCATCCACTACAATACTAAACTAGTGTCTTCCAAGGGGTTACAACATAAAACTAACCCGCAACAGTTTGCTAAGACTATAAACTAGCGACATCATCAACGACCAGGCAAAAACTTGAAAAGATGTGTTGCTACAATTGGCTGTACATGTTCCACAAAGACTTGCTACATGATTCATCTCATGGGCCTTGACAAGGCTGATACTGTTCATGATTCTGTCTGCTTTGAAAATTGCACGTGGTGACTCCATCTCCTTGTTTAAAGTGCTTAATTGACAATTTCATTTGTGGTTTTCTTGTCTTCTTGAAGTTGTGTTTACAAGATGACACGCTTGAGGCATTCGTACATAGATGCACTTCATCATGATAACAAGGTATCACATTCTTCCTAACACACATAACTGGGTTAATCAATTTGTTCATAAGTACATTCCTGACTCTTGATGCATTCCCTATTTCCCCATGTACCCTATTCAATTACACCCCTGGATACATTCTATTCCCTCAAAGCTCTTGATACACTGTTGCATACTGTGACTCTCCAAGAAGTTACGACGCAAAACACAAAACACAGTACATGATGCAAAATGCAAGTGCTCAAACACGAGCACAGCACTAAAAGTAAGCTCTTTCAAAAAGACCAAAATAAAAGAAAAGGAAAAGAAGAAAGAAAACAGAAAGAAAAAGAACAAAACGGTCAAAGAGCAAAATGCATGGAAAATTTCTACATGACCTTGGTGACATCATAAATCATAGACTATTGGCTATTCTCATACAAGCCTTGGGCGAGAAGGCAATTGTCTTGAAAAAAAACTACACTTGTGTCTCAAAGAGACCATGTGGCACATCATTGCGTGGCTTTGGCTATTTACAACGGGCCCACAAATACTCTATAAGAGTCCCATTTCTCCAAAGAACGCACCTCTTATGTCTTGGTTTTGAGTCTGCTGAAAACCCAGCTATTGACAACAATCAATGACATAACTTGTTCATACAAGAGCATTCCTCTCCCACAATTCTAGTAGCAATTTTAATCCTTGACCAACTCCTCATTTCCCCCGATTACAACCAACCCATGGTTACAATTAATTCCCATGCATCTTGAACCACATTCCCTCAATCCCATGTACTTTTGAAAATGGTGTGATAACACCCAGCCAAGGATCGATGGTCAATGTTTGATGCTTTGTTGTTCATGGTGTTGTGTGCTTCTTTGTCGATGCCTCTTAGGTGGATTCCTCCAGATGTCAACAAAGAGGGACCAATGAAACACCACTAATTTCGGCCTAGCACTTTGAAATGGAAATGACTCAAGCCCTTTCAAAGTTTCAGAGAAAAAATTTGGCTAAGGCATTAAGCTCACACCCAACTTGCCCAAAGTAGGTTGCTCACGCTATCAAAACTAGCTTGCCCCCAATGTAACCAACTCCAAACAGCATCAAAATCAAGTCAAAAGATGAAGGACACACTATGGTCACGCTGCAGGTTGAGTCAGCATGACCAACTCTCAATGCCTCCAAATTAAGTCAAAACAATCAGATTTTCAAAGGACCAAATCATCCTTGGGCTCACCATCGACAACCTCTAGACTTCAGCCTCCAGAATCTCCAAATTTTAAGTCAAAAATTGCAAGTTTTCACAGGTGTTTGCAGTTCACACTGCAAGTCACACTGCAGGTCACACTGTGGTCATGCTGCAACATGAGCTACCAAAAAGGCTCAAGAACAAGACACATCAACCTCAATTTTCAACCTCAAGATCACACTCAAGCAAGCAGCGGTTACACTTCAAGAATCAGGCTTCAAAATTCAGAAATTGGTGTCAAAACATGTCTTTTGCCCCACTCACGGTGAAGGTCACGCTGGGCATGAATACAACGTGAGTGCAGCGTACGCATGCTGGACGCTGGGATGCTAGTATGCTGAGACACACATGCTAAAGATAAATGTTGGGCGTTAATGCAGCATGAGTACACTAAAGCTCAAATCAACACACATTGAAGCCCACATCCATTCACACTAGAAGCTCTAGCAGAACAGAACCACTTCAAGCAACCACAAAACCCTTCAAATCGACATCCTACAGTAGTAGATTTAGAGACCAAGAAGTTTCAAGCAAGCCAGAGTTAATCCCTCTTGATTTTCTTTGTAAATCTTCATTTGTGGGCTTCTCAAGCCCTCACAATCCAAATTGTATGTACTTCCATGGGTTTGCATAAGCCACATGTTGTAAGATATAATGCACTTGGTCAAGAACGTAGCCTACCTACACACGACCAACTCACACACAGCTGTCTACCAGACATGTGTCACACGATCATGTTTCCTCTCATCTCTAATTCATCAATTCCATTCACGGATTCCATGCCTGAGCCCAGCCAAACCTTATAAATACCCTATCAATTCACTTAAACGGGGTCGGAAATCTTAAAGAAAGAGCAACTTTGAACCTTGGACGCTTAGGCACATGAGACTCCTAGCATCCAAGCACGCACAAACACATCACCACATCACTCTGGGGCTTAGAGCTTGACTTGCTCTCACACACACAACTATGCTTTGACCGGTGCACACTCTTGTTAAACAATATAATATAGTTTCATTATTTCCTTCCATTTATATTATTTACTCTATTTACGCTTTGTTTACAATATAGCTCTGTTTATGCTTTGTTTACAATTCAGTCTCTGTTTACGCTCTACACTCTGTTTACATTTCGTGTCACTATTTGCATTCTGTTTACACCGTTTATGTTAACCCTAGCACTAGCCGTAGCTTACACTCAGGGTAGTCCTTATTTGATTTGCATGCAAATCATCCAAGCCACTATGCCTTTGTTCTCTTTTCCAGCTTGCCCTCAGGCGAAGGTAGGGTCAGTTGTGTCTGCCGAATGATCTTTTAGTGTTTGTATTCCTTCCAACCTTACACTGACAATTTAGGTCAGTACACCCCATAGGGTAGTAAGAAAGAGAGAAGACATAAGGAAAGATTGTAACTAGATTTAAAAATCCTTGTACTTTGAAGCATAGTACCACAAGCAACCAAGAAAATGATGTGACAATGAAGTACAAAAGTAAAATACCATAGAATAGACAATGAGAAGCTTGATGTGAATAATTCCTTGTCACTTTTCCCAGATTTTGATGTCTACTTATAACCTTGGATTTTCCCCACAATTTTTGGAATTTGTACAATGGCTATCTAATAGCTAATGTAGTTTTCTTCTTTGTGGTAGAGACGTCTACCTTAGATTCACCTCAATTCTGGAGAGACATCTCCTTGGAGAATGGGACATCTTCTAAAAATAATAGATGTCTCCTCAACTTTGGTAAATTGTATTTTGAGGCTTCCTTCTCTATATTTACCTTCTTCCCAATCCTCGAGGCATCTTCATTTGACTCGTAGCCTCTGTTTTCATCCATGCTATCATCTTGCCCATGTAGTCTTCACTTTGTCATCTTATTATAGATCTCATTTCCTTGAGCCCTACAAAATCATCATACATGCCATAATTAATCTATGTTCTTCCATTTCCTTAAGGTTTTGACATACTAACAAGTCAACAATCTTCACCTTTTTGGTGATGTCCAAAACTTAAGAAAATGAATGAGTAAATATGCAATTTAAATAATAGTAAATGATAAAAATACTTGAGACATATAAACTTCAATGGTAGCCAAGGTTATCACTAGAAAAAGGCTCTAAGTGTCAAGGCACAAGGTATAGATTGAGTGAAAATAAAATGAGATGAAAACCAAGAGATCTGCAACTATACTTTTCAAGGCAAAACCTGTCTTCAACAAAAGCACACAACCATGATATAGAAAGATAATAAGATCATAATCATAATTTTTCCATAAACTATCCACAATACATACAACCACTGATACATACAAAGAACCACATGTGTCCATAACCCAAAAAACTTATACTCAATCATGTGCACAAAAAAGAATGTCAAAAACTATCTCTCCCTTTTTGGATATCATCAAAAATGGTTGGAATAGCTCCCCCTAAATAAGTGCAATTTGTTTTTGAGTTCTAAGATCCTAGAGTAACTATGTTGTATTAAAAAATTTAAAAGTAAAGACTTACTTGGTAGGACAGGATCCTATCCCCATGTCTTTACAAAGAGTAGTCAGCTGTCGTTCATAAAGATGTTTGGTGAAAGAATCCACAAGTTGATTTTTTGTTCCAATGAATTCTAGTTTTATATTCCCTAATTGAGTACATTCTCATATGAATAGATGTCAAATTTAGTTGTGTTTGGTACATGCATGTTGAACTAGATTCTTTATCATATTGATGGTGCTACAATTGTTGCAATAAATAGGTGTAGATTAGATGTTTATTCCAAAATTCTTAAGTATTTCTTTCATCCACAAAAGTTAGGCACAAAAGCTTCCAGCTGAAATGTATCCAACATCTACCATAGAAAGTTCTATAGAGTTTTGCTTTTTGTTTATCCAAGACACAAGAATTTTTCCTAGGAAAAAGTAATTTCCACTTGTGTTTTGATGGTCATCTAAACAACCTACCCAATCTGCATCACAATATCCAGTAAGATCAAGTAGAAAATCCTTTGGATACCAAAGGCCCTAGTTAGTAGTACCCTTTAAATAGTAAAAAATATGTTTAACCACCTTTAAATGGGATTCTTTTGGGTTTGCCTAATATCTAGCACAAATTCCTACACTTAATGCTATGTCTAGTCTACTAGTAGTTAAAGAAAGTAGGCTACCTATCATACCTCTATAAAGCATATGATCAACAAGTTTTCCTTGATCATCTTTAATAAGCTTGAAATTTGCCACCATATAAGTGTTCTTTACCTTAACTTCTGCCAAGTTGAATTTGAGTAGTAGATCTTTGACATATTTGGTTTGACAAATGAAGGTTCAATCTTCTGTTTGATTAATTTGAAATCTAAGAAAGTTGTTAAGCTCTTTCATCATGCTCATTTCATATTCTAATTACATAAGATTTTAAAACTTCTTGCATAGAATTTCATCAGTTGCACCAAAAATAATGTCATGAACATAGATTTGAACAATAAGTAAATCATTACTTTCTCTTTTGAGAAATAAGATGACATCAGCCTTACCTCATTCAAAGCCATTGAATATAAGATGTTCATAGAGCCTTTCATACCAAGCTCTATGAGCTTCTTTAAGCCCATACAGAGCCTTCTTGAGTCTATAAACATGATCAAGATTAATGGGATTTACAAAAAGGTCACATCGACCTTACCTCATTCAAAGCGATTGAATATAAGATGTTGGGAGAGCCTTTCATACCAAGCTCTAAGAGCTTGTTTAAGCCCATAAATAGCCTTCTTAAGTCTATAAAAAATATTAGGATTAATAGGATCTACAAATTCTTTAGGTTGTTCAGCATAAACCTCTTCCTGTATAGTCTCATTCAAAAAGCCACTTTTCACATCCATTTGCTATAACTTGATGTCTTAAACACTAGCATATGTCAAAAGAAGTCTCATAGATTCTAGTCTATCAACAAGAGAAAAATTCTCCTCAACATCAATTCCGTCTTATTGATTATAACATTTTACAACTAGTGTAGCTTTATTTTTAATGATATTTCCATTTTCATCAGTTTTGTTTTGAAAGACACATTTTATTCAAATAATTGGTTTATGGTTTAGTTTAAGTGTCATTTCCCACACATCATTCCTAGTAAATTGGTTTACTTCATCTTGCATAGTGAAAATCCACCCTTCTTCTCCTTATGCTTCTTTAAAGTTTTTGGGTTCTATTTGTGAAAGATATGCTACATAGGCATAAATTTCCATATTTTGGCTCCTAGTGTGAATCCCATCTTGTACTCATCCAATTACATCATTGAGAGAGTGTGCTCTACTAAGTCTATGCATCTTTGATCAAGTAGATGATATCTTATCATGCTCTTCCTCATGTTCACTATCTAATTCTGAATTTTTATCAATCTGTACTTGTGAGGCACTAGATAACTTTTGAATAGCAACTATTTCATCATCAAGTTCTAGAGAAGTAATGTCACCATCATCAATTTTAACATTAATAGTTTCTTCTACAACATTTGTTGTTTTATTGAAGACTCTATATGCTCTACTAATAGAAGAGTATCCTAAGAAAATGCCTTCATCAATTTTAGGATAAAATTTTCATAAAATATCTTTATCATTTAAAATATAGCATTTGAAACCAAAGACATCAGATAACCTACTGAAGGTTTCCTACCAGTCCATAATTCATAGGAAGTTTTAGAGGTGAGCCTTCTTACCAAGACTCTATTGGAGACGTAGCAAGCAATATCAGTTACTTTAGTCCAAAAGTGGTAAGGAAGATTCTTGTCCTTCAATATCATTCTTCTTATTTTATTTAAGATCTTATTCCTTCTTTTGGCTACACCATTCTATTAAGGAGTTCTTACAATAGAGAATTGGTGAAGTATGACGTTTATTTGATAAAATTGCTCAAATTTGGCATTCTTGAATTCCCCTCCATTATCACTTCTTATGACTTTGACACCATAGCCTTTTTCTTTTTGAATATGATTGCAAATAATCCATCCTTATGATATAAAAAGGTAATCCAAGTAAAGCATGAATAATCATCAACAATGATTAGAAAATACCTTTTCTTTCACATGTGAAGGTCCAACCAAATCCATGTGAAGTAAATCTAAGGGATGAGAGGTAGATATATAGTTTTTCTTACCAAACCTTACCCTTGTTTGCTTACCTTTTTTCATGTTTCACATGTGTTCAAATTAAAGTCTTTAAGTTTGGGTAGTCCATGAATCATTTCCTTTGTTACTAAGGTCTAAAGAATCTCTTTGTTTATGTGGCCCAGCTTTCTATGCCACATACAAGCATCATCTATACTACTGATCAAGCACTTGGATTCAAGATTAGGATCATTTCCAAAAATAGTACTATAAACGTTGGCCTTTCTAGATCCTTTTATTACAATGTTTCTAGTGGTCAAGTCTTTTATTCTACATGTTTCTTTTGAAATACTAACATCGAAATTTGAACCATAGAGTTGACTTACAGTTAGAAGATTATGCTTTAACCCTTTGACAAAGAACACTTTATTTATAGTAGCTTATCCTTTACCTTTTTCTCCTATGGTACCAATACCTATTATAGGAGCCTCCATATCATCTCCGAAAGTGACAGTTCCATAGTTTTGTTCTATGAAGTGAATGAATTGGGTTTTATCTCCTATCATATGTCTAGAACATCTACTATTAATATACCACATGCTAGTTTTGATTGCAAAGAGAGCTACTTGAGCCATCATGTTTTATTTAGGCTTCATCTCTTTTTGCTTCAAAATTTTCTTTTATTGCAAAGCACCTTGTCTAGGTTGTTTTTGAAAAGACCAAGTGTAATGATTCATACTAAGATAGCAATATGCTTGTACATGTCCAAATTTTCCACAATATAAACATTTTAACATCATAAATCTTATTATGTTACCGAACCTAGAACAACTTCCCTCTATAGAGCTCTTGATACATACATCCTTTTTCTCTTAATCTAAAGATTGCTTGTTCATCTACGTAATAACCTTGGTTAGTCTTTGAATCTTAGCCTTTAGATTTGAGCTTTCTTTCTTAAGATTAGAACCTTCATAATTAAGACCCATAATCTTTATCTTTTTTTCATGTAAGATATCTTTCATTTTAGGCATGAACTTTGAAAGAAAATACTTTCATTACAAATCAATCCATACCTTTGTTCGAAGGAGTTTCTATCTTCTTTAGGATCATTCTTATGATTATTTCAAGTTTCTTATTTGTCATAGATATTTCTAAACATGCAATGATAATCTCTTCTAGAGACCATAAGGCCTCTTCTATTATCCATCAAATTGAATGTGGAAAAAGGAATAAGAAACTTACCTTTACTAATGTCTGTTGTCCCTTCCATGTTCATGATGAGATATCTATGTGAGATAATGTGGCTCTAACACTACTTGTGGATCAAGAACTTAAAAGGGGGGTTGAATAAGATCCCCAAATTAAATATGCATTAGCCACAAAACACACCAAAAATTACATGGTTCCCCAACTTTGGTACATCCACACTCATAGGGTAGAATCTATGCACACCACCAGACTTTGTTTCTTTAATATGTGATTTGAAGGGCACCACACCCTGTACAAGCTCTAAGATCCACACCAAAGTGTTTTGTTACTACAAATCCACTCAATCCTATAAGGTCCCAACAAGCTTAGAATGTGGTTTGAAGGATCCCACAACCTTTACAAAATTCAACTCTGCTTCAAAGTATTTTCATGCTACAAAATCACTCGATCATGTAGAATCCAACAAGCTTAATAAGAATGCCTTCTCATAAGAGGCACATTAACTCTGTAGGGTAGCAAGAAAGAGAGAAAGATATAAGGAAATAATGTAATGAGGTTAACAAATCCTTGTACTTTGAAGCATAGTAACACATACAACCAAGCAAGTGATGTGACAATGAAGTACAAAAGTATAATAGCATAGAATAGACAATGAAGAGCTTTATGTGAATAATGCCTTATCACTTTTCCTAGATTTTGGTGTCTACTTATAGCCTTAGAGTTTCCCAAAAACTATTGAAATTCATACAATGGCTATCTAATAGATAATGTACATGTCTTCTTCATGATAGAGATGTCTACCTAAGATTGACTTCAATTTTGGAGAGACATCTCCTTGGAGAATGGAACATCTCTTGGGAAACACCTCTAGGGAGACATCTAGTCTATGATGAAGACATCTCCTAAAAGTATTAGATGTATCCTCAACTTTTATACCTTGTATTCTAAGGCTTCCTTCTATCAATTTGGCTTCTTCCCAATCCTTGAAGCATCCTCATTTAACACATGGCCTCTATTTTCATCCATGTTCATCCATGCTCTCATCTTGCCCATGTAGTCTTCACTTTTTCATCCCTACAAAATCATCATACATGCCACAACCATTTTATGTTCTCCATTTTCCTTAACAATTTACGTACCAAAAGGTCAACACAATTAAGCTCTATGGAAATTCACAATGCATCAAGTAAAACTTGATATCATCATACCATTCTTGATGAGGGACATTATTGATAGTGGCTATAGAGGTTCCTTCAGTATTCTGCGTGATGGGAAGAGTACCATTTTCCATTAAGGAAGGTAACTTGCTAAACATATCTAACATCACACTTAGGGCCAATGTTGTAATTTTATCAGCTAATGTGTTCTTGATTCAAGGTATAAGTGGAATGCCATCATTTATAAATTATAACATGAGTTTCTTGGTGATGAGCGACTAGGTACCCCTACGTCCAACCATACGAATCACGAGCATTCACACGCAACTTAGTCGAATTTCGTAGACTATAAGCACTTGACATACACTAGACTCTAACCAGCGAAACCTTAGGTTAGAATGGTTGTTACCTTCCTAATCTCACTTGTGATGTTCTGTTTGCGATGGTTAAGTGAGATTAAAGTGAATGATTTTTATAGCTTTTTACTTATCTTTTGGCATCTAATTAAAGTATGGAAAGTAAAGAATGAACTATTTTCTAATCTATAATTATCCTAGTTTGTATTCTAACTATTCCTAGCATAAGTATTTGATCCCATCTTCTGGGCACATTCTGAGCATCCCCTAAGCACTTCTGGGTTACCAGACGTTAAGCGTCATTGGGTTTACCAAGTGTTGGGATTACGTTCGAGATGGTCATGGTTATGGCCTTTACGAACTATAGAGAGATAGCAATTAAAATAACAATAATAGAAACTTAAGTAATTAACAAATTATAAACATCTTAGACTACTGAATGCATAAAATGGCTAAGTCCAAATGCTGCAAGGAATGCTTGAAAAGTTTGTCTTTATTGCCATCATGCTAATGGGCTCAAATACATCAACGCTCAAATAAAGGGCCAATCACTTTTATTACACATGTTGTGGGCACTTGGAAAATATTCTATCTCCTATAGAAACAAATTGCAAGAGCTTTGCTACAACTAATTGAAAGGTACCTAAATGAGGTGGAAGGCCCTTTTATTTATAGGCCGAAATAGGCTCCGCATAAATGGGGCCATGTCAACGCACGGACTAATGACACTTCATCACTTGGCTAGGTCATAATAAGGTTGTAAATGCTTGGCTTTACATGTGTAGAACTCACTCACCCAATTAACCATGAGTTGTGAATAACCTCTTATCATCAAAAATTTGATTCCTTGGTTACGAGCTACCATCGTTTTTTTGATCAACCCTTCATATTTTACCATGTTATTGGTACATGGAAATTGAAAATGATAGAAAAAATATTGGATCTTAGCAGGGATGATATTATGATGGTGAAAGCACTAGCCCCATACGTAGTTGAAGCTCCATCAAAGTGCATGATGCCCTTGTAACCTTTAGATACCTCATTAATAATGTTAACATTTTCATCAAGGAATTCAAGATCAATGGCTACATTGTCTTCAATCAAGGATGTTGTAGGTTGTGCATTTATAGCTTAACCTTTTTTAAGGCTTGGAAGATGTAATGTAGGCCAAACTTGGCTATTATGGCCTTCTACCATACCCTTTGGTACCTATCATATATATTAGTTGTTATGGCCCTTAGTACATTATCCTCACATATGATGTGGACTTGGCTCCTATAGATGTAGTGTCTTCACTTCTTCAAGGAAAAGACTATGGATAGGCAGTACTTCTCAACCTCTATCTATTGGATCTTGTAGGCTATCAATTCATGGCTCAAGTAGTAAACGGGCATCTCTACTCCATCATCTCATTTTTGAAAAAGTAGAGAGACTATAGATGTGTTGAAGATCGCAAGATAGATGTCAAATGATTTATCCTTTTGAGGTAGATACATAGTGGGTAGTTGAGCTAACTATTACCTTAAGATTATTGAAGGCTTCTTGGCATTAGTTAGTCCACTCATAGTGAACTCCCTACTTAAGTAAGTATTTCATAGATTGTAGCATATCTGTAACTTTCTAGATGAATCTACAAATAAATTGTGATCTACCTTGTGGTCCTCGTACCTCCTTAAGATTACTGGGTGGTGCCAAGTTGGTTATGGCTTTAAACTTATCAGGATCAACACGTATCCCTACCTCAAATACCATGAAACCAAGCAGCTTACCAATTTGAATTCCAAAGACACACTTATTAGGATTAACTCTAAGTTCATACTTTAAGCACCATTGAAGTACTAAGTCCAGGTCATGTGCATGGTCATCGATTGTCTTGGACTTGACTACCATGTCATTAACATAATCGTTAAGCAACCCTAGCATGTAGTCACTAAATATATAGATCATGGCTTGTTGATAGGTCACACCCATCTTCTTTAAACTAAATGGCATCATGATTTAACAAAATATTCCACAAGGAGTCATGAAGGTCATTTTGAGTTGATCCTCTAGGTTGATCCTAACTTGGCTGTATCTTGAGAGACCATCCATGAATGACAACAAGGCATGTCCAACCATGGTATCGATAAGTTAATTGATGCTAAGTAATGGCAAATCATCTTTAATAGTTTCCTTGTTGAGGTCTTAGAAATCGATACAAGTACGCTTGGGAACTACCACTATGTTAAACATCGAATCAGTATAGTTAATAGCTCGAATGAAACCATCTTTGTAAAGCTTCATGATCTTATCACATACTACCAGGGCTAGATCTAGTTTGATTTTATGTACTTTTTGCTTATCAAATTTGACATTGGGATCAAGTATGATGTTATGTTGCACTAATCATGTTCAAGGCCTAGCATATTCTCATACAACCAAGCAAAGGCTTTTATGTTATTCTGAAGGGCCTTGGTGATGTCCTAAGCCATATGGAATTCTAGTGAGGAACTTCATTTTAGCATTTTTTCTTCACCATTGTCAATTATAACTAGGATTTTGACCAGAGAGTCTTCTATGATGTCACCAATCTCTAAGTCAAGGGTATTAACTACGTATTCAGGCCATTCTAAGGACTTCTTTATCAAGGCTACATGATCATATAGGCTCTTAGGCCCAAGATCTAGGCATTCGAGGTCTATTGATTATTCAGCATCATTGTATGGTCCATTCAAACCCAAGGGTAGGTTAAATTATGCCCATGCATCCGTAATTTGATCTTTCATGCCAACAAAAACACATTGACCAAAATTTGCATTGTATAATCATCAAAATAATGCCAAATATCTACAACAATAAGGCATAACATGGTCAAGTATGGTCAAGTTGAGGCAAAATGAAGCAAGGTTAGGCTTGAATAGGATCATAAGATGGTAACTTAAGGTCATGGATCTTATGTACACTACTAGAGTAGAAAAAAATTAGTAGAAATAATTGAGATAGGAAAAACACTCATGCAAATTGGCTGTACATTGTTAAGAAAGAGGCTTTTCATTGGTTATACACTAGAAAAGGATAAAGTACTAAATCCTTAGGGTGTAGGAACTATTCCCTCAATGTGTGAGCAGCTTGTACTACCATCACAACATGTGGAGACTAAATCCCTAGTGTGTGCAAGCTTCTTGTTAAGTTTGGAGTTATTTTAACTTATCTAACCACCTCTATGCTATGCAGGGATATTGTAAGGCTTGTCTAGCTACATCAAGCTATGGATTGACAAGTTTGAGCTAGGTTTTGGTTTGCCAAAACTTCACACGTTAACTCCACATGCTGGCTAGTGTGTGGAATAGGATGTATCATCATGTGGAACAAAAACCAATTTTTATAGCTAGCAAAGGTTAAGTCTTTGGCTATTCTTCCATCCCAAGATCTATGGACCTTTCCAATCAACTTTTGAGAAGTTTTTGACATGGTATATCTTTCCTAGAAATTTCTCATGCTCCTTCATACCCTACCCAGTGTGTGGGATATGATTCCCATCATGTGGGACAGGACTTGGTAGTTTTTAAATATTTCTAACTAGGTTTCTACACCTTCCCAACCTTCTAAGGTAGTGCTAGAGTTTTATTGAAAAGTTTTCAACTTTTTCAAGTATTTCAGAAAAGGTTTGAAGTATAGTGAAACTCTAGGATAGTTTCCACATGCTACCCAACATGTGGAGCCTACCTTTCCATCATGTGGGCATTAGAACCATCATCCAGTAACTTTTTAAGGTTATTTTCTTGCTTTTTCTCTTAGCTTGGGTCTTCCAAGATGCACTAAGAACTAATGGGGAGTTCTTGATCAAATATTAACCATTGGAAAGCTCCCACACTAATCCCACATGTTGGCCAACATGTGAGATTAGTAGTCCATCATGTGGGATCTAGCCAAGGTAGTGTTAAAGGCCTTTTCACTTAGTTTTTTGTATTTTCAAGCTCTTAGGGCAATGTCTAGGTAAGGGAGAAGGATTTATGCAAGTCTTGGGACCATTTTCAGTAAATTTTAATGCTTCTTGAAGTTCTTTATACATCTACATGCTACCCCACATGCTGCCCAACATGTGGAACTTGTCTGCCTAGCATATGAGGTTAAAAAATAGCTTCTAATTGTGTAAAAGATCCAATTTTTGCTGAACTTTCCACTCCCAAGCCCTATGTAGACCTCTAGTGAATTGGTAAGTGATTTTTATGTTTCAATTTACATTTTTGAGGCTCACAATGAGGCCACACATCGGCCAACATCTAGACCTAATGTTCCATCATGTGGGACTGAAACTATAAGCTTCAGGAGACTTTGACCTCATTCTTTAGTTTTTAAAGGCTTCTAAGTCAGTGGCTATGGTTTAGTGTGAAAATAACGGTTTAATACCATGAAAATTTAAGTAAGAACCCTTTTGAATCCCACACACTACCCCCACACACTAGTCAACATGTGAAAATTTTGTGTCCATTGTGTGTAGCTCAAACTCAACTTTTCTTGGCTCAAAAATGGCAAAAAACTTGACCTATCTTCCACTTTATGCCTTTCAAATCCTATCAATCAAGTTTTAAGCATTTTTAAGCATTAAAAACTGGTCAAAAATCCTTCCACACTACTCCACATGATGGCTAGCATGTGGAGCCTATGTGTCCATTGTGTAGAATAAGGATTACCTAATTTTAGCTTTTTCAACATGGTTTTGGAGCTCTAGAATCACCAGTGTTAGCACCTAGGGTTTTGGATGAACATATAAAATTTTTGACGTTCCTGGAAGCTAGAGAAGATTTTATTAAAGCTCACACACTACCCCACATGTTGGCTAGCTTGTGGGGCTTGTGCGCTCATCATGTGAGAGCTTTTAACCCAAGTCTCATGTGTTCCACATGCATCAAAAATTGGCCAAAAGCTAGTCATAGAGCTATAACATTGGCAATTTCTTTGGAAAATTCAATATATTTATCCCACATGATTCCAAGCCCATTAAGAAAAGGGTTTCTAGTTTTGGTTCCAAGGGTTTAAAGCCCAACGTATAGGCTTCTAGGTGAAGTTTGGAACACCAAATTGCAACGCTAGAGCTCTTATGTCATCTAAATCTCTAATGGGAATGTAGAGGAGTTGAAGGTGTTATCAAGAACTAATATTGGAAGGAAATCCTAGCCACTTAGGCTTCCTACTATCTACCAAGACAATGTTTTGGCAGTAAAAATGAGGATTTGGGCTTTTCTCTATAGCAAACTTCCATATTCTTAGGCACCATGGTGAAAAGAGTTATAACCACAGGCTAAAATCTAGTTTTAGATGAGGCAAAGAAGGCTAGGCACATTGTATCTAAGCTTCCAAATCCTTTTACATGCAAAGAATCATCTTCCAAGACTGTCAGGTACCCATCTCTTATCCATTTTCTGATTTTTTTAAAAATTGTGCAAGCATTTTTCTCTCTCTAGGCTTGCATTGAAATTTTTCATTTTATTTGCATTAAATGTGAGGTTTAGGTCATGCAATTATGTTCCAAATGAAATTTTGGCTTTGGGACTTGTTTCCACAAAGATTTGAATTTTTTTCCAAGCCTATTCTCTACATTTTTATCCTAATTTTGGTTTTAAAATGGCCAAACTTTGACATTTTTTTATAAGTTCATGGCATGCATATTTTAGTTTCAAGTTCCATAGAACTATTGTATGAGGCTTTACGGTTGCACTAGAGGTGGAATCATGGTTTTTGAACTTATTATGAAATTTTTATGAGTTTCTTTCCAACCTATGCACAACATTTTTAGCCTTTCATGTAATTTTCTATCCAAAAATCTGACAATGTTTACAATTTTTTGCACATTTTTGGGTATTTTCTAGGATATTTGGAGATTACCAATGTAATGTAGATGGTCCTTAGATGAAGTTTGGAATTTTTAGAAATTTTTCCATATTTTTCCTAGAGGTTTTACTATAGCTATTTCACCATAAACTAGGTTTTCTTAGCAAAATTCTAAGCAATTCCAAGTTAGAATTTGAATTTCTCTAGAGTTGTTAGTGTAGCATTAGAAGAGGATTTGGGTTACCCTAGACTTGTTCCCAATTTTTAGAGCTAGAAATAAATTTTTAAAATTTTTCATGGATTTTTTCTAGCCATGGGAACTAAGTTGTTTTGTTGTAGTATTTGGTAGTTTGTTTTTTGGCTTTTTGACTATATTAATAGTGTTCATTATTTATTTTTGGATATAATGGAATTTCTCCAAGGCACTTTGGCCACTAAATGGAATTTTATGTGGTTGTTGGGTCATCGTGTGGGATGCTTTAGGATTTTGAGAGGTTTTCAATGGTAGTGTATGGGTTCAATTATCCAATAAAATCCATGTTCCCACTACTACTTTCCCTTGAATCTTCCTTGATCCCAACACATGGGCCCCTAAGATGGTTTTGCCAATATACGTTTTGTAAATTCTCTCACATAAGGCATCAACATTATCAATTTGGCTTGCTGGTTATGTTAACATTTGGTTTCATGTTAATTGTTTGTTAAAATGTCTATTTTGTACTTTTCGCACAAACTGTTTGTAGAAATGCGTAATTTTGATTTTCATGGTAAGTATTTGTTAAAATGTTACAAGGCTAAACTTTGGTTCATGTTAAATTTAGTATTAATAAATTTGGTTATATTCTTTGTGCATTTTTTATACCAATGCTAGCACTATAGGTGTTTTTCTTAGTTTAAATGTTGTCAAATTTTTGTCTTCATTCTTTCATGTTTCCTTATGGCTATGGTTTGGCTATGCAAGACATTATTAAAATCCATCATAATCATCATTGAGCTAGTAGGTATCTTATCTTGCACAAGGGTGAGTACACAAGATAGCATAAACCCTGATATGGCTATTGTTCATCATGACTCAGTGTGGTTTAGGCTTAGGGTAAGAGAGTTCTTGGCATACTTGCTTCAAAAATTTAGTGTGATCATGTGGTCATACTTAACTCGGTGTGGTTTAGGCTTGGGGTAAGAGAGTTCTTGGCATAGTTGCTTCAAAACTTTAGTGTAATCATGTGGTCACACTTAACTGTGAATGTTGTAGTCATGATTGCATAGACTCTTTTACTACGATTTGCTAGTTGTATCACAAGGTTCATCGTCAATGACCTTGATACCCAATGATGAGCGACGAGGTACCCCTATGCTCAACCATATGAATATGAGTGTTTCACGCATGATCCAGTCGAATTCCAAGGACTAAGTGCTTATGCACCCTTGTGGAAGAAGGATGGGTTAGTTGATCATTTTCTTCCTAAGCTTACATATATGTCATGATTGTATGGTTAAGTAAGCTTGAGGCATATGATTTTTATAGCTTTTATGTTTTTATGTCCTACACTAGTAGGGAAGAAGAGAGGTAACTAAGTGACTAATTTAACTTAACTACTCATTAACTAAGTTCTAACTAATCCTAATAACAGCATCTGTTCCCACTTGTCGTACACATCCTAAACCAGTGCAACACTGTTGGGATTACTAAACACTAATCGTTACTGGGTTACCAAGCATTACATGCATGCTCGAAGTGGTCATGCTTATGTAATTTAACAATTTTCTTAGTTGATCAAAATGAATTACTATGCTAATAACATAAATGTAAAGTGCATAAAATAAAATAAAATAAAATAAATGCATAAGAAAATAAAATAAAAGAAATGTGTAAAAAAACAAATCTCAAGTGCTACAAGGATAAATCAAAGAGCTCGTCTTTATCGCCAACACAATGGTGTGCTCAAGTACATCAATGCTTGAATAAAGATCCATCCATGCTTTGACCTCCTACTATGGGCACTTAGAAAATACGCTAACTTTCAAATAGACTACAAGAGTTTTGTTACTTGATTGATAAAAGACTTCCTCCCAATTGTGCGCTTGGGCACTATATTTATAGGCTTGGAAGCAACTACTCTAATAATTAGAGTAACCGCTCTAATAATTAGAATAACTGCTAAAGTAACCACTAGAGTAACCACTCTAATAATTAGAATAACTACTAAAGTAACCACTAGAGTAACTACTCTAATAATTAGAGTAACTACTACAATAACCACTAGAGTAACTACTCTAATAATTAGAATAACTGCTAGAGTAACTACTCTCATCATACTCCCATGACTGAATGAAAACTCGTTCTCAAGCATAGAAGAAGAGAAACAAGTTCTTTATAAAATATATTAGGGAGATGTGGACTTATTTGACTAACATGCAAAGTGACACAGAGAAAACAAAAAAATACAGAAGTGCCCGAGCATACAATATTACAATTACGTACAAAATTGGTGTTCATGACAATTAGGAAAGAACACCAACAAATCCAAAGGACATCCAATAGAAGAATGAGGGAGAGTTAAAAGAGATCCATTGATCATGAACAATCTCTCGTGAGTGATATGGTTACATCCTCCTTGGTGACGACAGTCCTACTTCCAATCCACGCTTCCCACTGCAATCACAACAAAATTAAGGATTAGTATATATAATACATAAATAATGGTTGAATACATTGTCTCGTTGATGATTTTATCTAGCCAAGTTGTGATTATGATAGATTTCTTACTTGATATTGTTAGTGGAAAGACTGATGAATGGGTTAAATAATAGAAGTGATCCATACAATTCAAAGAAAGCTTGACACAAGGCGTGGTGGAAAGAGGGTATTCACAATAATAAAAAGGAATTCATTACAAACAGTTGTGAAGGTGCATATAATTTGAATGACATGGATGGGGTAAATAAAAATAATTTGATTGTAACAATGTCTAAGGATACAGAACTTAACTTAACCAAACCAAAAGATATGCAAGTCGATCCTCCCCAAAGTAGGCTCATGCCCTTTATGCCCTGACAAACCCACAAACCAAAGAGTCCATAGGCTTTGGAATGTCATTTGGAAGCAAAAGTTAAAAACTTACACACAAGAATTCACCAAAGAAAAAAATGCATCAACCTAGAACAAACTAATGATAAAATTAGCAATGATCTGGAAAATGGGAAGAAAGATGGAGAGGAGAGAATGGAATGGAATCGCAAGAACAAGGTTGTGTAAAGCCCCTTGTGTATTT
>MNCI01005898.1:436222-453615 GCA_015680685.1 Gnetum montanum
TACCATACACTAACTCATAGGGAGAGTAGCCTGTAGGGAGTTTCCATGTGGAGCGATATGCCCAAAGATCATTGTTTAGTTTAGTGCTCCAGTCTCACCTAAACTTGCTAATGATTTTTATCAATATCTTCGTAATCTCCCTATTGGTGACTTCTACTTGACTATTCGCTTAGGGGTGGTATGGTGTAGTCAATTTATGCTCAACCCCAAAGTGTTGCATTAATTTTTGAAAAGTTGCACCTTTGAAGTGTGTACCATTGTCTGAAATAACTACACACGATACACCAAACCTGTTTATGATTTGTTGTTGAATAAATCATGCAACTGTAGATGATGTACAATCTTTAATAGCAACTACTTCAACCCATTTTGTTAGGTAATCAATGGCAACAATAATATAAGCTTTTCCATTGGACATTAGTGTAATTGACCCCATAAAATTAATTCCCCAATGTCGAAGGGTTCTAACAGTTGAATCCATTGTTCCAGACCCTCCATTCTAGCAGAAATTCCCCCATCACATTGACAGTGCTCACAAGATTGGACGAAATGATGGGCATCCCAAAATAATGTAGGCTAATAATATCCTGCAAGTAGGATCTTGATGGTCATTTGTCTCCCAATGTAATGACCCCCACAAGGATCCTCATGAGCATCTTGGAGAACTTGTAGTTGATCTATATCGGGAACACACCATCAAACCAAGCCATCGGGACACACTTTGTAAAGTTTCCCATTTATCTCCATAGAGTACTTGGCTCTGTGAAGAAATGGTTGTTTCTTCTTAAGGTTTAACTCTTGTGGTGTTTTTTGGGTAAGGAGATAGGTAAGAATGCTATTGTACTAGTTTATCTCCATGGGTGATTGATTATTCACTACACTAGCAAAGAGGAATTCATTAGGGAAATGATCAAAAATTGGATACTCATCCTCTTTGTTGTCCCATCGCAACCAAGATAAATTATTAGCAATTACATTCTCGATACCCTTGCAATCAATCATCATTAAATCGAACTCTTGTAAGATTACAAGCCATCGTATGATACAAGGGCTTACCATTGGCTTATTCATGAGGAATTGAATTGCACTATGATCTGTATGTATATATAATTTATATCCCAATACATAGTGTCTAAACTTTTCTAGTGCAAACACTACAGTCATTAATTCTTTCTCTGTGGTAGTGTAGTTAAGTCGTGCACTAGTGATACTTCTACTTGTACAATGGATGTAATAAGGATGCTTATGGTCATCTAACTATCTAAATACATCTCCTAAAGCATAGTTGAACATGTTAGTCATGATATGGAATGGTTTGGACCAATCAAGAGCTTGTAGAATGGGTGTTTCTACTAGCTTCTATTTTAGAGTTTGGAAAGCTAATTCGCATTCCCTGGTCCACTCGAAAGGTATGTCCTTTTTCATTAATTCTACCAATGATTTGAAAACCTTTGAAAAGTTCTCAATAAATCTCCTATAGTAGCCAGTATGTCCAAGGAATGACTAAATATCTTTGGTAGTTTCCGATTGATGGGTAATTCCTTAGATAATTTTGATTTTCTCAGGGTCTACCTATATCCCTATGTGTGAGATTTTGTGCCCTAGTACTACGCCTTCTTCAACCATCAAATGGATTTTCTACTAGTTGATCCTCAAACTAGTTTCTACACATCTTTTTAACACTTGCTCCAACTAGTCCAAGGCTTGATCAAAGTTTGCTCCATAAGTGGAGAAGTCGTCCATAAAGACCTCCACGCCATTTCCTATCTACTATTGGAATATGCTTAGAACTAGTCATTGAAATGTTGTAGGGGCATTTCACAAGCCAAATGGCATAATTTTGTATGCAAACATTCCCTAATGGCATCTTTCCTTGGTCTTCTAGGGCTATTTTTATTTGGTTATATTCGATATATCCATCTAGAAAATTGTAATAATGATGCCCTATGATGGTGTCTAAGACTTGGTCGACAAATGGTAATGGAAAGTGATCTTTGAATGTTGCCATATTTAGTAACCTGAAATCTATGCACACCCTTCATTTGCCTCCCTTTTTAGGCACAATAACTAAGGAGCTAACCCATCCACTATCAGCAATGGGGTATATGAACCCAGCCTTGAGAAGCTAATTGATTTCTTCCTTAACTACTTGCTTTAGCTTAGGGTTCAATCACCTTTGCGGTTGTCTTTGAGGCTTCATGGAGGGGTTAGTGTAAATTCTATGTTGGCATATCCTAGGATCTATTCTAGTTAATTCGGGATATGGCCAGGCAAAGGCTTATGACCATTTATTTATTACCTACAGCAGTTCTTATTTCTGTTGAGGAGCAAGCTTAGCGTTGATAATTACTAGTTTTCTATTTTTCAGGAACATGTATTCCATACCGGTGGGTAATGCTTTCAGCTCGAGGGGCTCCTGCTTAAATTTCTTAGGGATTTCCAACTTCCCCTAGTTGATATTTTCAAGGTTAAGACTTGTAAGTTGGTGGTGGACTTGCTCTAATGTGTCTATGCTATCGATGTAAGCACAAGTCAAACCCTCAGTTGGTTCCATGGATATGAGTGAACTACTTTCTTGATTAGCTGTCAGCCACTAGGTATCTCCCTATTGTGTGGCTACTGCATATAAGCATCTTTGTATGTTAATCACTTATGCACACTGATTGCATGTAGGCAATGCTACACTTTGCACAAACCATGACCTCTGCACGCAATTACACCCTGTGTCACTGTATGTGATGCACAGAACTTTCTTCTTCTTGATCTTTCTGAATGTATTTTTCTTTGATATTTCTAGGGAAAGATCATGGATTACTAGGTGTGCATCGATGGTGCTTAGCCATGCTCTTTCCATTATGATTAGGAAGTTCCCAATACTTTTGTTTACCTAAATCACTAGGAAGTCAGCTGGGTACAATCACCCACAAACAATGCTAACAGTGTCTTCCACTAGTCCCAATGGGACAGTGATGGACTGGTCAGCCAACTCTAGATGGATGTTGCTCTTTTTCAATGAAGGTAGGTTCCATGCCTTGTACATTTCTTGAGAAAGCAAGTTGACACTAGAACCTAAATCCAAAAGAGCCTTACATGGCACATTTTCAGTGATTTGTAAGTATATCAGAGGACTTCTAGGATTAGAGAACTTCCTAGGAAGGTGGCCAACTTTCATCCAATCGGTGACGACATGTGTTAGCATGACCATATGCATTGAGTGCAGTGATTAGGTTGAAGGGGGCTCCAAAGTTTTGATTGATACTAAGGCATCTAAGGAATCAANATCAGTTGTGGTGGAGTTCCACTAGGATAATATGTTAAGGTTTGGTGAAATTGCCTTGGGTTACCTTGAGGATAAGGTAACCTTTGGGGTGTTTTCCTTTGTTTAATTGTGGGTTGAGTGCATACACCCCAGGCTCTTACATATGTGAGATTATAGGGCAACATCCCTTAGGATGGTCATATTGACATATCTCACATCCACTATCATTGTCTCTTTCTAAATCCACAACCTCTTCAATGATGGCAACTTTGCCCTTACCCTTGCTACATGCATGTTCAACCTCTTTCTTTTTTTCTTTTCTCACTACCTTGCTTTCTAGACTCCTCTACTATTTTAAGAATAGTTTAAAATCTATTGTCTAGGGAATCCCACATTTGGTCTACCTTTGCCGAAACTTTTGATGTCATCTTTTGGATAAGCAAATTTTTCCTATTCACCATCTCTTCGAGTGGTGATTCTTCTTCATCCTCACAAAATCTTACTCCCCTCTTCCCGAAGAGAAGGATCTTGGTTATATTCTTCCACACTTTCTATGTTCCATAGCTCACCTTCTTCCTTAGCAACTTTCTCCAATAGTCTTTAAATTTGATGGAACCTAAGCCCAGATAGTCTCCCTTGGGCATAAGTCCCAAGGGTTCTTCTCGTTTCATGCCTAAGCCCATCCATGAGATGGCGCAGTTGATCCCTTTGCAAATAATCATGGCTAGGACAATGATGTAATAGTGCATAGTATTGGCCCATGGTAGCATCCAAGGGTTCATATCCTCCTTTTTTCTAGCCTCGAATTTTCTTTCACAAGTTAGACACTCGATAGTATGTTTGGTACTTGTCATTAAATAGTTCTAACATAGTACTCCACCTACGAATGGATTCTAGTTCTAAAGACTGGTACCAGCTTCCTACTTCTTTAACTAATGTCCGTGGGAACAACTTAAGTTTTTGTCATTTGTTCTCTATGTTCTGTAAGGCACACGCATCATGGAATTCTTGTAAATGATTCTGAGGATCAACGTTGTATCCTCCTTCAAATTGTAGGATGTTGTTCATATCTAATCTCCTAATCCTACTATCTTTCTGATGCCTTGTTGGAATTCTAACAACCTCAATTATGTCCAACATACTTTGACTAGCGAGGAGCAGTTCATCATGATCATCTCATCCATGGTGTCATTGATGCCAACGTTGTTCCCTACTCTCCCTTCTTCCATGTCGTGACTCTCTAGAGTGCCCTCGTCCCCTTTCCTGGTTGTTTCATCTATGACTTTTACTTTGCCTACCTTTATCTCCATGATCTTTTTCTTTATGACCATGTCTAGATATTGAAGGAGAGGTTGAAGGATATGATGAAGGTAAAGAAGAAGGAGAACTATCACCATGACGGTGTCTGCTACTTTCTCTTCCGTAGTCTCGGCCTCAATCATGATTGCGATCAAAATGTCCACCTTTATCATGAGTTCGTGTCCCTTTTTGGATCCTTTGTACCCATGGGTATTAGAACTTGGGTTATGAATAGTGGAATGAAGGTTCTAATACACAACCCCTTGGCCAAAGTCAAGGGGAGGAACATCATTATGTGGACGACTACCTGAGGTAGGTTCACCATGCTCATTTTTGCTTAATACATGTGGGGCATCCTGGGACCACTTACCCTTCAAATACTTATGATGTCTCTCCTATTGCAAGTCCCTTTGACATTGTGCCTCTATGGAATGGTATTCTCTCGAGTCATGGTCTTGCACAACGTCTTCTGCATGTAAGTGTGGCATGCCAATTTGTATGAGAGCATGAAGAAGCATGCTCCAGACTGAATGATCGAGAGGTAACACTATGTTACCTTCTAAGTCTCACCAATGCAATTGTTTGTCTTGATAGAGAATAAAGGTGAAGTCTAGTATATACTCATCGAGATGAATATATACCACTCGAACTTGTTGAGGGACTAGCAGATCAATATCATGTGTATTACGTTGTTGACTATTTCCTGTTTCAGACCTAGGCGGTGAGGCACTTTCGTATGAAGGAGACATACTTATCTATTCAATGTGTAATGTATTCTTGTTTATTATTTTCTCAACCAACCCTAAGGATTCATTCCAACAATGTGAATGATTTCCTATGTTCTAGTTAGCACACAAACAACTAAGTCCCTAGTAATGACACCAATGATGAGCAGCAAGGTACCCCTACGCTCAACCATATGAATATGAGCGTTTCATGCATGATCCAGTCGAATTCCAAGGACTAAGTACTTATGCACCCTTGTGGAACAAGGATGGGTTTTTTGATCATTGTCTTCCCAAGCTTACCTATATGTCACAATTGTATGGTTAAGTAAGCTTAAGGCATATGATTTTTATAGCTTTTATATTTTTATGTCCTATGCTAGTAGAGAAGGAGAGACGTAACTAAGTGACTAATTTAAGGAGAGACGTAACTAAGTGGCTAATTTAACTTAACTACCCATTAACTAAGTTCTAACTAATCCTAACACCAGCATCCATTCCCACTTGTCGTACACATCCTGAACNCCACACTTTGACCTCCTACTATGGGCACTTGGAAAATACTCTAACCTTCAAACAGACTACAAGAGTTTCGCTACTTGACTGCTAAAAGACTTCCTCCCAATTGTACGCCTAGGCACTGTATTTATAGGCTTGGGAGCAACTACTCTAATAGTTAGAGTAACCACTCTAATAACTAGAATAACTGCTACAGTAACCACTCTAATAATTAGAGTAACCACTAGAGTAACTGCTCTAATAATTAGAATAACTACAAGAGTAACCGCTAGAGTAACTGCTCTCATCACCCAAGCATAGGTTAAGTAGCATGATGTGTTGCTTACCCCAAGGATATGAAAATTATCATAGATCTAGGCAATGCCTGAGTATTCATGATACAATACCAGTAACACCTTGATTATAGGTCATCAAATCAATAGCTTGTTTTAAAATCCCCTTGAAACCTTCTACCTTTTACAAGTGTAGGATCCATCCTAATTTATCATTTTATTTTTGTTTTTCTAAAGTTACTTATTCTAATGGTTTTCATGTTCTTTTTTTGTAGGTATAAGGTACATAGTGGAGGATTGGTCAAAAGTGATCAAGTTCTATCCATGGCACACACAACCTTGGAAGTGTTTGCACAAGGAAAGATTGTAAGGTTGGTGGTGTTGCAACCACTTCAAGATGACTTTGGCAAGTATATAAAATAGTTTTCTAATGTTTATTGTAGGTGTTTGGCTACTAAGACTACTCATGACTGGTGAAGCCATCTACATCTAGGAGTACATGCACCCATGGTTTTGAAGGTCCTAGCTTTACCTAAGCCTAGTATGTGATTTTCATTTGTGTATTACTAGCATTTTAGTGTCTTTATTCTCTAGTTAGTTTAGTTTTTAGTTTGCTTTGCTCAATTTTATTTTTATTTTTATAGTCTTAGATTGTTTATTATGAAACAAGGTAACAAGTTGTCTATGTTGTGGTGTAGATTCTATGTGTGAGTCTATCTTCACTCTGACCATTTCAAGGCATACAAAGAAGAAAATCCAACTTTAGTGGGGTGATGTAGATGCAACACAAGAGTGGCCAACAAGCAAAGCTCCTAGGAAGATACAACTGAGAATTACTGATGCTAGTTTGCTTGATCTATTTATGCTTCTTAGCCCATCAATGCCAATAGCAGAGATGCTACATGTGGGTGATTTTTTTAATGAACGAATTACCAAGTTTTTTTTCCATGTTCATGGTTTCCTTGTGGTTTTAAGTATTAGTAAATCTAATTTTAGTGATCTCTTTGGATTTCCTTCTAAAAATGTTAAGGTTTCCATTAGAAAAAGAAAATATGCAAGTCACCAAGAGGAAATGGAGAAATGGCTTAACTCTTATCATAGTGGAGCATTGATCCTTAATTAATGCAAAGTCAAGGAAGCCAATGAAACTTATCTTGTATTTTGCTCTAGGACCTTTCCCATGTTATTGTCACAAAAGAACACAATAGGTGTTCAATAAGCTTGGATCATGAAAAAGGTTCACACTAATGGTACTAAGTTCAACTAGGCTACCTTTTTGGTTTTTGGGTTATGGGATAAAATCCATAAATTCTACAATAACCTTGATTCCATATGTTATATGCATTACATATATTTTTGTTTTTTTGTATATCTTAGAAGGTTTGTCAAATTTCTAGTGGTTCGAAGAGATGAAAAGTGAATAGGTCGTAATCCCTTCCAACTTTCCAAACCATGGACCAAACACATTATTTCAGTGATGCATGTCCAAGATCCACTAGTTGAGAATATTGGAGAATCACTATCAATTACCACTAAGATATTTAGTGGTGCATGATGTTTGTTCCTTGATAGTATAGGCATTGAACCTTATGTTACACACAATAATGCCAAGAGAGCTAAGAAGGCACAGGTAGAAGCTAATGGTGCAACTAAAGAGAAGATGAAGAAGCTACATGTTGAAGTAAATGCACCTATTGTTAATTAACTAGTGCATAAGAAGGTATCCATCAGGTTTGGAAAGATGCATCAATATGTTACAGGTATGTATGTATATACTTTTATGTTGTTATTTTATATGTTTTTATGTTTTTTGTATTGTTTTACATGATTATATATGTATCTTATTATTACCAAAAATATTTACTAACTTGTTCTATATCTTTTTCTTTGACATGATTGCAAGAAGACAACAAGGATTGGCATCCTAGGCTATTGTAGAAGCAAAACAAAGACGTAAGGAAGAGGAGGAACAAAGATGTAGGAAGGAGGAAGATAGGGCATACAAGGAAGCATTAGATGTCATGGTTTCTATCTTTGAGGACTTGCCTCCAAAAGGCACTTTCTCCATCTATATGCCACATGATCTTCTAAGTACTTTTTAGTTTTATTTATATTTTTATTTTCAAAGTTTATGTCTATCCTTATAAACTATATTGATGGTTATGGTTGTTGTAGTACATGAAACTCCTCCAAAAGCATCCATATCTAAGTTTCATTTCAAGCCTTTGGTTGAGGTTCTAGACAAGGAGGAATTCATGCAAGGCATGGTGGATGATATGGTTGATCAATTACAACAAATAGCCCCCAATGTTGGTAAGAACTATTAGCACATTTATGTTTTACATTTTTATGGCTTTTTATATTTTATGGCTACATGGTATTAGAGGTTTAAAATAGTTTGGTTGTCTTTGTTATTCTTGTTTTTGTGTCATTCTTTAGCTATTGTAGTATCCAAAGTTAGATGGGATCCTACATGAGATTTTGAGCTTGATGAGCTTCCTACACTACCACGTAATGTGGACAATGGTCAACAGAGGTTGTATGAAGGAGCTACCTAATGTGCTATCTCATCTGCTAGGATATATTGGGAGTTCCAATGCTCTAATGAATTTCTATGGGAGGAGGTTGTGGCTTTGAAAAAGTAGGTGGAGGAGCTATCGTACAAAAACAAGAGCCTGTGTGATTGCAAAGAGTTCTTCATGTAGCTAATAGGGACTCTTTGTACATGAAGGATATCAAGTGGTCATGATACTGGAGTGCCATTCAAAGCAAGGTTTCTCTATCCAAGATCAATTTGAAAAAAGACATGTAAATGGAGTTACTAGTTCATAAGACCAAAGACCAGAAGGATTATTGTGCTTGGGTACTTAAGTGGGGTAGAAAACAAAAGGACCACAAGCAAAAATACAAGGTTGATATGGAGATTTACCTAAAGTTGTGGGATGACAAGGCTATTGAACATTGAAGCTTGAGTTGTTTATGTAGGGGATGAATATAGAGGATACCTTCAAGATGTTCATAGATTTAGTTGTGATGGTTAATTCTCCCGATCCTCAAATCACTACTACATTTGGGGATACTATTACAACTTGCCTTTCCTATAATTCTCCCAAGTGGATAGACATTGAAAGGGGAAAGATCCTAATAGGAGTAGATCTAGGAGAAACTGACTAGGTCAACATGAGTGAAGAGAAAATTCTTCCCAGGCTAGAGACTAGTCTTTAGAAATTTGCTCTAGAAGATGTTGCTCTGAAATCTCTTGAGGTTCATGTAACAATGTTTAAATTTTTTATGTTATATTTTATATCTATTATTCTTTAGTTTTCATGGTTTATATTTTTGTTGTTTACAGGCCTCAGGAAATGGCAATGACATTGGTGATAATGTAGATGATAATCCTTCTACTCCTTCTCTAGCTTAGTTTTAGCTACTGTTAGAAATGCTACATTTTTGTTATTTTGGTCATAGGTTGTAGTTGCTTATTTTGGCTATCATAGCCTTTTGAGATTATGTACTATTCTTTTTGTTGATTGTTGCATAGTGCAACCATGGCTATCCGATATCTTATTTTTTTTATTGCTACATGGTATGACTATGGCTATTTTTTAAGTTTTTTATTGAAAGCACATTATTTTTTGGTTTTTATGTTTTAACAATTTCTTAAGGAGTTTTAGAATTTTATATCAATGCAATCAGGAATAGGCATACATTGTAATCTTAACACAAAAATGTTAAGTAAAGGCTATGTAGTAAAGTAGTAAATAATGCATAAAAAGGCTAGAATCTGTAAAGTAAACTAAAGGAAAATTGAAACATGTAAATAAAAGTTGAGAACTAGGCTACAAAGTAAAAGGTTACATTAAATGGTACATGGTTGAATGGTTAGGTGACGTACTCAATTGCACAATTGTTTCCTAATTAATGAACATCAATGTGTCATGTCAACGAGCCCTCATTGATGTGGCCTCGTCGATGGGTCCCCATTAATGGGACAACACCACATAAACTAGGCCTCATCGATAGGGCCCCATCGATGCAATACTGTAGCAAAAACTATAAATACAAGCTCCCAGCCATGTTTATGGGCATATTAGAAGTCATAGTAGTAGCAGAGCTCTTGCAATTTTTTCATTTAATAGTTAGAATATTTTTCCAAGTGCCCATAGCAAGAGTCATTGAGTGTACAGATCTTTATTCGAGCACTATTATACCTAAACAACACCAGTGTGTACAGTAATAAAGATAAGCTTCTTTACAAAACATGTAGCATTTTGGATAGTTTAAATGTTTTATTCTTGCAATTAATGTTTTCAGTTATTTGTCCAATGTTTCTTAGTAATTAAGCTAATTAAGTGATTAAATAAGATAAGCTAAATAGGTTAAATACATAAGTATGACCACTTCAAGAATAAACACGTATTTGCTTGGTAATCCCAGCAATGTTATTACTTGGTGCACCTAGTAGCATAGCACTTGGTAACCCAACAGTGGATACATGGGTTTAGGACATGTACAAAAGGTGGGATTGGATGCTTATGTTAGGACTAGTTAGAGAATAGTTAATTATTTAAACTAAATTGGTTGTTAAATTATTTCATCTCTCTACTTTAAGCACCAAAGAACATAAAACACAAAACAATAAAAGTCATATGCCTTGATTACACTTAACCATACCATGTGCATCAAAAGTGTAATTAGCAAGATAATGAATGACCTTTTAGGGAAAGGTTCACTTCCTAGAAGACTAGTGTACTAAAAACTATAGAGTCCATGGAATTCAATTGGATCACACGTGAACGCTTTGTAATTCGTATGGTTAGATGTAGGGGTACCTCGACTGCTCATCATTGACGTCATTACCAAGGACTTTCTTTGTTGAAACATGCACTATCTAGGATTAGTGAATATCATTAATATCACTGGATGAAGCCAAGGTCAACATCACTCTTACACAACATATAATTACAAAATCACACTGATAATTTTAATTATTTTGCAAAATGTCTTTTTCTTCCCATAGGATTGATTATGTTAAATCATTGATCCCACAGGAGTGCAAAGTGGTATATACTCATCTACATGAATACATACCTAACTTCACCTTCATCCTACATCAAGATGAGAAACTACAATGATGCGATATGGAGGGCAACATCGTAATGCCCCTTGATCGATCTATGCCTATGATGCTACTTTGAACTCTTAAGAAGTTAGGGAGTATGTTTTGCATAACTATGACTACTAAGACTACCATCCCACTGAAATAAAAATCAAGCAAAATCAACATCAGGAGAAGCATCATGAGGCTATGAAGATAAAGCGGTTCACTAACTTCTATTTCTGCTAAACCAAGATGACAATGAGGATCCTCCCTCTAAGGGCTCTCAACATGAAAATTCTCCACCCCTTGTTACTGATGACAAGGGTGTGACCCTGAACTTACTATCTACAATCAACAATGTAGGTTTAGGAAAGGACAACAATTAGGGTAAGGGATCATATAAGCATCAAGATAATAATAAATCTAATGATTGTGGCCATGACAACTGAAGAGGATTTGGCATACATCACAATGGTGATAGTCCTCCTCCCTCTTCATCCTCTTCATTTGCATCCTCTTCTTCCTCTTCTTCTGATTTGAAAAGATTTCACAGAAGGAATAACCGTTATGGAGGCAATTGGACAATAATACTGATCACCAAGCCCATAAAGAACGAAGGGGTAACCGAGGACATCATCAGCAACAAAAAAATCATGATAATGATGAGCCTTTGTTAGCAACTCAAAGCATGCTAAACATCATAGAGGCAATTAAGATTCTAACTAGGCATGTGAAAGATAGTCGGATCAAGTGCTTAGACATGAACAATATTTCAAGATTCGAGGGGGGGATATAACTCTAATCTGTAGACACATCTACAAGTTTTCCACAATGCCTATGCCTTGTAGAACATTGAAATGATTGGCAAAAACTTAAGCTCTTTCCTAGGACACTCATTAAGAAAGCAAAAAGCTAATACCAGTCCTTAGAGCTAGAATCTATCCATCGATGGAGTACAATGCTCAAGCTATTCAATGATAAATACCAAACATACTCCAGAGTGTCTAATCTAAGAAGGTAAAACCAAGACTAGAAATAAGAAACACATGAACCCTTGGGTGCCACCATGGGCAAATATTATTCTCTCTTACACCAATGCCCTAGCCATGATTATTTTTAGAGGGAACAACTCCACCATATCATAAATGGGCTCATAGCAGAAACCAGAAGAACTCTTAGGGTTTATGTCGAAGGGAGACTATCCAAACTAAGAGATCATTAGATCCAAAGGCTAATAGAGCAAGTAGAAAAAGAAGAAGATGAGTTTTGAAAAAGGAAAAGTGCAAAAGAATATAATAGGAACCCTTCCATCAAGAAAAGGAAGGTCCAATTCTATGACAAAGAGGAGTCACCACTCAACAAAGTGGCAAAGGTTGACAAATTATGGAACTCTTTAGATGAAAAATTCCAAACTACTATGAAGATTGCTAAAGCATCCAAAAAATAGAATAGTGATTGTGACTGCAAGAAATGGAAAGAAGCTGAATGTGCCTACTAGAGAGGCAAGGGCAAAGCTACTACAATAGAAGAAGTTGTGGAGACAAACTCCAATGATGAAGATGAATCTGACATTTGTCAATATGAATATCTAAAGGGATGTTATCCTGTGGTGTCACACTTACAAGAGTCTGGGGTGTACACGTTGAATCCACAAATAGTAAGAAGGCAAGCACCCAAATGATTACCTTATCCTCAAGGCAATCCAAGGTAGTTCCACTAGCAACAACAAGCTTACTATCCAAGCAGAGCTCCACCATAATCATATGAACAATATCAATAGTGGCATCAACCAAAGTCATGGGGAATGCCACTGCCAAGATAGTAGTACCCTTATAAGTAATCAAATCAATACAGGTACTATGTTCAGCAACCCATTTCTCCATGAAGCTCTACAAGCCACGCATCATTCCAACACCACTATTACCCTCTAGAGTACCATCGAACTCATTCACCAACTACTCAAGGGGAGCACCTATATCCATACCACCCTCTACATCTATCTGCATGCATTCCTCTACCCTCTACCCAGTTATCTCCTACTCCATCTATGCAAGATGAAATTCCCCCATAGCCATAACAATGAAATGCTATGAGGGCTATACATTCATAACCAGCCTTCTAGTCAAGTGGTTTAGACACTCATTCTAGGTAATAATCATTTTCTCAACCCAAAAGTCCTTCCAAACCCTCACAACCTAATGCGACTAGTTACCCTGCATCTCTAACACCCTCATCCTCTGTATCAAACATATTCAAGTATTCTTCAAACCAAATACCACATGAAATCCATATTGTAATGTTAAATCATGTTATTTTTTATTGGATCAAGGCTAGAAACCTTCCCACAAAAAGATTTGACTCAAGAAGTCCTCTTATTTACTTACAAAATGCTAAACATGAGCCATGCAAGGCTCTTCTTGATTTTGGTTCTAATGTCAATCTCATCTCCTATGACATGTACAAGGCCTAGAATCTAGCACCTCTCAAGAAGAGAAAAATCCATTTAGAATTCGCAGACCAATCAATCACTATCCCTTTGGAACTAGTGGATGGAACTGTGACCATAGTTTATGGGTGGTCCTATCCTATTGATTTTCTGATGATCAAGGTAGAGAACTACAAAGGTGACTTCCCCATCATTATGGGAAGGGCTTGGTTAAGCATAGTTGATGTAAGAATGGGCATAAGGGACCTCTCCTTAGAAATCTCTAAGAAGAATGAATTTGGCCAACTAGAGAAGAAGTGTGTTCCATGCATTGCATACAACAATAATGGGTGCAATTGCATGCAGAAAATCTAGTCCATTAAAAGTACATTCATCAAAGCATGCAATTAGTGTGCATAAGAAATAGATATCTAAAGATGCTTGTATGCAACAACCACGAAATAGGAGGGCACCCAATGGCTGATAGCTAACTCTGATAGCAACACATTATGCATGGAACCAACTAAGAGCTTGACATGTGCTTATGTCAAAGGCATGGATGAACTTGAGCAAGTTCATCACCAACTCTTTTATGATGAGGATGATGATACTTGTTGGGGAGAGTTGGTAATCCCTAATAATTTTAAGTAAGATCCTCTAGAGTTTAAAACTCTACCAGCTGACAAGGAATATGCATTTTTAGACAATGGCAAGTTAGTTATCATCAATGCAAATCTTGCTCCTAAACAAAAAGATAAGCTATTGCTGGTGGTCAAAAAATGGCCAATAGCCTTTGCTTGGTCATATCTTGAACTAACCAGAATCGATCTAAGGATATGCCAGCATTACATTTACACCAATCCAACCATGAAGTGAAGAAGGTAATCACAAAGATGGTTGAATCCCAAGATGAAGTAGATCATCAAAGAAGAAATAGAATAACTCCTCAAGGTGGGGTTCATCTATCCCATCACGAATAGTGAGTTGGTTAGCCCACTCATAATTGTGCTAAAGAAAGGTGGCAAGTGGCAAGTCTGCATTGCATTTAGGCTATTGAATATGGAAACCTTTAAAGATCATTTGCCATTGTCATTTGTGAACCAAGTGTTGGACACCATATCTAGGCATTGTTATTATAGCTTCTTGGATGCTTATAGTGGCTATAACCAAATCCAGATTACACCCAAAGATCAGGCCAAGATTATATTCATGAGTTCCTAGGGGGCTTTTAAGATGCCATTTGATCGATTTAATACTCATGCAACATTTCAACGCCTAGTCCTTAGTATTTTTCAACATCAAATTGGTAGTGGGGTAGAAGTCTTTATGGATGACTTTTCTACCTATGGGGCTACACTTGAGCAAGCCCTAGATCACCTTGAGTAGGTACTGAAAAGATGTGTTAAAATAAATCTTAGGCTCAATTGGCAGAAAAGTAATTTAATGGTCTAGGAAGGCATAGTATTGGGGCATAGAATTACTCACACAGGGATTGAGGTAGACCTAGAAAAGATAAGGGTCATTCAAGGAATCACACACCAACCAAAGATAGTCAAAGATATCCAATCATTCCTTAGACACACCGGTGACTACTATTGGTGGTTTATAGAGAATTTATCTAAGATTGCAAAGTTGTTGGTTGAGCTTACAAAGAAAGATGCTCCTTTCATATGAAACAAGGAATGCAAAAATGCATTCCAATAATTAAAGGACAAACTCATAGAAACTCCAATTCTATGGGCACTAAACTGGTCTAGACCATTTCACATAATGATGGACACATCCAATTATTCCTTGGGAGTCATGCTTATGCTGTTGAACAATAAGAAATGTCCATATGACATCCATTGCACAAGCCAAAGCATTGTGGGTGCATAGTTGACTTACACCATAGTTGAGAAAGAACTAATGGCAATAGTGTATGCTCTTGAAAAGTTTAGGCATTGTGTGCTTGGCTGTAAAGTGTTTGTGCACTTAGATCACAGTGCCATCCACTTCCTAATGAACAAGCCAACGATGAGCCTCTATATCATACAATGGCTTATGATCTTGCAAGAATTTGATCTCACAATAGTAGATCAGAAAGGAATTGAAAATGTGATCACTGACCATATCTCTCGATTAAGATGGGATAACAAAGAGGAGAGCCCACTCTCTTATCAATTTCTAGATGAACCTCTCTTTACACGAGTAATCAATGACCAAGTGCCCATTGAAACAAAATGATACAATGGCATTTTCACTTACCTTCTCACTCAGGAGATGCCATAAGATCTAGACTTTAGGAAGAAATAATAGTTTCTTCATTGGGCAAAGTACTTCATGGAAATCAATGGACACCTTTACAAGGTGTGCACCAATGGCTTGGTTCATTAGTGTGTCTCTAATGCAGATCAACTACGCATTCTCCATGATGCTCACAAAGGCCCTTGCAAAGGCCACTATGTAGGGAGGTGCACAATCATAAAAATCTTGATGGCAAGATACTATTGGTCTACAATATTTAGGGACATCCACCAGTTTCTCTAATCTTGTAAATGTTATCAAAGAGATGGTGGGATGATTACGTGAATGGAGGGTTCTCAACAATGGATTTAACCATTGGAATCCTTTGACATATAGGATAGAGACTTCATGGGTTCCCTCACACCCATGTCCAATGAAAAGGCATATTTTATAATACGAAATGGGCAGAAGTAGTAGCTGTCACTAACTATACATCATCCACTGCTACTAGATTTGTACAACAAAATGTTGTAAACAAGTTTGGGGTGCCCCATGCACTAATTTCTGATCATGGAACTTATTCTATAGGTGCCACCATTTGAAAATTTATGCAACACTTGGGGGTCAAACATAAATTAACAACATCCTATCATGCCCAAGCCAATGGTCAAGTAGTGGTAACTAACAAGGAGATCACAAAGATCCTAACAAGGACCATAAGCAAATATAGGAGAGACTAAAGCACAAAACTCAATGATGCCCTATCGGCCTACCGCTCAACATGAAAACTTCCTATTGGCTACTCTTCCTACGAGCTAGTGTACAAAAAACTTCTAATGCTTCCAATTCAATCCAAGCTCCATGCAATCTCAAAAACCTATGAACTAAACCTTGACCTAAGTCTAGCTCAAAAAGAAAGATTGAACAACCTCAATGTACTAGATCAAAATCAATTAGTGTTCCTATCTTTGAATGAAGTGCACAAGACATTCAACAAGCAACAACATGACCTTAGAATACAGAAAGTAAAATTTCAACTAGGAGAAAAGGTTCTCTACTAGAACCCCACACATGTGCCCTAGAAAAAAAAATTCCAAACGTTGTGGAAGGGATCTTATATAATTGATAAAATCTTTCCTTCTAGGGCCATGACCATACACAAAATTGAGAGCCCACACTCAAGTTTTCAAATCTCCTCAATAGATGAACAACCACACTCAAATTTTCGAATCTCCTCCTTCCAACTCATTCATGGGGGAGATGGTCATCTATGCTAATCATCCATATGGCTTCTTAGTTTTTTTATTTTTTGTTTCTTAGTTTTTTTATTTTTTGTTTTACACATTTTTCTCTTTACAGTTGTTTATTTTACATCTTTTGATTTTAGATCTTTTTCTTATTTCACATCCTTTTTTTGATTTACACCATCGTTAGTATGTTTGAATCCTTCTTGAATATTTTTACATTTTCTTGTGATTTTCAAATTTCTGCTAATAAAACATGCTTCATGCCAACAAGAAACAATGGTGCTATAGCTATTACTAATGGTGGTTTGTGCTTTATGTTT
>MNCI01005905.1:2421-22321 GCA_015680685.1 Gnetum montanum
GCCCAATTTTTTAGCACCCACTGAAGTATGTCATGCTAGGCCAAGCCAAAATGCATTCATGTCAACTGACTTGCCAAAATGCAAATGCGGTATTTCGTAAAATATATATATATATATATATATAATGAAATCATCAACATACTTTTATGAATACTACGTCGGCTTTTGGAACCTCCTTGAACATGTCTCCGGCAACATGTGTGATCCCTTCAACGTACCACAACATAGGTTAATTTCATTACCAGTTCTTTGCTATACGGGTTTTGAAAAGAAATCAATTAAGCAGAGGAATAAAAAGAGATATGCTGGCACCTTCCCTCTGAGGGGCAGCTTGGATGACATGGGGGAGATCGAAGTTGATGGCGGTGGTGATGTTAGGGTAAGCGCGGACGAGACTCTCAAGAGTGGCGCTGAAGCCACCTCCCACATCCACCACCGACGACAGCTGCGCCAACTCAGACACATATGTATCAAGCAGCGATGCCACGAACACCGCGTTGGTGACGACCATGACCTTGTTAATGATAGCATTAGAGTCGGGCCGCCTTGACGTGTACTCAGAAATTCCATAGCCATGGAGAAGACTAAACACGTGGATGTCGTGGGTGACGCAGTTGGCGACTTGGTGCCACAGTCCCATGCCACTTTCGTGGTTCACCAGCATGAACATGGGTTTCAGAGACACATGGCCGTGGCCGCTCTCCATCAGCGTCAACAGCCACTTCGATGCCGGAGTCAGGCTGTAGCGCGTGACACCGTCGCCGGCTGCGTCCTTCTCGGCGGAGAAGAAACGCTGCGCCATAAGGAATCGCATGATGCGATTGAGAACGTCCAGATCCAGCGGATTCCTGTTGCTACCCAATTTCTGCAAGCGTTAGGTTAGCGTCCGAACCCTCCGCCGCGAGAATATTTGGAATGCCCAGCTTTGAGGCTACCACCCCCGTGAACGTTTCTGCAAATGCAAAAATGAATCGCTAGGCCGTCTTCTGACCCTCTACTTCCTCCTCACTTCCTCCTCCTTGCTATTCTAGGCACATATTGTACATATTTCTTGAACTATTCTTTATTTCATTTAAAATAAAGTTTGTAGTTCTGTTTATGTACAAGATAGATTTATTTGTTCTATTTCAATGCATTTTTACTTTCTCATATGTGCATTATATATTTATTTTTCTAGCTTTATTTATATTTTTAAGTCCCTGGGTGATCTATTGGACCATCCATGGTACCTCAAATTCTATTTTTTTGGAGGCCCTTGGAATTTGGAATTAAAACTATTTCATTAAAATTATTGATCTTCTAGCAATTGAATCTTTTAGTTGCTATAATTGGTAGATACAAGATTCATTGTGTTCATGTGGATGATGGGACAATAACTAATGTGGTACCATTTTTTGTTGTTGACAAGCTAGGAATAACTAAGAACATTTAAGAAATTTCTACCTCAACACTCAAGTCATTTAATAAATCACAAGTAGTGGTGTGAGGTTTCATCTCCTTAGATTTCATAGTTGGTGAACAATTCCCTACATCCGCTAACTTCCTAGTGGCTAAAGAGATACCTTAGGAAGTCCATGATTAGCAAAGCTTTATGTGGTCTCATCTCTAATACATTAGGAGATTCACTTGCCATATAAGGGTGGGGAAATTATGATCTGTGGAGACAATGTGTCGATACCATTAATTAACTATATCAAGATTGACCAAGGTTGAGAAGTGGAGTTTCAAGAGAAGGCTCCCAAAGCTCAAGCTGGGGCCAATACCAATAAAACCAACAACAGTAATAACAATGAAGCTAAAGTCACCAAACCTGTGGCATTAAGTGATCAATGAAAACACCTACCAATTGCCATGTTAAATAAGCAACATGATAAGAGTGCCATTGTACAAAAGAAACCCTTTGATTTATCAAAGGTCAAGTAACAAATGCATTGTAGATATATTATCCCTTATTTTGCTAATGGAAGCTTGTTCAACTTTGCAGCCCTATACCATGTTTCACGTTTGTTTTATCCCTATACATCCTTTCAACGCTATCCCATATTAACTAGGTAGGTATGGACCATAACCCACTAAGGCCTAAGATTGGCAACATGATGAACCACTAAGGCCTAAAACTAGCAATGCATTAGCCTTCTAACACCTAAAACTAGCAACACAATGGTCCACTAAGGCTTAATACTAGCAACATGACAACTTGTTAAGGCCTAAAATTGGTAATATTATGGCCCACTAAGGCCTAAAATTGGCAAAGATCTCATTTTTTTTAGCCAACCTAATTTTATTGAGATAAGAAGAGGATGATGATGATGATGATGATGAAAGATATAGTATTTTTCTTATGATGTATTGTCTACGGATTATGAATTTTGACTTTAACTCATATGTTAGGTGTTAGATTGTGGGTTTTAATATTTCTATTCTAGCTATATGATAGTTTTAGATTAGTCTTTACCTCATAATTTTTATTAGCTATAATTTAATTTTAACATGCCTTTAGAGTATTTTATCTTTTATGCTATTGGTTTTACATTTTAGTTTTCTCTTGTCCCTTGATTACTACCATTAGTTTGATGAAGTATAGATGTGTATTACACCCCTTTTAGATTACTATTTTCAGTTGTATAATCAACATTGCGACTTATCTCATTTTGTTCATAGCATTTTCCAATAGAACTCCACAAAATAGTAATATTAGGCTTAAAAGAAAAGTTCATTTTGAAAATTTTAAAGATATAATTTTTTAAAAGATCTTCTAGGGCTTGAGAGTATAATTTTTAATGGCTCCTTGAAAAACATGAAAGAAATAATCTCCAAAGATATTTCAAACCATGGCTTTTTAATGGCACTGGTTTGATAGACTTTGCAAGATCTTCTTGAACTTGATACTTACACTTAGTAAATTGCTTTCCAAACCATGTAGCACAATTTCTAACTCTACAAGTAATTCAATACCACTAGGCAATCCAACTAGATCCTAGGAACATATTAGCATTTATACAAAAATATCATGCTTTTAAAATAAGGTAGAATAAATTTTAGGGAGAAAAATGCTAATAAAAAAATTCTTTGACAAAATAGCATCTAAATGCACTTCTACTTGTAGGCTTCCAAATAGAAACATTAAAGATGTAAAATCTACCAAGTTGAAATAAATTCTATTATTTTCTTGTTGATAATTACATCAAGTATAATGCTTCTCATTTGAATGATGTGGGAATAAAGAGGTAACATGAAAAAGATTTTTCTTTAAAGTCACATCAATCTTCTTTTTCTTGACAAGATAGATTAGGATAAGACCAACAAGTTTATCTAAATGACTTTCAACCATATTGAAATCACCTCCAATAATCCAAGGAACTTTAGGCAGAGATAGTGGATATTTTCAAACTTCTAATTGATTCCTTGAATTATTAGACACAAAAATTATGAAGTCAATCACAAGATGAAGTCTTCCAAAAACAAGAGATGTCTTGTTTGGAAAGAAGATGTCTCCCAAGAGTTTAAGTTGAATACAAAAATACATTCCAATCTTGAAGGAAACATCTACACTAGTTGTTAAATAGTCATTACATAACTTCTGAGGTATTTTCAAAAATTCTAAGGCTATAAGTAGACTCCAAAATCTTGGAAATTATGTAAGTGTTGTTTGAAAATGAGATCTACATTGAGGTTTCATGAGATCTACATTGAGATGCGTTATGAAGACTACATAGGCAAAATGAGAGCATGGAAAAGTACAAAGACTAAAAGATAAATGAAGATGCTCCAAGGATTGAGAGAAAGCTAAATCAATAACAGAAAGCCTTAGGAAATAAAGCTCAAAAGTTGAGAAGACATCTCCAAGGAACAAAAGAAATCTTGGCTAAGGGGAAGTCAATTATAAGAAGATGTCTTCCAGAAATAAGAGATGTCTCCTTTGGAAAGAAGATATCTCTCTAGAGATGTCTCCCCAAAGATGTCCCATTCTGAAATGAGATGTCTCCTAAGAGTTTAAGTTGAATATAGAAAAGCATCCTAATCTTGAAGGAGACATCTACACTAACTGTTGAATAGCCATTACACAAATTCTAAGGTGTTTTCAAAAACTCTGAGGCTATAAGTAGACTCAAAAATCTTTGGAATTGTGTAAGTGTTATCACCATCAAAGCAATATGATGAATTGCATTCTATTGGTTGCATCGACAAAACCTCATCAACATGGCCTTGTCATCGAGGCCTCATCAATGAGGCCTAGTTGATGCATCATATCATGCATTGATGTGGCCATGTCGATGTAGTGCCTATAGTAAGCTATAAATGCATGCTTGCAGTTACATTTATGGTAAGTAGAGATAGTAGTTACAGCAGAGCTCTTGCAATTTTTTCATTTGAATGTTAGAATTTTTCCTTGACTGCCTGTAGCAAGAGTCATTGAGTGTATAGATCTTTACTCGAGCATTGTTGTACCTGAGCATGACAGTGTGTGTGGCAATAAAGACAAGCTTTCTAATAAACCTTGTAGCACTTTGGATAGATTATCTATTTCAATTATGCATTCAATGTTTTTAATTATTTATTAAATTTTTTCCATTAGTTATTAAATATTTTCCAGTTATTACATTAGTGAAGTAATTAAGCCAGATAAATTACGCACATAAGTATGACCACTTCGAGTGCAACACGTATTTGTGTAGTAATCCTAGTAGCATTATTGCTCAATACACCTAGTAGCATAGTACTTGGTTGCCCAGCAATGGATATGTGAGTTTAGAACATGTACAAAAAATGGGATTGGATGCTTATGTTAGGATTAGTTAAATGCTTGTTAATTAGTTAATTTAGTTTAGTTAATCCAATTCCTTTTATCTACATTTTGAGCACCAAACTATAAAAAACAAAATGATAAAAATTAGATGCCTTAATTCCACTTAACCATACCAATGAATGTCACAAGTGTAATTGGGAAGACAATGATTGACCTTAAGGCTAGATTTACTTTCTAAAGGACTAGTGCACCATAAATGACAAAGTCCACAAAATTCTATTGGATTGTATGTGAATGCTTTATGATTTGTATGGTTGGGCATAGGGGTACCTTGTTGCTCATCACAACCATTGTCATATCTATCCTCTTGTACTCTTATCCAATAGTATCACATCATTTGCTTGGTTGTATGCTAATTGTATATTGAATTGAGCCTCAACAACAAGGTCTTGTAATTATATATACATTCTTTTCTTACTTTTTACATTCTTTCTTGTTTCCCTGATGAGTTAATGTGATTCTTATGAGAAGGCATTTGTATTGAGCTTGTTGGAATCCTACAGGATTAAGTGGTTTTGTAGCATCAACACATTTGGGAGTAAAAATCAATTTTGTAAAGGTTTTGGAATCCTTTAAACTACATTCTGAGCTTGTTGGGACCTTTTAGGGTTGAGTGATTTTGCAATGATGAAACAATCTAGAGCAAAGCTTAGCGCTTGTACAAGGTGTGGTGTTATTCAAAGCACATTTTTAGCTTGTTGGGACCTTGCAGGGTCGAGAGATTTTGCAATGATGAAACTCTAAATAGTGAAGCTCAAATCTTATAAAGGTTGTGGTGTCCTTTAAACCACATTTTGGAATAAACATAGTATGGAGGTATGCAAGGAATCTACCTTTCGAGTGTAGAATACCCAAGTTGGGGAACCATATAAATTTTGGATTTAATTTGATGGCTAGAACTTATTTTAATTAGGAACCTATTCAACCCTCTTAAATTCCAAATCCTCATTTATTTCATAATCCATGATCCTAATAGATGAAAAAGTGTTTTTCATTAAAAAATTTTAGAATAGTAGTAGGAGTAGAGAGAGAAGAAGTAACCTTTGGGATTATTAAATTAAAATTAATATTTGCAAGCCTCTTCTTTTTGCATTACACTAAGTAAAATTTGTCTCCATCAATATTTTCATTTCTAGTCTATTCTAAAAATTTCTTATTTCTAAAGAGGAATTCTCTTTAGATATTGAGAGTTTATTAAAACCTTTAGAGTTAAAAGGATTAGTAAAAGACCAAGAACTTATTGAAGAAGATTTCATTTGTGCCTACTAAAAACTATCATTATTTTCCTTTTTGGAATATTGTTGTTTCTTTTCCTCTTGAGCAAATTTTTTATTAAAAATAGAATAGATTGCAATAATATGATCTTCATGACAATAATAGCTCCAGCATCTTCATAAATTATAGTATGTACTTTTCTAGAAAGACCACAAATTATAGGCCTTGAGTTTTAATTTTGTATTCCTCTACCATAAATCAATCTCCATAAAATAATGTCTACACTGCACACTATCTAGTAATGTTTTTAACTTTGTCTTTAGGATTGTGCCAATGCTGGCAATAATTTCAATCTTAAGAAATAAAAGTATTACATTGATTCATATAAACTTTATGATCCAACAATTTCTCAACCAATTTAAAATTGGCTAGTTCAATAAGTCAAAAAGATTTATAAAAATAGAGAGCATGCAAAAAATTAATTGTATAGCATTTAAGGATAGCCTAAATCATTGGTTTAAAACCCTTATTCAGATGAATAAATCCAATAATCTACAAAAAAATGTATTGTAAAGTTATATCTTTTGACAAAGATTCATATAAATCATTAGATAAAATAAAATCAAAAGCTTTAAAATTGTTCATAATCTTTATAGTTTAAGAGACATTATTATTTTTCATCTTTGGATCATTCCTTGCCAAAGAAAAACACACTTAGCATTGTCCACCAAAATTGAACCCATGACTTGGAGCTTTCAAATTAAGAATCTTTCTAGTAGGCTAACACATCATTGTCAAATTGTATGTCCTTGACCACACTATATCTAAGGAGAATACTTCATGTAATCATTTATTATTAGTGGAACGTGGCATAGAGTCTTAAGAAATTAACAAATACCCTTCATATCATACCCTTATTTGTGTCCTCTTAGTCCTTCTTCTTTTTACCTAGTCTTAGTGCCCATGGAAATTAACTGAATTTTTTTGATTAGAACCAAATTATTTCCATGGTAAGAACCTATTATTAATACAAAATAAAGGGATGGATATCATGGTCTTATTTTATATTACAATTGTGTATTCCCTTACAAATAACTTAGAATGAATATCTCATGCTTACATGAAGTTTACTCTTACACCATCATAATTAGTTCATTGAATTAAACAAAATATTTACATAATTACTAAATTAATAACTCAAGAAAAATAATAAAATAAAAATTATAAAGAAGCTGGAAAATCTATTGGGCATGAGGGAGGGAGGGGGTGGAAAGGGGCAAGGGATGTATGGGAGGGAGGAAAGAGGTGTCGAATCTTAAAAATATGAATAATGATATTTAAAAAAACTTAAAATATAATAGATGAAAGTGAGTGTCTAAAGAATTTTAATAGTTTTGGAAATATCCTTTTAGGTTTTCATCGTTTCAAACAATCTTGAAAATTCTCCCCTCTAGGATAGGAAAAGGATCAAGCCTTATCATTGTTTAGAAGTACCCTCATGGGGTATCATTTCTCAGTGAAAGGTTTGCTTAAGAAACCAAAGAAATCAATGAATAATATAATCAATTCTAACATAAGAAGTTTTTGTAGGAGCTTAACAGCTAAAGCAATAAAAAAGAGTAGATTAAAGCATTTTCCTAATAACTAAAACTTTGCTAGCAAGGGTGATATCTTTTCCTTTCCATTTATTAAGTTTCTTTTCAATTTTGGTAACCACATAATTCTACAAAATCTTTAGATTAGGCCTCAAAGTAAAAGGGATTCCTAAAATTTCAAAGACAAAATCTTTTTACAAGATTTTTCAAGACTTGAGGGTAACCCATTCATCAATATTACGACTACAATAAATAGGAAAGTTTGCTAATTAATATGATAGCTAGATAATATGTAGTATTTTTCCTCTCTAGCAAATAAAGTATTAATATGTTATAGAGAGTTATTAATCATAAAAAAATAATGAAATGCAAAGTGCATGTTAAGCAATTATGTACCATGATCATCAAATTGAAATTCACTTAATGATATTTCTTTGCAAATTATGTAAAAAAGAAGTTCATAGTAATAATAAAAATATAGGAAGCTATAGGATAAGCTTGATGAACTAACCATTGAAGAGGAAAGGATGAACCTAATCTAAAATTTGTAGAAATGTAAGCATTAGCATCATTGAATAGGGTATGGATAAGACAAATAAAATAATCACCTAACCTTAATCTATATAGATAAGCAAAAATAAAATTCCACTCAATCCTATCATAAGCTTTAGCATAATCTAACTTAATAAAAATATCAAGAAATGGAAAATCTAGTAAGAATGGAAATATGTAGAAAAATGAAAAATGATAAAATTATGAAAATATTAAAGAAATGGAAAAGGTTTAAAAGATGACAAATTTAAGAAATAAAAAAATTACAAAAAATATAAAAATAGAAAAGAATAAAAAAACAAAAAATAAGTTATTAGTCTTAATTTTAATTAAGAGTATCTCTTCATGACTCAATTCATGGAAAATTTTTATTTGTTTTTTAGCCTAGATGGAGGGGGTGCTAGGGATGGGGGGAGAGTGTGGGGGTTGTGTGGGGATGTGTAAGAGGTAGGCTATTAGAACCTAAAAATTTTTATTTTTTTAAAATAATATTTACCTTCAAGATGTATAATAAAATTAGAACTTTATAACTTGGCATTACTCACCAAAATTGAACCCATAACTTGGAACTTCCAAATCAAAATTCTCATCAATAAGGTAATATCTTATTGTTGAATGTCAACCATTATTTGTTTATTTGGTGTGATAGTATTATATATTTATAGGATAACTAATTTGTAGATTGCATGAATGAGATAAGGTTTCTTAAAAAACATTTAAAATTTAGTGCATTAAGGTACATGATTAAGATTATAATAGAGAGCCTTATCTTTAAGCATTAGCTCAAGGTGTCCAATTTTTCTATTGTGCTATTGTTTGAAATAGACTTTATAGATGTCACTATGTATCAATTACACCATTTTTTTCTCATTTAGCAAGTTGAGATTCATTAGTTATTCTTTTTGAGCTATACTTGTTAGAGATATTCAAAGTTTCCTATTTGCATTCTTGTTCTCTTAGTTTTTTATCATTGTATATTACATCATCATTGTTACTATATAACCATTATATTGTAGTCATACCCATATTGAGGTTGTAATTAATCTCATAATTAATTCAAAACTAAAATTCATTAAGTAATGTTATTACCTATTTTTAATGTGTTGTGTCCATTATGTTAGTTTATCTTGAAGAAACATCATTTAACATAACTTAAATAAATTTCATGTGTTGAATATGGAATCATTAGTGTGAGTTCTAGTTTCCACCTCCTCTCATTAGAAGGTTACTCTATCAAATGTCCTAGAAAGTTAATATAGTATTGGAAAATGATGGTGAGTAACCTTTGAAGTTAAGTATGGTTTCCAATAAGAATTGGCAAAAAGAATTTTATAGAGCCATGACAAAGACAAGAACCTATGAACCATTGCTTGAGAGTCAAGTCTTGAATGCTTTAAACTACAATATATAGAAGTAACAAATTAGATTTCTACTTTGGAGAATGGTGTAGGGATAATTCTTTTACATCCTTTTCATCCATATATAAACAGGCCTACAAAAGATGTATGATGATGTGAGCTACTAGTGTATATAAGCAAGGCGTCATAGATTCAAAGCTAAAGATACACATCATAAGCATAAGCATAAGAAAGATAATAGAATGTACTAGTATTAATTACTAGCAACTTATAATATATTATTAACTTAATATATTAAATATACTCTTATGCTTCAGAATAATGCATAAGAAAACAAATAATTAATCCAAGATCCTAGGTTTGAAACACTAAGTTTAGTTGCATTATCATTCTAGTAATGATAACATATTAGTAGATATACTAAATAAGATAGATGAAAAACTTTACACTTTTACCTTTTTACCTAGCTTGACATATGAGATTGAATAACAATAAATCATTAGATAGTGAAATTAATAAATATATAAGAAACATAATTGAGGAAGGATAGTCAAAATAAAGATAAGCTTATGGTATTCTATGTGATAAAATAATACCAATAAAACTAAAAGGAAAAATTTATAGAATGGCAATCAAACATGCTATCTTATATGGTGTTAAATGTTGGGTAGTACAAAAGAGGCACAAACAACAAATTAGTATAGTAGAAATGCAATTGCTTAGATAAATGTTGAATGGTACCAGAAGAGATAAACTACATGATATAAACATTAGAGGAAGACTTGAAGTGGCTTCTATTTTAAATAAATGTAATAATAACATTTTAAATGGTTTGGATACATGGAAAGAAGATCACATAATAAGCCTATAAAAATGATTTCTAAATTAATACTAGGAAATCTATTGAAAGAAAGATAAAAAAAGACATGAAAAAAATAATTGAAACATTCATGTAATTGACTCCATTTTATTGGGACAAGGCTAGGATGATGATGATGATGATTTATCATAAATACAATTTAAAAATAAATAAATACTTTAGTGAGATGCATCATTCGGATTGCCCAAGGTGGGGGGGTGTTGTGGGTGGTGTGGGGGTGGGGAAGGAAAGGATTATAATATAGTTCAATTAGAGCTTTATAACTAAGCATTATTCATCAAAATTAAACTTATGACTTAGAGCTTTTAAATCAAGAGTTTTATACAAGGTTAACACATCATTATTATTCTGAGATCCATCATCATTTATTATCTATATTACAGAGTGCCATGAATCCCTCAAAAAATAAATAAGATTTTAAAAATAAATCAATAAAATAATGATGATGTGACAAGAGATAAGAAAAATTCAAAAATCATTACGATACATCGAACTTAGTCTAGACAATAAGTTTGGTTCAACTTTAGACTAATTAACCCATAAAATATTAATAAAAAAGTCTCAAGTTCAATAAATACATTGAATCTAGTTAATTCATGATGAAACCACATACACTACTAACTAATTAAAATAAAAGAAAAGAAAAAAGATAGTTCTTGCATTCAAATCCAATACAGAATGTACCACTAACACTATACCCATGCCTAAGGTACATCATATATAAAACTAAAGGTGTGCCAGTTATGATGTTATAATTTTCAAAGGATTATCAAAATTGGAACTACATGACTATATATATTTCTTGGACCTATAGCTAATGCTAGTTGACTACACATAGTCCTTGGATCTATAGCTAATATAAAGCTTTCATAGAACTTAAGAAGATCATTATAGCTTAGAATCATATCCATAACTTGGAATTTCTAGATCAATAACCTTACCATTAAGCTAATAACTCATTATTATTTTTATATTTTTTAAAATACTAATCCATTATTCCATAAATTAAAATTGTGTTAAATACAAAGTTATTTGCTCTAGCATAAATTTAATTCTAAAGGGTATGCTAAGTTACTATCTTGGTCTACTTAAGTTCCACTAAAGTACTATGTTTTTAAATCTAGGGGTATATACAAGTGGCTCTTAAACCTCAAAAATGAATTTTTAAAATTTTTTTTGTGGGAATGAGGGCAAAGGGGATGGTTATGAGAACCTAAAAGAATGACTATAATTCACCCTTGAGACATCATTATATTTATTTATACATTCTTCTAAATAATAATTAAAACATTGAGAATACATCAAATCATCAACATAAAAAAGAAATGTTAAATATAAAAGGAAAATCCAAATATTTTTTATGCCTTTTTAGGTTTTCATCCTTACAACCAATCTTGTTGTGAGTGTATATATAGAGATAGTTTTAGTTTGTTAACCTTCAAAACTTACATGACTAATATTGAATGTACATTATTGTTCATACTAAATAACTTATTTATCATAACATATATTTGAAATTTATTTATTTACAAAAATACATAGAATTTTTAAACTATTTGATTGGAAAATAATATTAAGTTTTATTTTAAGGAAAGTTTAGAGCTAGAGATATTGGAACCAAAAGTATTTTTACATACCCTAAACTTATAGCCAACACTATACTTTTGTAGAACTCAGAAAATAATACCAAATAGTTCAATAATACATTGATAAAGTTATCTAGAAAGTAACTATCTTCTATATTATTTGTATTATATATAGTAGCTAGCATGAAGATTTTATTGTTATTTATGTAGTATTCTCTTACAATTATCATTAGCTATCATAATGAGGATGAAAACTAAAAAGACATCCCAAAACCTTTAGGCTTTCTCTTTTGAGACTCTCTTCATTGATCTGATGTAATCTAAATTTTTAAAATATTATTATTCATTTATTGAGGATCCAACACATACCCCCCACGCCCCTCCCTAAAATAATAATAATACATATTTTGTTATTTCATTTCAAATATTTTTTAATTTTCTTATGAATAAAGAAATCATCAATTAACATTGTATGTTATTGTTATGGTGTTGCACTTAAAAACACTCTACAATACCATCTTTGAGTCCCAAATGAGCAAGGAAAAAAGGGTGGACTCAAGATGGACTACGCTTTAGAGATCACAACAACTGCAAGCATAACATAAGTGTATACACATGTTAGTCCATCTATTAGGAGCATAGAATGTACACCTTTGATAATCAGATAAGTAATAGGACCAAGAAAACATGCACATACAACCATAGCAAGTACTCACATACACATAGAAATGTCAATCCCCTTAATAGAGGTAAGGTACATTTTTATCCTAATGCATCTATCCCCAAGAACCCACTTTGTATAGAAGGGATGAAGCCTAAGCAAGAGAGGCTAAAGACTTCCCAATAAGCTTGCATATCCTTATAATGTAGGTCACAAGGAATTAAGGCAATGTAGTTTTAACATTACATGAACCTGTAAGGATCTTCTTACTCCTCTAGTCCCCATTTCAAAGGAAAATAACCTTCAAACCACCAACAAGGCATGCTTTGTTAGAGGTATCCTAGAAAAACTTGGATAAAAGCTTTTAGGGAGAAGCTATAAGAACAATAGTTCATATACTAAATAGAATTTCAATAATTGCATTGAATTTTAAATGTTCAAATGATGTATGAAATTGAAAGAAATCAAAAGTAAAATCCTTAATAGTATTTGAATTTAAAGTATACTATTGTATACATAACCATAAGAAGATTGATGTAAAGGAAAGGAAAAGAAATTTTATTGGGTATGCTAAATATACTAAAGAATACAGAATTTGGAATGACAAGACCCAATGTTTGGTAACATCATGAGATGTAATTTGCAATAAGAACAATTGTTTATATATTCAACATAAGTCAAATAGTTGCATGGAACTTTAAATGTCTAAATAATGTATGAAACAGAAAGAAACCAAAAGTGAAACATTTCAGAGTATTTACATGTAAAGTGTACCAACAAATACAAAATTTAGAATGATGAGACCCAAAGTCTGGTAATATCAAGCAATGTAGCCTATGATGAGAATAGTCTAATTAGTGGAATATTAAAGAGAACTTCCTAAGCTTTCCAAAAATAAGAATTTTATTACCCAATTTTTTGTGAAGTTAAGATAACCAAATAATTCTTTTGTTGCCTAAAATTCCTTTAGTCTATTACTTAGAGGAGACATCTTATCTCTAGAGGAGACATCTTGCTTGAATGTTAGGGTTCATAGTGAGACATCTTATCAAGCCTGTAGATGTCTTGTTTAGTAATGGAAAGTTTCAATTTGATAGTTCTAAGATTCAAAATAGTTGAGAGCATTTAGATCATGATTGAAAATAGATGAGAATCTCCAAGTTGATCATGGGGAATGTTTTCCTAAGGTCTTGGTCTTGTAATTGGTAAATATTAGTTTTATGTTTGCATGTTTGTCATGTGATGAGTACATGAGAGAGTTGGGAGAGATATTGCATGAGATTTGTATGCATCTATGTGGTTAATTGTAGGTGTGATATTGGCCATTCGCTCTTTCTATATGTGTGGATCTTAGTCCTATATGTGAGGAAGAGATCTGGTTTGATTATGCCTTGCATTAAGGTCAATTGGATGTGTGCTTATAAAGCGTCATGCTCTACCATATCATTGAGTGTGTGAGTATTGTTATTTTGTGGGATTATGTTTCCACTATATTTGTAATCATCTTTCAAGATTAATAGAAGATAGCTAGTTTTCTTATTTTATAGTAATTGAATTAACTAGAAGAATATTTGAATTGAGTGGGGTTTAAAGGGTTAAAGTAAATTGGAGTGGCCCTGTTATAGAGAAATGTCCTTGAAAAAATGTTAATGGAAATCACTATGGTGGATGAAAATAATATGATGGTGCAGATGCTCATTGTCTTAAGTGTGCTAAGAGAGTCTATACAGCTTGTGTAGAAACAAGAATTTGCATATAAAATGTGAAAGAAACTTGAAAAATATTCAATGTAAAGAATGAATCAAAGATTGTGTCTTTTTACATTAGTTAAACTTATTGAGATTAAAAGAAGGCTAACATGTCGCCACACTTGTAGAGAAAATCTCCAAGTTGCAAGCCAATGTTTAGGCATAAAATGATTAACTGTTAGATGAGATCATCAAGTTATGTTTATTGCAAGTGCTTCCATTGTTGTATGATTTCTTTCATTAAATAGAAGAGTATTGTGGAAAGACATACATTGTGATGGAGCTTTCTACAAAAGTATTAGAAGAAGAAGCAAAAATAAATGCCTATGCCTCCAATGTAGAAGTCTCCTCTCAAGCAATTGCAGTGAAGATTGAGAATGATTATAAAAAACTAATGGACATCAATGTATTTTTTCATCTATAAGAAAGAGGGAAATCATGATAGAACCTACTTAGAAAAAGCTAAAAGGGGACATGGAATTGAAAGTGGCTCAATGTTGTATAAGATGGACTTTTTAGGCTTTGTAAATACTTTTTGTGTATTTTTTATTTTTCTACAATAGAAAATATGTACATATTTTGAATATTTGAATCATATACTTGGTGTGGATATAGCTTCATCAACCTCAAATGTTATCAAAATCCTCAAGAAAGAAACTTGAGATGAAATAAGGAAAGAAAATAAATATTTATTGTTGCTTGTATAAATGAAATGGAATATAAAATAAAATGGAAGCAACTTCCCAAGGAGAAACAAGTATTCAAGATCCTCTTATCCCTCCTACTTGCACAAGGCTCAAATTCATACAAGGATAACTTCATTTCACTTCCTCACATAATGGCTAAAGATAGCTTACAACATGAGTGCTTAAGATGATCTCAACTTTCCTCTCTCAATAAACTCTCAAGCTACCTTTTCTATGGATGGTCTATAGCCTAGGCTTTTGATGCTAATTTATCCCTCTTTTGGTGACCTTTCACATCTCGTGATGTTTCAAATTTTAATATGTGTTAATTGGAATTTGCCCTATTCATTACCAAGATATCTTGGATGTCTTGATAAGATTCTAAAGACTATAGGTGAGGCATATTTAGAGATGTCTTAAATAATTACAAATTTTAAAATATCTATGTAGGTTTTCTAATTATTTGAAATATATCTTCTTAAATTTTCCAACTCCAAATATGTGATTGATCCATCTATTTGTCATAGCCTTATTGATAGATAAAATATTCTAAAAATTTGACAACTAAAATAATTAACAAAACTAACAAATTCATAGATATTTATTACAAAGATGCATCCATTCTTCTATTATAATTTCAATGGATAACATTTTCTATTAACTTCCATTTCATATGTTCCTTTTCTTTATTTAAAGAGATTCAATCAATACAAATGCTTTTTCTAACCTTTATAAGAAATTGCATATAAAGGAAAGGAAGGTTTAACTTCAAAGAATATAATAATACTACAACTCAACCATATGAAAAATTCAATAAATAAATATGCAAATCTAAGTTAAAAAATAATAAAATATGATTTTATTCTACTTTTATCAGATTCTCTATTGTAGCAAAATTCACTTGACTATCCTTACATTTCTTGATCAAGATGACTACCTAGTAGATCAGAAAAGGTAGATAATATTTTGTATATTTTTTTCCATAATTATTTTGGAGAGTGTATAGGCAAGGTTAAATAATATTTTATTCATAATAGAATTAATTTTCCACCCTTTCATACCATTTGTGGTGGTTAACTCCACACATGGGTATATATGTCACATTTTTTTTGATAAATAATTTATGAAGGCATAATTATAAATATATAAGTGATATTTTGAGAGGTAGTAGGGTTGATGATGGCTTTCTAGCCCTCCCATGGTTTTGCGATCATGGGGATACAAGGAGTCCTTTGATCCTTATGTATTTAGAATGATACTAGCATGGCAATTCCATGCATTAGTAGAGGAGGTTATGGTCTTCCTCATTACCCCAACTTGGTAGGACCTTACCTGGTAATGAGTGGCAAGTAGACCCTATGCCAAACCATATGAATCACAAGTATTTATGCATGATTTGGTTGAATTCTAAAAACTTCTAGGTATCTACATACACTAGTCTAGGAGGTGAATCAACTATTGCAATTGTTGTCTTCCCAATTACACTTGTGAGTACAAGGGCATAGTTAAGTATAATCGAGGCATGCAATTTTTATCATTTTTATCTTTTTATGTTCTAATTTGCCTAAGAATAAAGAATAATAAATAAAGGTATTTAATTACTAAATTAATTTAACAACTAGCTAACACTTAATTAATCCTAACATAAGCATCCATTTTGACTTGCTGTACACATCTTGAACATGTATAATGCTACTAGGTTACCAAATGTTAAGTGTTATTGTGATTACCAAGCATTATACATATGCTTGAAGTGGTCATACTTATGTTTACTATTTAATTTATCTTAATTAATTACTTTAATTACTTAAAACATTAAAGGAAATTACTTAAAATATTAAGTGCTTAAATAAATAATTAATCTAGTCGAAGTGCTACTGCAAAGTTTGATAAAAAAGCTCATCTTTATCACCACACACATAAGAGTGCTCAGGTATAATAGTGCTTGAATAAAGATCTGTATACACTTTGACTCTTAACTACGAGTACTTAGAAAAATATTCTAATTATTGGAAAGGAAAATTGTAAGAACTTCATTACAACTATGAGACTTAATGACATAAATATGCTAGAAGGCATATAATTATAGGCAAAAATAGAGTGTCTCGTTGATGAGTACACATCAACAGGTCAAACCCTACATCAAAGGAATCACATTAATGAGATCTTGTTTACAGGGTCACATCAATAACATCCCGTTGATGCAACCAAACTATGTCACTCACCATACCCTCACCATTGAATGAAAACTCATCCTTGAGTGCTTTACAAAATTTGGGAAGGGATGGGATTATGAACTAAAAAAACAAACACACAAACAACATGACAAAAAATAAGTGCCAAAGTGTACGATTTTACAATGATTATAAAATTTTTGGTGTTTAGGACAACAAAATTGAATACCAGGACACAATTGACAAGCAAAATTCCTCTAATAACATGAAGATGATGATGAAGATCAAACAATCCTAGAAGGTGGAGGCTCCTAAGGTTCTAAAGGACCTTCTCTTACTTTGATCGCACATGGTGGTTAAGGTGGTTACAACTTCTGGTGGAAGAAAAAAGGTATCCAACAGTGCCTTCATCTTCTCCTCCTTACTCTAGGGATCATTCATAGTCCACACTACATCAACAATGTGGGCTAGAAAGGGAATATCCCTTGGACATGACATTATTATGAATAGCTCCTTAACATTCGTGAACCGAGTGGCAAACTATTTACATTTAATATTAAATGATCTGAGTGCATTGTGCAGCTCCTAGTAATCATTCATCTACTTGGCTAGGTTCTTGGTAGTTGATCATTGATTAGTGAACTTTTCTTTAAGAACCTTGAATTCAACATTGAAAATCTCAAGCTTTTGCTTGATCTCTTTGTGGTTCTTGAACTCTACCTCATGCATCAAGTATAAGCTGGGCACTTGTTTCTCCAGTTTTGACTGATGCCTATTTGTAGTTAACATCACTAGATTTTCATAATAGAGATTGAAAAACTCCATGTACTTTATCATCTCCTTGATCTATAGCTCTTTCATGTGGATCTTCGCTTTGTTGTAGTAATTGATCCCATCAAAGATAGGGTACTAGACATTGCCTTCTTTCTTAAGCTGCTGGAGGATCTCATTGATTTTCACCTTCATCATTTGAATGTGCTTTTCATTGATTTCTTTCTATAAGTCAACCTAATCTCTATAATGATTCTTAACTCTCTCAAATTTGAGAGCCTCATTCTTCCAAGTGGCTATCTCTATTGCAGACTTTTGGGGAAGGGCTCAGACTTCCTTCATGAAGATATTTCTATTTTTTGCTACCAATCTCATTAATTCATTATTTATTCCAGCTATCTGCTCTTACTGTTAATGGATAAAATCTTATATCTACTATTTCTACACATCAACATTCCATAGGTGATGATTTTATACAATCAAAATTACATTCTCATGGCATGTCTGGATCAAGTCCTTTTGAATTATGTACATTTTAACATTGGCCATGGACTAGTCAAAGATGACCATATCCTTTACATCATCAACCTCCTCTAGATGCATTGAAAAAGTAGCAGCATTCCTAAAAATTTCTAGAAATTACTACTATTGCAAGAGAGATACCATTACCTCTTGGGCATCAAGATTTGACCTTATGGGTAGCTACATTCATTGGACTAAGAAAATTGGCCCACCTCCTTCCATCTACCTTATGGTTCAAGCCACTTTGTTAAGGTGGCTTATTTTTGAGTGATACACAAATGGATCACCATCACTCATATTCCTACTCACTACTCCTACTCCTACAAGAGCTACTCTCAGATCTTGTGCATGTGCTTAAGAGTAGCGTAGGAATTTGAAGTTGTATTGTGAGTAGGTGGTGGTTATTGCTCCTCTTCTTGGATGACTTTGGTAGGCACCTTGTGCTTCATCATCTTTGCCTAGGAAGCAGATAGAGCATGTTAGACAATGTCATTTGTATAGCATGCTATGTCTCCCCTCTTTCATAATTTCTAGATGAGACGTGGGAAGGAAAATATCTTCCTTCCATGTTCATTCTCTTTAAATAGCTTCTCTATCTCAAGATAAATTAACTATGGAACGTTGACCAGGAATCTACTACTGAGAGCTACACACAACATGAGAGGAGAAAGTTGTAATCTTACTTGGCTTCATCATTGGATTGAGGTGGAAGGTTGTAATCTTAAAGTATGCAGACTTTGCCATGATGAGGGCATCAAAATCCTTAAAATCAACAACATAACACCATTGCATTCATTATTTCTTAACATCTAGATCTACCTACATAGAGATTTCAGTAGGGTTTACCCTAATTTCTGGTAACCCAAGGGCCTCTACAATGGCTTTCACNAATTCAATGGTTAAGATCAAGGACATTTTAGTGTCCTACTTGGTGAANTCTATCGATTATTCCAAAATAGGTATGTCTCTCCCATGTATGACTCCTTGTTAGAAGTGATTATGGACCACATGGGAGAGTTCTACAATTGATTTTTAACTTCTAAAGGTGTGAACTTTAAGAAATATCTAAAGTTTAATTCTTAAAGCATTGATTTCTGGACCTCCTTGTTCATGATCTATTTGAGATAAGCCTTCATCAAGGTAACCTCAAGGTTTAGTCTATGTCCTAGTGCCTCATCTCAGTGAGATTGTTCTATTGTAGCTACTTCCTCAAGAATCTACCAAAAAGATTCCACTTTAGACTCCTTCCAAAGAGGTCCCATGTCATGGATTTCTAGTTGCTTATGTGCCTACTCTTGGACCCTTCCTATTTGTGGTCATTTATCCCTTGGTTGGGATGGTCCTC
>MNCI01005909.1:0-21264 GCA_015680685.1 Gnetum montanum
AGTGATTGTAGTATTGGAAAAGATGATTCCACCTCCTTGGGCTGATTTGATTTCTCCTCTTCATGATTATGGACCTTTGTTAAATTGAGATTTTGGTCTTGTTGAGATTTTTCAACATTTTCCCATTTAGCCATTTCTCCTTCTTCTTTTGCTACTTGCTTGATAAGCTCTTGAAATTAGTGGGTTCATAGCTCATATAGTTGACCTAGGGCATACATCCCTAGGGTCTCCCTTGTCTCATTATGGAGCCCATCGATGATGTGGTACATTAGCCTTTCCTCGAAGAACCCATGGCCTGAGCAGTTATTTAACAATGCATAATATCTTTCTAAGACCATGTCCAAGGGTTCATGTTGCGCTTGTTTCCACTCTTGGATTTTTTTCCTCAAGGCTGACACTCTCACATAGGTTTGATATATTTCATTAAAGAGTTCTACCATTGTTGGCCAACATCAAATTGATTTTGATCTTAAGGACCTGTACCATACTTTTACTTGGCCAACGAATGTCATAGGAAAGAGCTTAAGTTTTTGCCACCCATTATCAATATTGTTCCATACACAAGCATCATGGAAGGCTTGTAAATGATGTTGCGGATCTAAATCATAGCTTCTTAAAAATTTTGGAAAGTTATTTAAATCAAGCCTGGGTAGACAACGTTCTTTATGATGCCTGTGGGATATTCGAATAACCTCTTGTATATGCATTAGGCTCTTAGTAGCCAGCAAGGGTTCATCGTCACTAGGTATGTTATGAATTTGTGAGTTGGGACAATATTGTCTTTTTTTATGTACATAGGAGACCCCTGCATAAGATTGAGTACTCCAAACTTCATCTTCTTCATCATATAATTTGTTGGTTCTCCAATGAATTGCCTTACTAGTTGTTGCATTATTATAGTCTTGTGAGAGAGACATTGTTGTGAATTTGTGTGTGACTTATTTGCAATTACTTTCTTTATAAAAGGTATATCATCAAGGCTTTGTTACAGTGATCTGCAATGATGTAACTAATCTAAATAACTAGCACCGTCCTCGACAACAACACCAATGATGAATGGTGAGGTACCCCTACACTCAACCATACGAATACGAGTGTTCACGCATGATCTGGTCAAACTCCGTAGATGGGCTAGTTGTGGTATCTAGATAATTACACGTTGATTGTAGTTTGCTACCTTCCCACTTGGACTAGTGTTTACTTTGTCACATATGGTTTAGTCCAGAGTGAGGTGTATGATGCGGTCCTAAGCTAGTGCTACTCCTAGAGGCAATGGAAAATAACTTTAATTAACCTAAAAGGGAAAGGGAGAAGAGAATCTAAGCTAGCCTAAGTACGATGAGCATCCATCCTTAATCATCCATACACATCTTGGACCTCATGTAGTACCATTGGGATTACCAAGTGCATGTCCTAGGTATGCTACTAGGATACCAAGTAGTCACACTTAAATGCTCGTGATTAAGTCGTACTCATTCTATGTTTACTAATAGGGGTAGGAGATGAGGGTAGAGAAATATTAATTATGAAATAAATAAATAACAATTAAAATTAAGTGAATGCTACAATGATGAAGTAATCTCAATCTTGATTATTAGTCATGTGCGTGTCCAAGTACGTCACACTTGAATAAAGGTTCTGTACAATTACAATCATCACACTGCGAGCATGCACTAGGGAAAGGGTTGAGAGGAAAAACTGACAAAAAGATCCTACTCTAATACTAACTTCATATTACTCTCCCATGTGTCCCATTGTGTATTTATAGGCTCACACAGGAACCATGATATCGTGTATTCGATATTGCTTGTTAGGCCATGATATCGTGTACCTGATATTGAGGCCTGACAAATCATGGTTCATCAATATGTGAGGTAATGGATCTATGGTACTCTAGTGGATAGTAAGGAGAGGAAGTATGGAAAAAGTGTTTCTAGAAGAGATTGGATGTTGTATGTAGTATTTATAGGAGTTAGGTTGCTTATATGGATACTGTTGCCTTGGTAGTGGCATTCCCTATGCTTGTGGCTGTTGTCACTACTACTGGTGTTGCTCTTGCAGTTGAGGATAAACCCTGCTTAGATAGTATTATTGCTAGTAGGGATGTCTAAAATTACCTTAAAGATAAGGTAATCATCTAGACATTTGTTTTTTGCAAACTTTGGATTGAGTATATATGCCTTGGACTCTAGTAAGTGGGCCATAACAAGGCAACATCCCTTAGGATGTTCATATTGGCACACCTTACACCCTTTGTCCTCTTCTAAACTGGAGTCCATTACTTCCTCCACTGCAGCAACTTTTCCTTTGTTTCTATAATTTTCTCGTTCATTGTCTCTTTTTTTCTCTTTGTCCTTACTTCTATTTAAGGCTTGTTCAGTCCTTTCCTTTACTATCTTTAGTACTGTAGCAAACTTCTCGTCTACTGAATCCCACATTTTCTCTACCTTTTTTGCAATATCATTGACTAATTTCTAGATTGGTAGAGTCTTTCATTAAATCATATCTTTTAAGGTTTCTTCTTCTTGTGATTCACATATTCTTACATCCCTTTTTCTTATTGTTTGATCTCTATTATATTCTTCTACTGATTATCTTTTCCTTAGCTCTCCTTTCTCTTTTGCCACTTGATCTATGAGTCTTTGGATCCAATGAGCTATCATTTTGGATAGTCTACTTTAAGCATATATCCAAAGGGTCTCTCTTGTCTTATTCCTTAGCCCATTAATGATATTTCATAGTTGTTCCCTTTGAAAAAATCCATGGCCTAGACACCTATGCAATAAGGAATAGTACTTGACTATTACTACATCAAGGGATTCATATGTTCCTTGTTTTCATCCTTAGATCTATTTTCTCAAATTTGACACTCTAAAGTAGGTTTGATACTTATCCTTAAAGAGTTCTAGCATGATACTCCATCTTTGAATTAATTCTAATTCTAAGGATTTGTACTAGCTCTTTGCTTTCTTTATGAGTGTTCTAGGAAACAACTTCAACTTTGCTAATTATTCTCTATGTTTTGTAGGGTGTAGGCATCATGGAAGGCTTGGAGATGGTGTTGTGGATCTGCATTGTATCGACCTTCAAATTTTAGAATATTATTCATGTCTAGTCACTTGATGTAACTATCCCTTATATGCCTGCTAGGAATGTACATAGCTTCCCTAATGTTGATGATGTTATGAGTGGCTAATAGGGGTTCTTCATAGTCTTTGGGTTCATAAGGTCTATTGTAGAGATGATCCCTCCAATGCTCCTAATGCTCTCTCACTTCATGTCTGATTATTTCTCCCCTTTCACAATAGTTATCTTCCTTCTGATTAGGATGCCTTCTTCTGTATGCATGTCTCTCATGGTCTTTCCTTCTTCCTTCATCATTATCCTTTAGTCTTCATTCTCTCTTACCATAATTTATAGATGAATGTAAGGAAGAAGATGAAGGTGTTTAATAATGGTGCCAACTAGTTCTCCTTCTATGACTCCTTGATTTATCACTTTTGGATTCATTGGAGGTCTTAGGCTGTGAATTCCTCCTAAGTTTGGAGTCCTCCTTATTTCTTGTAGTTTTATTTTAATGGAATCTTCAATGCAGATGATTGGAATTTAGGAATGTGACCCATGATTTTGATAAAGTTTTTCAATTTGGAATAAAACATCTCCTTTTTCCTCTAGGACAACTATTTGAGATGCCTTTTTTCCTTTTTCATGTTTCTACTTTGCCTCCATGATGGCATCCCTTCTTGCTTGAGCCTCCATTGGCTAATATGTCTAATGAAGTGCTCATCAGTCAATGTGTCAACTGGGCCGCATATATGGAGCCCTGTATATGCGGCCACATTGACGTGGCCCCGTCAACACATCTATTCATGCGTTTACGTGGCCTCGTTTACGCAGAGTCTGTTCTAGTTATAATTAGTGTGCTTCTTTTGAGTTAGTTGTAGTGAAACTCTTGCAGTTTGTTCCCAAGAGAGTTAGAATATTTTCCAAGTGCCCGTAGTAGGTGTGAGACAGGTGTTTAGCTCTTTATTCGAGCACTAATGTACCTAAGCCCATTAGTGTGATCGGCAATAAAGATGAGCTTTTTAAGCATTCCTTGCAGCATTTAGATTTAATCATTTAAGCATTCAAATAGTTTAATATTTCCACTCTTTAATAATTCCTTAAGTTTTCATTGTTATTACTCTTTTATATTCTGTAAAAACCTTAAGTATAGCCATCTCGAACGTAAACCCAACACTTGGCAACCCAGTGACGCTTAACATCTGGTAACCCAGTAGTAGTCAGAGGATGCTTAGGATGTGTATGGAAGATGGGATCGATTACTTATGCTAGGGAGAGTTAGGAGATAGAATAGAATAGAACAATTATAGATTACGCAACATTCGATTTCTTACATTTCAAGAATTAGATTTTAGAAGATAAAGAGAAAAGTAATAAAAATCATTTGCCTCAATCTCAATTAACCATTGCCTTAGAACACCACAAGTGAGGTTGGAAAGATAATGACCATTCTAACATAAGGTTTTGCTGGCTAGAGTTTGGTGTATGCAAGTGCTTACAGTCTACGGAATTCAACCGAGTCACATGTGAACACCCGTGATTTGTATGGTTGGGCGTAGGGGTACCTCGCCACTCATCATTGGTGCCGTTGTTGGGGACTGTTAGTCTTACATGTTCCATCTAATCTTAGTAAAATTATCATTCACTTCATTGGAACGAACCCAAGATAGTAAAATCTACACACGCTAGGCGATCTAAGTAAAGAGTAAGGTACACCAATTAGTGGATTATCTAACATCTAGAATGTCTTCTTCTCATAGGTGAGATGGATCCAACCCACCGGTGCCACAAGAATTTTGGGTGGTATACACACATCTGGATGAATATGTCCCTGACTTCACCTTTATCCTACATTAGGATGAGCATCTGCACTGGCAAGACATGGAGGGTAACATCATATTACCACCTAACCGATTGGCTCCTGGAATGCTACTTCACAATCTTACTAGACTAGGCATTTAGGACCGTGGTGTAGAATACGTCATGGAGGACCACGACTACCAAGACTATCATCCAATTGAGGCACAATGTGTATGAGATAGGCAGCAAGTAGAACGACATGAACACATGAAGGAGAAATAGTTCAGTAACCCCTTATTCTTACAAGAATTGCATGATGATGAGGAACTTGTCTTTCATGATTCCCATTTAGCCAAACCTCTTCCAATGCATCAGATCATTCAGTCCATCATTCAAAGCAAGTAATCAAGTAACCAGAACCCCTAGGAGGATGGCAAGTCATGCAGGAAAGATCATGGCAAAAGCAAGGATGGACATGAAGATCGAGGCTGTCATCAAAGTAGGGGAGGAGATCGACACTGGGGTGGTGGCGATTCCCCTCCCTCTTTTCCATCCTCTCACTCCACTCTATCTTCACCCAGTTCTGATTCTGATNGGAGGGGGCGGGGTTGGTGATCACAAGGGCATAAAGGAACGATGTGAGGAAAGGCATGACCAATCATGTGAGTCTCATCATCAAGAAAGGAGAGGCAGCCAAAATTTTCACAAACATCGTGGCCTTCAACAGGACTATGACTCAGATGAACCACTGTTGGCTACTCGAAGTATTCTCAATGTTGTCGAGGTAGTTCAAATACCCAGTAGGCACTTGAAAGATAGTCGAATCAAGCACATTGACATGAACAACATCCTCAAATTTGAAGGGGGATATAATTGTGATCCACAGACTCACTTGCAAGCATTTCATGATTCTTGCACCCTACAGAACATAGATAATGATTAGCATAAACTTAAGCTATTTCCCTGCATACTCATCAAAGAAGCAGAAAGATGGGACTGGTCTTTGGAGCTGGAATCAATCAGGAGATGAAGTACAATGCTGGAAATTTTCAATGACAAGTATCAAACCTACTCCAAAGTGGCTAACCTGATATGATAGATCCAAGGATGGAAGCAAGGTGGTCATGAACCCTTGGATGCAACCATGAGTAGATACTACTCATTGTTACATCGATGGCCTAGTCATGGCTACTCTCAGTGGGCACAGCTCCACCATATCATTGATGGGCTTTACTTTGAAACTAGAAAGACCCTTGGCATGTACACCCAAGGACAACTATCAGAGCTAAGGGTCCATCAACTACAATGCTTAATTGAGCAAGTGGGTAAAGAAGAGTGGGAACTAAGAAAGAGGGAAAGTGCAGAAGAGTATAATCGGGATCCTTCCATTCGAAAGAGGGAAGTCTGATTTTGTGAAGATGATGAAGAATCACTGCTGGATGTAGTGGTGAACCATAAAACCTTGCTCCTAAAAAATTTTTCCTCTGAAATATTGGCCAAGGTTGACAAGATGTGGGACTCTTTGGACGAAAAATTTCAAAGTGTTCTGAAAATCACGGAGGAGTCCAAAGAGTGAAGTAATGATCATGATCAACAAAGGAGAAAGGAAGCTGAACATGCCTACCATAAAAGTAAGGGCAAAGTTGTTGTAGCAGAACAAGTTGTAGACTCTAATACAGAAGATGATGAATGTGACATATTCCAATATGAACATCCTAAGGGGTGTTATCCCATGGTGTCGCATCTACAAGAGTTTGGGGTTTATGCATTGAATCCTCGCTTGGCAAAGAGGCAAACACCCTAAAGATTTCCTTATAAGGCAATCCCAGGTAGTTCCACTAGCAACAAGGTTATTATCCAAGTGGAGCATCGCCGCAACCTTATGAATATTTCCAACAATGGCAGCATCCACAATCGTGGGGGATGCCACCTCCAAGGCAGTAGTACCCTTATCAGTAGCCAAATCCTTATGGGTACTATGTTCAGCAACTAGTCTCCCCATGGGACTCCCCTAGTCACGCAGCTTTTCAAAATCATTACTACCCCTCGGAATACTTTCGAACATAGTCTTCATCACCTAGGGGGAAGAACCAACATCTCTACCATCCTCCGTCACCTTCTCCTACCATCCCTACTTATCAACACCCCACTCAACTACCACTTGCCCCACCTATGTAGGGGGAAATACCACCACATCCATAGCAACATAACACTACGAGGGCTGTCAACTTACAACTGGCTTCTTAGCTGAGTGGACCAAAAGTGAAACCATGAAAACGTCCCTTTTTCTAGCCTCATAACCCAAACATACCATCACACGCACCTATGGCTAGTGCCTCTGAACCTCCAATCACCTCCACTGTCCAACCTTTTGAGCAGCCTTCAAACCAAACACCTCCTAACGTACAGACCTTCATGCTCACACACGTTATGATAGACTGGATAAAGGCATGCCATCTTCCTCAGAAATTGACTGATTCGGGAAGCCCCCTCATCTATCTTCAAGTGGCAGGAAATGAGCCATGTAAAGCTCTTCGAGATTCAGGGTTAGGCATCAACTTGATTTCACATGACATGTACAAGACTTGGAACCTTACCCCATTAAAGAAGAGCAACATTTAGCTTGAGTTGACAGACCAATCCATTATTGTTCCCTTAGGATTGGTAGAAGACATTGTGACCATCGTTTGTGGGTGGTCCTATCTTGCTAACTTCTTGGTCATTCATGTTGATAATTAGAAGGGAAACTTTTCAATCATAATGGAAAGAGCCTGGCTACACATGGTGGATGCACGATTAGGACTCTGAGATCTTTCCCTTGAAATTTCAAAAAAAAATCCTTTTGGGAAGATCGAGAAGAGGTGCATTCCATGCATCACGTACAGTGACTCTAGGTGCAACTGTGTGTAGCAACTGTGGTCTGCTAAGCGAACATCTATTCAAGCATGCAGTTGGTGTGCCAAAGAATCACAAGTTCAACAATGCCTGTATGCAATAGCCATAAATCAAGAAGGCACCCAGTGGATGACCGCTGACTCTAATACTAGCACCTTATGGATGGAACTATCTGAGGGGCTTGTATGCACCTTTGTAGAGAGCATGGATGATTTGGAAAAGGTCCATCAATAAGTGTCCACTATTGATAACCATGACGATTGGGGAAAGTTATAGATTTCTAATATTTTTAAACAGGAGCCATTGGAACTGAAATCTTTACCAGCCAAATTAGAATATGCATTTTTGTAGAATGGCAAGTTGGTGATTATCAATGCCACTCTTGCTCCTGAACAAAAGAAGAAGTTGCTAAAGGTGGTGAACAAATGGGAGGCTACTTTTGCATGGTCCTACCTTGAATTAACAGGATTAGATCCTAGGGTATGTCAACATCGAATTTATATCAACCCCTCCATGAAGCCATGATGATAACCACAAAGGTGGTTGAACCCCAAACTGAAGCAAGTGGTCAAGGATGAAATCAAGAAGTTGTTGAAAGTAGGGTTCATCTATTCCATTGCAGATAGTGAATGGGTTAGTCCACTCATTATTGTGCCAAAGAAGGGTGGCAAATGAAAGGTCTATATAGATTTCCGACTACTGAACATGGCTACCTTCAAGGATCACTTCCTGCTCCCATTTGTGAACCAAGTGTTGGATACCATTACGGGGCATTGTTACTATAGCTTTTTGGATGGTTATAGTGGCTATAACCAAATCCAAATCATGCTAGAAGACCAGGACAAGACAACATTTACAAGTCCCTAGGGGACTTTCGCATATAAAAAGATGCCCTTTGCAATGCTCCTACAACTTTTTGATGCCTTGTCCTTAGCATCTTCTAGCAAAAAATTGGTAATGGAGTAGAAGTCTTCATGAATGACTTCTCTACCTATGGAGCAACGTTTGAACAAGCCTTGGACCATCTTGAGCAAGTTCTAAAAAGATGTGTGGAAACTAATCTACGACTCAACTAGCAAAAGAGCCACTTAATGGTCCAAGAGGGCACTATTCTAGGGCACCATATTTCACAAGCAGGGATTAGTGTAGATCCTGAAAAAATCAGGGTCATCCAAGGAATCACTAGTCAACCAAGCACTATAAAAGATGTTCTATCATTCCTTGGCCACACTAGTTACTACCGACGCTTCATCAAAAATTTCTCAAGATTTCCAAACTGTTGGTGGAACTCACAAAGAAAGATGCTCCATTTGTCTAGACCAGGGAATGTGAATCTGCATTCCAAACACTTAAACATAAACTTGTAGAAAATCCAATTCTACAAGCACCCGATTGGTCTAAACCCTTCCACATTATGATGGATGCACCCAACTATGCATTGGGAGCCATGCTTACATAGTGGGATGACCAGAAATGCCCATAGTATATCCACTATGCAAGTCATAGCATTGTGGGTGCTCAGCTTAACTACACCACCACTGAAAAGGAATTAATGGCGGTGGTGTTTGCCTTGGAAAAATTTCAACACTATGTGCTCGGGTACAAGGTGTTCATGCATACCGACCACAGTGCCATCTGGTTCCTGATGAACAAACCAACGATAAGCCACCGTATCATACGATGGCTTGTGATTCTTCAGGAATTTGACCTCGCTATGGTAGATAGGAAGGGAACTGAGAATGTGGTTGCTGACCACTTATCTCAATTACGATGGGATAACGCAAAAGAGGAGGAGCCACTCTCCAACCAATTTCCAGATGAACTCCTCTTCGCTGGAGCCATTAATAAGTAGATGTCCAAAGAATCACCTTTGTTCAGCCACATCCTCACCTATCTCACAACCCAAGAATTTCCAAAGGAGTGGGACCATCAGCAGAAACAACAATTTCTCCATAAGTCCAAGTGCTTCATGGAAATCAATGGCCACCTTTATAAGGTGTGTGCAGATGGCTTGGTTTGATGGTATGTCCCTAATGATGATACACTACGCATCCTTCAAGATGCTCCTGAGGGCCCTTGTGGGGGCCACTATGCTGGACGATGCACGACCATTAAGATCCTGCTTGCAGGATATTACTGGCCTACACTCTTCAAGGATGCACAATGGTTGACCCGCTCCTGTGAACGATGTCAGAGAGATGGTGGAATGATTGCACGAATGGAGGGACCTCAATAGTAGATCCAACCACTGGAACCCTTCGATATTTGGGGCATCGACTTCATGGGTCCCATCACACCCATGTCTAATGGGAAGGCGTACATCATCGTCGTTGTTGACTACTACACAAAGTGGGCAGAGGCGGCAGCCATCATCGACTATTCCTCAAATACAGCTGCATGATTTGTCCAATAGTAAATCGTAAACAAGTTTGGAGTGGCACGTGCACTCATCTCAGATAATGGAACTCATTTCATGGGCATCACTTTTCATAAACTCATGCAACACTTGGGGGTTGACCATAAATTTACAACACCTTATCACCCCCAATCCAATGGGCAAGCCAAAGTCACCAATAGGGAGATCACCAAAATCCTTACTAGAACCATTAGCAAATATAGGAGGGACTAGAGCACAAAACTTAATGATGCTCTCTGGGCCTATCGCTCCACCTGGAAACTTCCTATAGGTTACTCTCCTTACGAGTTAGTGTATAAAAAGCTACCAAAACTTCCAATCTAGGAAAAACTCTGGATACTATTTATAGCCAATGACTTGGGCCTTGACTTGCCACTAGCACAACGAGAACGACTTATCAACTTGAGTGTGCTAGATGAGAATCGACTAGTAGCCCTATCATCCAATGAGATACACAAGGCCTATAATAAAAAACGTTATGATCTTAGGATTTGGAAGGTAACATTTCGATGTGGAGATAAGGTACTCTACTAGAACCCCACATACGTATCACAACATACCAAGTTTCAAACACTGTGGGAGGGACATTATATTATCTCCGAAACCTTCCCATCTGGGACCTTACTTATACACAAACCTAAGGACCCCATGAAAACATAGTTAATCAATAGGCAATAATTAAAACCTTTCCGTGAACTCCATTAAACCAATGCTACTACCATATCATCATAGGGACAACCTCATTCCATTTTTTGGGTCTTCTCCTTTCAACCTAGTCGTGGAGGAGACCATTCTCAATGCTAACCCACTCTACTGAGCTCCTCACTATTTTTGAAACCTTTTTGTTTTACAACATCATTCATATGTTTTCTCATTCTTACTTAGTTTTTCTTTCTTTATTTACGTTTCTATTTGTTTGTTTGTTTATTTATGTGTGTGTGTGTGTGTGTTTAATTTCCAGTTGTTTACTAATAAACCATCTTATTGTCATCAAATGTACTGGTGTGGTTGTTTCTCATTGTGATGGGTTGTGTGAAGTGATCCACCTATTATATCTTGCTCCTGCCCTTGCATTGTTGTTCTAGGACATTATGTATACTTTCATCTCATAAAATAGGCAGTGAGTCCACGTCATCCACCCATTCATCCACTCCATGATTTTCCTCCTTTTGGAAACATGCAAACTCCCTTCACTTAAAAACCTTTTAATTAATTTGTGACATGTGTAGTTCCCAGACTTGGGGATGACCCAATGGTTTGGATCAGGTGTGACTTCAAGGGGAATGCAACATTATTTGTACTTTCCCATTTCCTGGTTTGCGAAAGTGTCCTTATGAATTTCTTACCACTCCAAGTCCTCTCATACTTGGCAGTTCCTTGACAATTTGGCCTTGCATGGTCTGGTCCTCATCGCAAAAATTCAAAAAAAAAACAACAACACATGAGGATTCAAAGCACACCCCTTAGACCGCCTCTAACGGGCCATAAGCACTAGTTATGGGACTTGCTTTGTCCCCTCTAACTTAATCCCATTTTCACTTCCTTTCTCTCACACATGTTAGACTAGTGGTTATTTTTGAGTGCATGCTTGTACTCCTAGGGGTGGATGAGTCTTGGCATGTTGATGCGATGTCACTGTATGTGGTTGGTTTTGGGTCTGAACTTGGGATGGATCATACCGTGTCACTTAACCATAAACTTCACACGAGGTTTCATGTGACCAATAATCAGAATTCCAATTTCCACTCCTCTCTCTTCACCCATTTCTCTCCATGACTCACCTCACTACCGGTCTTATGTTTTGATAGTTTCTCATGATTTACGTGAACTCCTAATGCTTCGGCAGGTTCTCATGGATGTGAGTATTAACTCGCAGTCACCGTTTGTTGACTTTGGGGCCCATGGACTCTAATGTTGACAATATGCAAGGGCTACTAAGGCTACTGCCTACCATGGGGAGGACCCACTTGCATATCCCTTGGTTCCATTTGTTAGTCTTCCATCCTCTTGATATTCTTGGTTGATTGTTTCTGCACTAACCATCGCATGCATTCTTCTCCACAGAGTTCTATCTCATGACATTCTCCAACCTTTAACTCTTTTTCTAAACCCAATTACCTTCCTCTTTCTATCAGCTGATTCCTCAGTCTCTCAGCTCTTCAACCATCCCAATTTTGTGTTTTAATTCAACATTTTGGGCTTTTTCTTCTTTGGTCAATGCTGGTCAACATTTGTAGCACCCCTACATCGACTAGGCCCTGTATACGTAGCCCCCTGCGTATACGCAGCCCCATATATGTAGCCCCATCGACGCAACATAAAAACAAGCTATATATACCATCGTTGTGCTATGAATTTTTGGCCATTTTGTACACAAGTTGGGGGAGTTTTTCCATTTTTCTACCTCACTTCTTCTTTCCACGCACTTATGTTTTCTACTACAAGTCCTAATCAACCTCTCCTTTCCCTCTTTTGCAATCGGAGGTATGCTCTTCATCGTGGGGGGGCGGGGGCGGGTGAGGTCTATAATATAATCATTAAAATTATTAAAGACTTAACACCTCTTAAGGAAAGGAATAAAAACAACAATTTAAATTACAACTCATGCCTTATTATTATTTTTCTAACCCCTCAACTATACTTCAGAAAATCTAATGGGATGCACATGCCAGTATCATAACTTGGTCAAAATGAGAAGGTGTATAAGTGCCATTTCAAGCAACTTGTACACATTTTAATTCATGGTTATGCTTGATTGCAGATGGCACCCAAATCAGGGCATCCAAGGGGAGAAGGACTGTCCCAACCAAGGGACAAGCGACCAAGGATGGGAAGAGGACAAGGTGTGTGACATCCAGAGCACATGGAGGGCTCACATGCAACTGGCCCCCTCCGCAAAGGACCTGATGTGAAATCTATTCATTAGATTTCTGAAGAGGAGATCCCCAATGAACAATCACAAGGGGATGAGACTCCAATGGTAGTGCCACAGCTTGAGGTCACCCTGACCTAGGCATGTATTGATGCTATTAAGCCGAGGGAGGTGCAACGAATGGTCCTGCAAGAGTTGAACTTTAGACCATTTCTAAAGACTGCACCAGAAGAAGTGAAGACCCAGTTGCAAAGCTCTTCTATGTGGCCAATCATCACATCCAACGATGAATGGTACCTAGGAGAGACTTACCTCTTATGGATGAATCAGCAATCGGGGTCCAAAGTAAGAATCAAAGACATTTATGTCTCTTACTCTGTGACAACAATTTCACAAGCTCTAGGGTTGCCAGAGATTGGAGCTGATGTGGCAGAGATCCCTAAACAAGCAAATCCCAAGGTAAAAGGGGAATGGATTAGGCGATGCTATGGGGTGGAATGCAAGGAGTTTGGCACTTTAACCACCATAGAGAAGATATACTCAAANTAATGTGGAAGGTGCGCTCTACCCTTTCCTTGCTTAATCAGAAAATTATGCAAACAGGCAGGGATAGCAAAATATGCTAATGACACACTTTAGCATGCCCCGATTGCCTCATGGTGAGAGATGATGAAGGATAAGACTCCAGCCACCACACGACTTGAGGAAGAGTAGCAACCACCTCCACCGCCTACACAAACAACAAGGTTGAGCTCATAATCAATCATACAACACATACGTGAAATTCAACAATTTCTCTTGACCCAACAAGAGCAACCTGTAGAAATCAGTGGAGGAGAAGACCCTTTAGTCTATCACCTTATGATGAGCCATCTAGAGCAATTGGCTTGATCAGTGAGTCTACTAGAGGGAGCAGGGCTGATGTTTTCTATTGCCCAGACACAAGTATTTACAAGAATTGATCCTAGTATCCGATAAGTAATGGTCTCCACCCAACAATTATTTCCTAAAATCTCAGGAAATGCTGCTACTTTTTCAGTATGCTTGGAGGATGGAGAGGGGGCAACACTCTTGGTGATGTAGCACCAGGGGTAAGAAATTGCAGCTAAAGTGGTTGCTGGCATGATTTCTAAGGTCCTTAATGCATCGACGGCACTTGTACTAGATGTACATGGACTTAAATATGTACAAACATCTGCAGGAACTTCACGTAGCAAGATCAACGTAGCCTAACATGAAGAACTGTTGGACCAACTGGTGGGAACTAGGAAACTGCTTTCAGATGTCTTTGATCTTCCAGATAACATTACTACAACCCAGTCGAAGCTGCTCTTAGCAAGGGGCAAGTGTCTCATCTTAGAGGGGCAACTTGAAGTAGCTCAAGCGAATTGTCAACGCTTGGTGACGGAAGTTGCCTAATTAAGGACCTAACTTGCTGATCCAGCTCTCCTCAACCGTGAACTCACCAAAGATGAATCTTTTCAACAGCTTCAAACCAAACTTCAAACAGTTGAGGATGAGTGAGAGTCAGCAATCTTTGACAAGTCCTTGACAGACGCTCATGCATACCATCTAAACAAGGACATGGTAGAGGTTAGCTAGGAAAATGTCAGGTTGACCGTAGAAGTTTATCGCTTGCGCAATGTTGGTGTTAAAAATCAACACATGAAAGACTTCATCCACCAACAGCAGAAGGAGCTAGCCAAGGTGAACACTAATGTCATGAGATTGGCTACCGAAAATCATAACCTGTCTATGGAGGAAGTTTGGGCCTTGCAACAAAAATCAGCTATTGAAATCGCTGCTTGGAAAAATGAAGCCCTTAAGTTTGAAAAAGTTAAAAATCACTATAGGGACCAAGTGGGATTATAGAAAGAAGTAAATGAAAGAGAGATTCAAGTTGCAAAGGCCAAACTAAACCAAGCACTCTAGCAGCTTTGAGAAGAAGGCGAGGTGTGGCAACCCATCTTCGATGGATTGAATGCCTACAACCAAGCTGAGATCCACCTCAAGGAGCTGCAAATTGAAGAGATGACAGAATACATGGATTTGGCCAACCTCTGTTATGCAAACCTGGCTATGCTAACAGCTGAAAAGCCATGGTCTAACCTAGAGAAGCAAGTGGCCACCTCGTATTCTTTATACAAGGGTGAGTTCTAAGTGCATAAAGTGAGAAAACAGAATTTGGAAACAGTAAATGTGAAACTCAAGGTTCTCCACACTCATTTTGAAGGACAACATGTGGTTACTGAGAACTTGGCCCAACAGATGAATGACTACTAGCAACTATGAACATCAATCTGAGCATTCGATATCAAATGAAAACAGTTCGTTGCCTGGTTTTTCAACTTAAAAGAACTCTTTCCTGCACTTCCATGCCCTTGAGATGTTCTAGTTCTGGCACATATTGGTGAAGCTTCTTGGACAGTGAACAATCCCAAAAGAAAAGAAGAGAAAATGAGGGCTCTATTGGAGGCTTTTCGGTTGCCTCCGGAAGTTGCAGTTGCTGCGGGACAATCATCTTCTATGCCACAACCACCACATGCACCAGAGGCTGGTGAAGGTTCATCAGAACCACCACCACCAGGGATGGTGTGACTTTCTTCAATAATTTTAACATCTTTTGGCACAATGGAGAATTCAGAATCATCAGGGTATTCAATTTTATCTTTGAACACCACCATTTTGTAATTCATTCTTCTCTATACACTCAGGCACTTAGTGTGTCAGTAAGGTCAATGTCTTTGTAGATGTGTTTTGTCATGTGTGTGTTGTAATAACTTCAGACCTTCCAAATTGTAATAAAACTCGAGGACGAGTTTTCACTTAGTCATGGGGATATGATGAAGTGCTCATTAGTTGATGTGTCAACTAGGCTACGTATACGGAGCCCCATATACGTGGCCACATTGACGTAACCCCGTCAATGCATCTGTCCATGCGTTTACGTGGCCTTGTTTACACAGAGTCTATTCTAGCTATAAATAAGTGTGATTCCACCACACTTAGGCATCTTTTGAGTTAGTTGTAGCGAAGCTCTTGCAGTTTGTTCCCGCGAGAGTTAGAATATTTTCCAAGTGCCCATAACATGTGTGAGAAAGGTGTCCAGCTCTTTATTCGAGTGCTAATGTACCTAAGCCCATTGGCATGACCAACAATAAAGACGATATTTTTAAGCATTCCTTGTAGCATTTGGATTTAATCATTTAAGCATTTAAATAGTTTAATATTTCCACGCTTTAATAATTCCTTAAGTTTTCATTGTTATCACTCTATCATTATTGCTCTTTTATATTCTGTAAAAACTATAAGTACGACCATCTCAAACGTAAACCCAACACTTGGCAATCTAGTGATGCTTAACATCTGGTAACCCAGTAGTGGTCAAGGGATGCTCAGGATGTGTATGGAAGATGGGATCGGTTGCTTATGCTAGGGAGAGTTAGGAGATAGAATAGAATAGAACAATTATAGATTACGCAACATTCCATTTCTTACATTTCAAGAATTAGATTTTAGAAGATAAAGAGAAAAACAATAAAAATCATTTACCTCACTTAACCATCGCCTTAGAACACCACAAGTGAGGTTGGGAAGACAACAACCATTCTAACATAAGGTTTTGCTGGCTAAAGTTTGGTGTATGCAAGTGCTTACAGTCTGCAGAATTCGACTGAGTCGCATGTGAATGCCTGTGATTCGTATGGTTGGGCATAGGGGTACCTTGCTACTCATCAATGTCCTAGCCATGTTTTTAGTAACTTAATATCCTTCTTACACATGATCAAGATTTTCCATCATGAGGCTACTTAAAGCATTAATGGTGCTAAATGTTTAGGTGGCAAGACAATATTGCCTTGTACATCTCTTCATCTTAGTTGTTCATCCTAGTGAAAAATAAATGTAAAATCAAGATAATAAGGGTCAATATGAGCATATGAAATCTTGGTTTGCATTAATGCACTTCAATATTCTTGATTTTAATCCTTGATTTGCATTAATGATGAGTGGCGAGGTACCCCTACACTCAACCATACGAATACGAGTGTAGCACGCACGATCCGGTCGAACTCCGCAGACTAAATGCCTACACGCCTCATGGAACACTTAAGGTTAACCATTCGTTGTCTTCCCAGACTTACNAGTCTAAATTACCTAGCGTCAGCATCCATTCCCACTTACCGTACACACCCTGAACTGATGCAACCGTGGCTACCAAACGCTAATCGTTACTGGGATTACCACGCGTAATGCACGTGCTCAAAGTGTTCGTACTAAGGCACTTAACTAGGAGGAAAGGGTTGAGAGAATCTAATCTAGCCTGAGTGCGATGAGCAGCTGATTCCTTGACTATCCGTACACATCCTTGTGCATGACTACCACTAGGATTACCAAGCGTAGATCCTGGATACGCCACTAGGTTACCAAGTAGTCACACGAAGATGCTTGTAATCAAGTCGTACTCATTCTGCATTTCTAGCCTAAGTGCGATGAGCAACCAATTCCTTGACTATCTATACACATCCTTGAATGCTTGTAATCAAGTCGTACTCATTTCGCATTACTAAGAAAGAAAGTAATAAATAAAATCCTATTCCATGCACTGCAAGGTTTATTCGAAAAGCTCGTCTTTATTGTCGTACACAACTTTTGTTCAGGTACAATGTTGCTTGAATAAAATCCATACACTTTGGGACTCCTATTGCGGGCACATGGAAAATATTCTATCTCTAGAGTGATCAATCTGCCAGAGTTTTCCTACTTCCAACCCAGGATGGGAAAACAAGGGAGAGCCACCTCTTATTTATAGACTTGGCGACGGACCGCGATATTGCATGGGATGCGATATTGCGGCCTATGCGAATCGCGTCTCATCACTTATGCTAGGGAGAGTTAGGAGATAGAATAGAATAGAACAATTATAAATTACGCAACATTCCATTTCTTACATTTCAAGAATTCGATTTTAGAAGATAAAGAGAAAAACAATAAAAATCATTTGCCTCAATCTCACTTAACCATCGCCTTAGAACACCACAAGTGAGGTTGGGAAGACAACAACCGTTCTAACATAAGGTTTTGCTGGCTAAAGTTTGGTGTATGCAAGTGCTTACAGTCTGCAGAATTTGACTGAGTCACGTGTGAACGCCTGTGATTCGTATGGTTGGGCGTAGGGGTACCTTGCCACTCATCAATGTCCTAGCCATGTTTTTAGTAACTTAATATCCTTCTTGCACATGATCAAGATTTTCCATCATGAGGGCTACTTAAAGCATTAATGGTGCTAAACGTTCAGGTGGCAAGACAATATTGCCTTGTACATCTCTTCATCTTAGTTGTTCATCCTAGTGAAAAATAAATGTAAAATCAAGATAATAAGGGTCAATATGAGCATATGAAATCTTGGTTTGCATTAATGCACTTCAATATTCTTGATTTTAATCCTTGTCATGACTTTCATGGAATATAGTAGTAGGTGGAGATTTTTCTTTAGTTGTAGAAGTCATGTTAAGTGTTTGATGCTTAAGTGTGTATGTTTTAGGAAATTATTCTAAGTATGAGAAATATACTTCATGATGCTTAATACAATGAACTTTGTAAAATCAACTAACTAGCAAACATTGACACATTCCCAGTAATGGTGCCAATGATGAGCGGTCAAGTATTCCAACACTCAACCATACAAGTTACAAGTGTTCACGTATGACCAAATTGTAATATGTGGATGGACAATGTAAGTATATTAGTAGTTGATGTTAAGTTTGTGATTGTTGTCTTCCTACTCAGAGTTAGCAAGGTGCAAATCGTATTGTTTAACTCTTAGTAAGGTATATAATGTCTTGATGTTGTTTAGCTTGAAATATGCTAAGCATAGGCATGATGAAAGTCATTGTAATGTCTAAGACTAAGTACAATGAAAATGTAAATATATTCTATCCTATTGGTGATAAGCATCCATTCTTGGTTTTCCGTACATGTCCTAGGCTGATGTAACCATTACTGGGATTACCAAGTAACTTCACTACTGAGTGAATCAAACAAAGTCACTACTAGGTTACCAAATAGTTACACTTTACACTCGAAACCAGCTATGCTTGTTTTGCCTTACTAATAAACATTGAAAAAGTAAAGGAGTTAGTAGAAGTAAATGACTTAATGAATGTAAACAACATGGAAAAGTAAAATTATGCTAAGTGAATTGCTATAATGATAAAAAATAATCTTGATCTTTATTGCCATTCATGAATTGTGTCTAGGAACAATTCACTTGAATAAAGATTCTGTACAACTGTAATTCACCACATTGTGGGAATTCACTCTAATTCATGAAAACAAACTACAAGAATTTTGCTAAGTGTTGGCCAAAAGTTGTCCTTTCAACACAACAATGAGTTGGTATTTATAGACATGACTTTGGCCCACTATGTTGCATCTACAATGATGTATACAGAACTACAATATTGTGAGCTCGCATATTAAAGGTTTTGTCAAAAGTAATCTTGCTAACAAGCCTAAAGCATCAAATGAAGATGAACAAATTTGGAGATGGGAGGGGTTTAGATATTGCCTGATGAAGTAACACTTTAATCTTGCCTATGGACACATGACTTTGCCAAGTGGTAGCCTATATCTAGTCATCATTACAATGAAGTGTTAGCCTAGTGGTAAGACTTTTGATTTGAAAGCTTTAAGTCATGGGTTTGATTTTTGTTGGCAATGTTGAGTTACATATGTTGGGGTATACCTATATTAAAGTTATTTCAGGGTTGCTACACTCTCTTGCCTATATTGGAACAGGTGTTCAGATTGACTAGAAACGGATTGTGACTGCAGACGGCTCATTTACCGCGGAAATTTGATCGCTGTGTCGCTCACCTTATTCACTGCTGCAGAAAATGTTACATCCGACACAGGATGTGTGCTTGCGAATTGGGCTAGGGTTGATTTCTCTGTGAAGCACTCACAGTATCTCTGCAGAAATCATAGAAAGGTTGATCTTTTTACAGTTGAACAAACGTGGAAAAATCGATTTTTTCGACTAGCAGACAAGCGGACATAGACGCGCAGAATTGTGGTGGACCCGGAGGATTCCTGTTCGTGATCATCACGCGTGCGTTGCCTAAAATTATCATCCATTAATAAACCCGGTGAGTTTGTTCCATTGTGTTCTGTTTGGTTTTTTCATATTTTCTTTTTGCTTTTCTAAATTGGCTAGGTTTAGGCTCAACGGGTCTGCATGACCCAATCCGCTTTGTCTTCTTGCTCTGATGTTGATGTTGGAGGAAAAAAACGTAAAATAATGGAATCCTCCAATATTAACATTGACTCACAGCCTATTGACAACTCAACCAATATGGATGCAAATGATTCTGTTTTACGTTTTGATTTTCCGGAAGACATCTTTGACCAAACCGTCCAAACATTTACTCACCTATACACAATTGGCTTCTTCACTGGTAGGATTCCTCCTGCCTCGGTGTTCCAAGATTGGGTTAAAAAATTTTGGGAACCCCGTAATATTAGATTAACCTTAGCTTCCAATCTCACAAAAGGCTTTTTTCTGTTTGCTTTTGAAACTAAGGCTATGGCAGAGTTCGTAAAACAACAGTCTATTTGGGATGTTTATGGCTCTTTTTTAGTCCTTCAACCCTGGAAGGAGGATTTCGATCCTGCAAAAGCTAGCAAAAGTATTTTGCCGGTTTGGATCGAATTTCCAGGACTCCCTCCTCATTTTTCTCCCCATGTTGATATCCTTGCTGCACAAGTTGGGGAATTCATCGGAATGGAGAACTTTTCAGGCTTCCGTCCACGACCCACTCAATGTGTGTGCGTCAAAATCGATATGCAAAAGCCACGTCCTGATTCACTAGAAGTTAATGTAAAAGGAAAGACCTTTGTTCAGAAAATCTCATATCTTACACTTCCCAACAGTTGTTATTACTGCCTCGATCCGAACCACCGTAAAGCTCAATGCCCGAAGTTACTGGCCAAGCTTGAAGCTGAGCAAATTTTAGCAGAACAAGTTAGTGAAGAACTAAAATCTCAAAACATATCTCAGGACATAGGCAAGGATAATGTCGAGGATCAATCAACTAAACCTCCTTCTTCGGATTCTAAGGTGTCCGACATGGATGATATGAGAACCAATGACACTAATGTTACTAAGACTCCTCTTAATCAGGAAAGGGCCCCAAAAGATGCTACTAGTGGTTGGGAG
>MNCI01005909.1:22079-65850 GCA_015680685.1 Gnetum montanum
GGAACTCCTACTCTTCTAGCGATCTTTATATCTTTAACACTGCCTTTCTTCATAGTTCCTCCCTTTGCTCTCTATTGATGCAAATTTGGAATGTGCATCCTAAACCCCTTGGTGAAGATGGTTGGATTGATTGGTGGAATAATGCTTATATCCGCCTCCAATGGTTTTCCAAACATGCGGGTAAACTGGTGGCTTCACGACTATGTTCTCATAAGTCCAACCTTCATAAGGAAATCTCCCTCCTTCAAAATACTATCAATAAAGAGGACGCTACTGAGGCTCACTTTAGTCGTTTAAAATATGCCAAAGAGAACCTACGTATCATGGATCACTATGAAGCTAGAGGTGCTCATCTCCGTGCTCGTCTCTTTTGGCTTCGCATGGGTGACCAAGCTACTACTGGCTTTTTTCGTCTACTCAAAGGGGGGAACCCGTCCCATAAAATTCCAACTATTCAAGTCAAAGACAATATCTTCACCTCCAAGGATGACATTTTACAGGCCTTCTTTGAGTTCTACTCTCAAACTTTTCGAAAAGAGGCGATTGACCCCATAGCAGTAAATACTTGCTTAGGAGCTATTACTCCTTTTAATCGCTCCATCTTTGGTGATGCTTCTCTTCTTTCCAAACAGGATCTTGGTAATGCTCTCCAACAATTCCACGATGGTAAAGCCCCTGGTATGGATGGCCTTCCCATAGAATTTTTTAAGAAATTCTGGCCTACTCTTCAAGACATTGTCTATAGTGTGTATAAGGAAGCTCTTAGGGTAGGATCCTTTGGTAAGCAGATTAATGCTGGTATTATTAAGTTTCTCCCTAAGTTAGGAGATCGCATGAGCATAAGTAATTGGCACCCTATCACTCTCTTGAATGTTATCTATAAAATAGTAGCCAAAGCTATCGCTAATAAACTTAAACCTTTTCTTCCTCATCTTATAAGCAAGGAGCAAACCGGTTTTGTTCAAGGAAGGTATATTTTAGATAATGTTGTTACTGCTATCGAGGGCTTGCATTGGGCTTCTTCCACTAATCAAAATGTCATTCTTCTTAAGTTGGATTTTGCTAAAGCCTACGACATGCTTGATTGGTCCTTTTTAAAAAGTATAGTCAAACACCATAACTTAGGTAATGTTTTTGAAAGACATGTCGATCTTGTTTTGTCATAGGCCTCTTCAGTCATTTGCATTAACGGATCCTTCTCTAAGGTCATTGAGCTTCAAAAATCAATTCGACAGGGGTGCCCTTTAGCCTCTTATCTTTTCATCCTGGCTGCTGATGCTCTTGGAGCTGTTCTTAGATCTCATAACAATTCTATGTGGCTAAGAGGTATCTCTCTCCCACAACAAGCAAAGGATCTTGTTTACAGCCAGTTTGCAGATGATACTTTTATCACTTTGATTGAGGACCATAATAATTTTAACACTGCCTTGCATTGCATAGATATTTACTGTAGAGCCTCAAAAGCTAAGATCAATTGGAACAAAACACAAGCCATCCGATCTAGCTTCTCTCCTAGGCCTCCTTGGACTTATCATTTTGATATCAAGTGGCTCTCTCCTACTGATAATTTCACCCTCCTAGGCATCCCTATTGCTCTATTTGCTACTCCCACTACCATATGGAACAATGTGGTGGAAAAGGTGAAACATAAAGCTTTGAAATGGGCTTCTAAACCCTTATCTCTTGCAGGTAGATTTATTGTCGTTAATCATATTTTGAGCTCCACGCATGTCTATTACTCTTCCTTTATGGCTCCTTCAAAATTCTCTTTTCAAAGCATCAACAACATACTTAGAAATTTCCTTTGGGGGGATAAGGATGATCACAAAGCTTTTCATCGAGTAGCTTGGGATCCCTGCACTTTAAGTAAAGAACACGGGGGCTTAGGCCTTGCCTCTATTGAGCACCAGAGTATTCTCTTGGCCTCCAAATGGGTGACTCGGTGTATTGAAGGAGATGAAGCTTGGAAGATCCTTTTTAGGCATCACATCTCTTGTCTTGGTATTCATCATAGATGGCAAAATACTCACTGGAGTAACTGGATTTTTAGTGAAGGCTCTCAGAAGATCAAAGGTTCTTTCTAGTTTAAGCAAATTTGGCAGTGTTGGAGCCAGCTTAGAGGCTTGTTGCAATGGAAACCTTTCCATATAAGCTTGCACTCTCTGTCGACACACTCGATCTAGTGGTCTCCTATTTTCAAAAAGAATGGAGGTTGTCTCTATGATGAATTCTCTCATAGAGCCAATCGTTTTGCCGACCACAATCTCCACCATATTGACCAACTTTATACTGTTAGAAATGATTCTCCTACCCTCTCTTGGACACAGGCAAAAGTAAAATGGGGGTTTCAAAGACAAGATATTATCATTTACCAACACATAGAGCAAGTTCTTTCTAACTTTGTTGTGCATAAGTTGCATAATAATATTCCTTGGTATGAAGATTGGTTTTGGCCTGACGGTTCCCCTCTTTGCTCTTTACGCATCTCTAAAGCCAAATCTTGGTTTCATGCGCAAGCTTTTCAATTTTCCACTCTAAATAGACGTTGGAGTTTACATCTTGAGGATCACCAGTGGAAAACTATTTTTCGTCGGATTTGGACTTCCAAGGCCCAACCTAAGCATCGTTTCTTGTTTTGGTCCTTGGTTCATCAAGGTCTTCCCATCGGACATAGGCTTCATTTGTTAGGAATTGATCATCCTAAATGCCCCATTTGTAAAGCGGATGATTCTTTTCAACACGTCTTTTGGGATTGTTCATTCTCTCAATACATTTGGAAATGGTGTCAATCTCTCCAAGTCTTCCTTCCTAATCATTCTATTTGTTTTCCTCAATGTATCCTTCAAGATGATTGTGTTAAGCGTCACCTTCAAAAAGCCTGGAAAATCCTCCTATTTGAGATTATCTTCTTTATTTGGAAATGTTTTCTAGATGCTTGGTATCAAAACACAAACTACAATGAATTTGACTACGGTATGAAATGCTCTATTGCTAGTAATGTTCAACTTCACTGTCGTGAACTAGGCTTTCTCAATAATATTACCTTTTCCAACTGAATTCTCTTTGAATTAGGTGTATTGATCTCCTTCTTCAGCTGTCGTCCGGGGGGAGCGATAAGCTTTTGTCTTGTTGCAAGTTGACTGGGGGGTCATCTTGCAACATTGGGCTCTATTAAGGTTTTGGATTTAATTTTTCTTCTCCAGCTAGCACATCACCTTAACAAAACCCCCACCCCTTCCTATATTTGATCTCCATTTACCAACAATGAACTATTAGCTTATTAAAGACTCTTACCTATATTTGAAAGTTCCAAGTCATTATTAAAGACTCTTACCTATATTTGAAAGTTCCAAGTCATAGATTTAGTAAAATTCTAATTAAACTATTAAGTCACATCTACATTACAATTATATAACATTCCAAACACCCAACATCAATGAAATTAAAGATAACAACGAAAACATTCCGGAATTAGCTGTAAGTTTTGTCGCTTTATCCACCAACGAACTGCATAACCTAAACACCAGGTTTGAAGATTTGCAGAAGCGTAGCGGTTCCAAATTTCCTTATATAGGCAAACAAGCAGAAACGCCCTCGTGGGTGGCCTCTCAGCGTTTCTGTGATCTGGTTTCGCACGACTCTTTCTCTGCCAAGGAAGGAAAAAACCCTCAAGGCACAAACGAATCCAATCAGAGCAGTGTTGCATTTTGTCCTGGTTTTTTCTGTGCAGATCAGAGATGGATCCAGACGCAGTGGGAAGGGCGTTTGTGGAGCATTACTACAGCATTTTCGATAGCAACAGAGCTGGCCTGGCAACGCTGTACCAGGACCAATCCATGCTTACATTCGAGGGCCAGAAAATCCAAGGCGCCCAGAGCATCGTTGCTAAGCTCACTTCTCTGCCCTTCCAGCAATCCAAGCATAACATCGCCACCGTTGACTGTCAGCCTTCCGGTGCTTCTGGTTCCATGCTCGTCTTCGTCTCTGGTTCCATCCAGTTGCCCGGCGAGCAGCATCCGCTCAAATTTTCCCAGGTTTCTCTCTCTCCACTGTTTTTTCGTCTCCTTCTTTTATAACAGTAAAGATCTTCGGATGTTTTTTTCTTCAAGTTTGAAATTTTTATAGGTCGTTATCAGGAACGTCTAGGCGAACGCTTTGGTTCCGTTTGGTTATTGGATTTCTTTTCATTGCTTATATTACACCGTTCAAGATATGTATACCTTGAACCCTACATGATTTGAATGCTGTTTTTATTCTCCCTAAAATTATGTCCTTTTAGATTCCATATCAATGCATGGTTTGCACGCCTTCGACTTGTTAGGGTTTGGAAAACGTGCATTTTGTTCATATATGGCAGAAAATTTAATTTTTGGAAGCCTGTAAGATTTAGGCGTGGATGCCATATCCGACGGGTTCGAACGTGGTGTAGCCAGAGGATTCTTAATTGACGGAAGAAAACACGAGGTTTTATCTTATAACTTAGCTTTTAAAGGATAATGAGCAGCATATTGTTGTATTGAGCATTATTATAACGGATTGTGATGGGCTTTTAGCAATTATATTTGGTTTTCCGATTATCATACTTTTGCAGCAATGTTAAAAATCCTACATCACTTGCCAGTCAAACAACATGCGTTTTATCTTTCCCAAAGGTGATATGCAATGTGATAAAACTATAGTTCCAGTTATAGTTTCATCGTGTTGGATAGTAATACCTCTGAAGAGGTACGTAGCATTTGTAATATTCGTACCTCAAGAGTTGTGAGATTCTTGCAGTCATCTTCATTAATTTTCGTTGCACTTTTTTCTTCTTTTAAAGTTAAAAAGTAAGTTTTTTAAATTTTGTGTGTGTTCAAGATTGTCTTTATTAGCATGTGTGTATGGTTAGAAAGAAAAAATCACAGTAGTAGTTTGTTGGTTACTTGGATGGATAGAGAATCTAGATGGTGTTTGCAAACCAAAAAAAAAAAGAAAAAAGAAGAAGAAAAGAAAAATTAGGATACTGGCATACATGCTAGAAGAGGTTAATTCTATCTTTAGATTTATTTTCAGGGCAGTTAATTCTATCTTTACATTTAGATAACTGAAGTAAAATGTATGTTAAAATATGCAAATTGTGACTATAACTTGGGAATGTAGATTAAAAGTAAAAAATACATAAATGAAAATAACTTCCATTTGTTTGTTTCCTCTCCTTGGGTTGTTATTGAATGGAGAATAATGTAGTAACATCAACTTATATCCATCAATAAAATTCACTTTCATCTAATTTTAATTAGGTATGCAATCAAACCATAGGAACCTCTTGGCTTAGTTGTTATTTTCCTCCCATTTTCTTTCATTGTTTCTTATTCGTTTTCAATTTTACTTCCTATATCCTTAATTATAGCTTATGGAGAATTGTATTAAAGTCTCCATTTGTCTTTTGTTTTTTCACTTTAAAAGAATGTATGCATTGATCAATTTGGAGCTACCATCCTGTTTAATTAACGACTTTTTCCTTTATTGAATTTGATTTCTAAGGTATTTTCTAGCCTTGTCAATTTAAATTAATCAATGAGGCTAAGCTGAATTGGTTAAGTGTGCAGCTTTTGATTGTGTAAGTCATAAATTCAATTTCAATGGGCCACTGGGAACAAGATCAAAAATATACCCTAAGAGGGATCAGGTTTCTGTTGACTGTAAAAATATTCTTTAAATTATTTGCCTAGAGGGATTATTGTAAAAGTTCTCTTCAAATTATCTGCCTACCTTAATGTGATATCCTAAGTTCGGATAAAGGCAGTCCTCATGTAGAATTTAATTTAATCCAGTAATCTTGTTTTCTTGTACACATACCTTGTTAGTTTACTTTATAGAATGAAAAACAATTGACAGCAAATCTTATGTATCTTTTTAAGAAATGAAAGGTGGTCAAAAGTAATGAAACTGGAACTGAAGTTTAATTATGTCTATATAGACCCAAAGGAGGATCTGTTAGCCAAATTAGTTAGTTTGTACAAATACATCAGTAGCAATAAACCTCAAGTACAATAGATGTGTTCAATATTTATATGGTTTGAACACTGTTTCTCTATTATGACTTAGAATCAACAGTGATAGCTTGAATAACTTATACAAAGTTTGATGTGAGATTTGTCAGTTTCTTCTGAAGAAATATGTCTTACAACACTCTAATAATATATGTTGCTTATCTTTTACTACCTGTGGTAGGCACAATCAGCATATTTTCTTCTCATTTAGCACATTATTCTTTCTTCCATTTATGATCTCATTTTTACTTTACTTATTAGTGTTTGCATGGATATAATGTTCATAACTTGTGAACAAAGATATTCTGCTTTATCATGTATGCTACATCTTATGTTTTTGCAGTAAAATTAAAGCTTTGTATGTACTTGTGTTTTGTTTTGTCATCTCTCCAGCACCTTTGCATCAACAATTTTTTGAGCTTGTTTTAAATTCATAATTGTATTGAAGTTTTGAATGCCCAACTTTTGTAGCCATAGTTTTTCATCATGATATCATCTTTGTTGCTGAGATTTTCAGAAATTCTCTCTTGAAAGCTTATTGCTATGTCTATTATTTAAATACAATGTTATGAACTGATACATTGCCTTTCCTTCCACCAGCAACATATTAACTTTTAATAAAAGTTTTTCATATAAAACTTGAGGTTCATCCTCATTTGAAGATTTTTCACATGCTTAAAATTGCTTATGTAATGTTAAAACTTTGCTTTTGTAACATTTTTTGTTTGTGACTAGGATATCGAGTAATGAATTCTAATACTAGCTGAACAATTGGTGTCACACCTCCAAAAACAGAAATGATCATAAGTAGTGATAATTCATAATTTTCAAATAAAAAAAATCAGTTGTGCAACATCAGAAAGTATGTAGTGTCATAGAAAATAACGTGTAGGTCGAGTAGCACTGAAATTAAATTTCCCTTCTTTAATGTTTAAATCATGAGTTCAAATCTTGTGTGAGATTTTGAGGTTTGGACAGGCATTATAGTTTGTAATTTTTTATAATTTAAGTGCTGTTGAAAGTCCTTGGTCGAGCATCTCTATTTTGCTTGCTATCATGGAAGAAAATGAAATCAGAAAATTTACGACAAATGTAAAGGACTAGGAGTTACTTTCTATTTATATGTGGATATTTAGGATGCCTTAGTTTTGTTAATGTTTAGAGTGACATTGGGGACTAGCTGGTCAATCAACTGATGCCTTGTTGGTGTAATTCGTGTAGCCTTGAAGCATGAACGTCGTGTAGCTTTTTTATTATGGTAGAAATGGTATAGGCATTTTAATATTTCAATTTGATGCTTAATTAATTATCTTTCTTTTACTTGCAGATGTTTCATCTAATGCCTACACCAACAGGAAGCTACTATGTTTACAATGATATATTCCGATTGAGCTATGCATGAAAATAACCCGCTTTTCAAAAGACATAGGAGGACCATTGTTTTGAAATGCAAGGCAGTTCTTTTAAATTATATTTTTTTCGGAAGTTCTTGATTAGTTCAGTTTCTGCAATGCATTTTCTTTGCGTTGCAAGTTTCGTTAATGTTTTCTTAAATTCATTTAAAAAGCACAGTTATCAGACTGCCCATACCATTGTGTTGAAATTCAAAGCAATTCTAAATTATATTTTTTCGGAAGGTTCTCGATTAGTTCAGTTTTTGCAATGCATTTTCTTTGCATTGCAAGTTTAGTTGATGTTTTTCTCAAATTCATTTAAAAAGCACAGTTATGACTGCCCATTTTGTAATTTGAGATCGGGATTAGCCGCAGCGGTAGATGAAAGTGGAGACTAAATTTACAAGCATATACCACAATTACAGTTTTTACTTTGTGATGTTTCAGATGCAATTCCTGAAAATGCTTTTTTGGGGCCATTGCTTTTGTGAAAAATTCATGGAAAATTGTGTTTTTAGTTTCTTTGTTCTCATCGGTCATATTTGTCATGGTAAACTGCAACGGTCACGTTCAGTTAAGGTGTGCACATTATCCTGTCAGTATGTAAAGCCGATCATTTATTCTTCTTCTTTACTTCGATTCTAAAGTAATCTCTCATTGGACTTTAGTCTATAATCTAATCGACTCCCTTAATTTGCCAATAAAATATAGGTGTTTATGTTTTATTTAATTATTTTATATTGCATCTTGGGTTTTGATAATTATATGTCAAAACCAAGATTCAGTTTGAGTTGTACTTAGGCATAGATATATTCTTCAATAATTCTTAAGAGTGTATCACTTGGACGTTGCTATAGTCAAATTGTTTAATCGTGAACAGCAAGGCATATTATGTTATCTTTATACTTATATTTGGCCAATTACATTATATAAACTTCTTAATTTTAACAACTAAATTGTCATAATGGAAGGCATTTATTTAATGCTTGACCTTTTATGCTTAAGAAAAAAATGTAAAGTAAAAGAAAAGAAGTGTTGAAGTTCATAGAAAAAAATAATAGGAAGTTGAAGATATGAAAAATAGAATAATCAAATGGCAATAAAGATATTAAACAAGACTTAAGCTTCTGTGAATGTTTTTACTTGTATTTCAAGGAGTATTGATCAATTCAAAAGGGTAACATCCAAGATTCATCTCTCTTTATGTGCTAAAACCATCTTGAACTCAAAGATCAAAATTGATGTTAAGAAACAAACTATAGTTGATAGTTATGGTCATAATTTATCTTATTCTTTTATATGCTAATATGTTGTCATAACTTTCTATTGCTACCTCAAAGTGATCTAAATACTAGGTTATTGCTACCTCAAAGTGATCTAAATACTAGGTTGGGAGACATTCTTCTAGCTAACCAATAATTTTCTTCTTTTTGATTTTTTTAAAAATATCAACTATAAAATTGTACATTCAAGGAGACATCTTTGCAATTGGAATGATTTTCCTTTCCATGTTTTTGGTGTTTTTTACTCAATGTTATACCTATGATGTATTGTAAATGTTTTCTTGCTCTTGATTTTGCAACCACTTTTTATTTTCTCATGCTATCTTAAACTTCTTAATAATTGCAAATAATGATGTTTCTATTCAAAGCATTCTAAAGAGCTTCTATTAAAATTTTCTTATGTATATGTATGTTTACCCTCATACATTGGTATGCTTCTTCATATTTGAGGGTAAGTGTTTGGTGTTCATTTATCATCGAAGCATGTTCATTTAAAAGCATTAGATTTCATTCTATACATCATGTAAGTTGAATCTTCCCTCTTTTTTGTATGACTATTGATGAATCACCATCGTTGGCCTACGTTGATGGGCATGTGTCGATGTGGTGTCTAAGTCTGCCTATATAAATGCATGTAGCCACCGCATTTAGGGCATCATAAAGTTAGTGACATGATTAAGTTCTTGTAGTTTCTTTCCGCAACAATTAGAATATTTTCTAAGTGTCCACAATAAGAGTCAAGGATTGTATGGATTCTTATTTGAGCACCAATGCACCTAGACCCATTGATGTGACGACAATAAAAACGAGATTCTTAAAACACCTTATAGCACTTGGAATAGATTAATGTTTACTTGTATGCACTTTACTATTTATGAACTTTAAATTCATGTTCTTAGTTAAATAATTAATTAATGCACCTAAGTAATACACATAAGTACAACTGCCTTGAGCATAACATTAATGCTTGATAATCCCAACATGGCTATCACTTGGTAACCCAGTAGCGCTGTAACAAGTTTAGGATGTGTACGGAAGTTGGGATTGGATACTTATGTTAGAAAATAGGCTAAGACATTAAATAATTATTTAGCTTAATTCTTAATCAATTACTATATCTTACACTTAGGTTAATTCATATAAAAATATAAAATTAATACAAATTGTGTACCTTGGCTCCACTTAATCATACGCTTGCACTTACAAAAGTGTAGTTAGGAAGACAACAATCATGTTTGTAGATCACTATCTTTACTATTGGCATTTGGAGAGCTAAAGTCCACAAAATTCAACTAGATCGCTAGTGAATGCTTGTGATTCATATGGTTTGCTCATCAACTATCCTTTTCATTGATATATGAACCTTATAACCTTTGGTCCATAATATAGTCAAAGACATTTGTTTGGAAAACTAATTTTTTTTAACTATTCACACATCCCAAACATATAACCAACACAATATTTTTGTAGAACACAAATGTGCCTCTTGCTCGTAAACTCTTATCAAGCAATGAACTAACCACTTCAAGCATCTTTCATTGGCAAGACAACAAATTTTGATTCAATCCTAGAATACATAAAAACATCTTTAAGTTATACTATAGAGTAATAATCTTGCAATTATATTAATACTATTCCTATTCACATGGTAGCTGGTAGTTTAAATGATTGTTTGTCATTTTAATAGTTCCTCAAAATATTTTATTAAGGATCATCACCTAGAACCACAATGCTCATTCTCCTAAGTGGAGTCCCCAAAGGGTTGGTACATGAGCGAAAGCCTAACCTTTTTGAGTTGCTATACCTAACCTCAAACCTAGGGCTTTAACTTGAGAAATGAACACTTCAAAATATTTTATTGAATCAAAAGAACACATCACTTCTCATGGCCATGTATTGTATTATACCTAATATAAAAATCCACGGCTCAGTGTAATGTTGAGCATTGTAAATATTCTAGGTGATAGTACAAATATTATTTACTTTCATCTAATGCAATATGACAACAACCACTAACATTACATTCATCTTCATATTGTTGATTTTTATTGATTTCTTTTAATTGATTAACAACATCGTGTTTTATCTTATGCTAGCATAATTTATATTGATGAGAGAGATGTCATCTCTCCTTTTTCTTGGATTAGGCTCATTTTTCATTAATTATTCCATTCTATTTTTTAATTGAAACTTTGCCTTGGCAAGGTTTTAGTTTGATTCTTCTTTTTGTTCATATGGTTCACCTTGTTACTACTAGTGTTGTTAATTTCATCATACTGGCGAGGCATCCTTCCATACATCCACAAAGACTACTATTCTAGACCACTACGGGATTGTACAAATTTGAGATTTGATTTGAAATAGCCCATGCAAGAGTGTGCTGCTAGATGGCATGGTAAAAAAGAAAAAAAAAATGCTCAGAGACTATAGCATCAAACAGCCGACCATAGAAAATGTTTGCCAAAGCATTTGCTTATGTTATTGCGATAAAAGAACCATGATGATGACTAGTCTGCATATTTTCTAATACTCTGAAAAATGAAGAGGCGATAACATTAACGAACGACTGAAAAACTATAGGCTAGTGTAATTCATTTGACCTTAATTTATTCACCTTCATCAAGATACAAGCATCCTAAAACTTGAACAATCCTACTAAGAAAAGACATGTTTTACAGGATCTTCTTCCTCAATTCATTGAAATGGTTCTATTATTTGAGTGGTTTGAGGAGTCCAATTAGAGTGTAATCTTGTTTTCAACGATACAAGAAGTTTGATTGCTTAAATATTCATATTAATGTTGGATATCAAACAACCAATTTAAGAAAACAATTTAATAAGATCGACATAATGAATTGAAGTTTTTGTGATTAAATAAAAATCTTGTTAACCTACGATAGAAATTTCACTGTCGCAGCTCATTCAACTCAATGAACAATGTAATTTAAATCAAATGTCAAAACTGAAGTTACTATTTGTAAGGAGTTACAAATGTGGGAAATTCATCCCGAAGACACAAGATTTGTGGCAGTAGAAACAAATGATCATCTTAAAATGTTCTAGAATATTTCTTAATTTCATACATGATAGATGAGATTGATACCAGTTCCTTGTTCAAGGCTGAATTGCCAGAGATTCGCTTTGCACAGTCAGAAAGCCTTGTGTAATAAAGCAACAATTGTGTCAGAGAAGCCTTCAAGATCTCCATACCACAGAGAAAGTTGCTGAAGGATGTGATGACATCTTTATGCATGACCTCAATTTTCCCCTTCCATCGACTCGCAAAATCCTTGACTATGGGTTCAACTTCTTCAATAGTTACAGGCCTATCTGTTGTAGAATTTGATTCTTCACCTGTTGTATCATCAAATCGAAATGGATTTGTCAATTGTGGAGCTCAGGAAATGATGTCATTCATTGATTTATCCCAAAATCATACCAGCTCGTGTCTTAACAAATCGAACCAAGTCGTTGAAGTGTTCTAACAAAAGTTCTTCCTGAAATAAAGAAAAAAGATTTAAATTAAAATTATGGCCACCATCTGTCGTCAATTCATGGTTAACAATGCAATACATAATGTGTTTATGATTAACAGACATACTACTATCTCAAAATATCACCAGTAACTTCAATGTATTCTAGTAAACCTACAAAATTGAGAAACTGAAACTGAATATACACTAGTTTCAGTTTCAAAATTCCTTCGACAAAATTTGTCCATAACTCCGGGTTGCCTACTAGAGTCCAACCAGTAACTTCAACGAATAACAAAAGAGTAAGATTGAAACTGAATACACACCAGCTTTAGTTTCAGAATTTTTTTCACAGAATTTATCCATAACTTAGCATTACCCACAAGAATCAAACCAGTAAGCTGAGCTCTTACCAGCATGCTAGCACCTCATTGTTAGCCAAACATTTCAGGCAGGGTGGACGATTTATTTTCAAAATAATGAAGAAAAATAATTTAAAATTTAAAAAAGAAAAATGAATAACAAGATAACAAGGAGGCCTTCTTTTCATCTCTCGTAGGAACAGTTTTTTTCCTATCCTAATGGTTAACACGTTATATTTGACATTCTTGATATTGAAATGTTTATTAAAACATCAATTATTCAGTCAAATCATAATATGTTTAATTTTAAGCACCCAGTCAAATCCCAAAGACAATCTCATTCAAGTCAATAATCAACAAACTGTAGGACTTTTTTTAAGGAAGTCTGATAATATTATATTAATAAAGCAGGCTGTTCATGCCAATTGGGCAGATGAAGAGCATTGGGTGATACCTCAGATCTTGAAACATTGGTTAAACTTTTCATCATGATTCCTAAGGATTTGTTGTTTTCTGGCCCGAGATTCTAAATCCTCAGGGTCATTTTCGAGAAGCTTAAACCTCTCTTGCTCACCTCCCTTATTATGGTGGGCCATGAATCTCAATTTCCTGACAGTATTAGTAGAGTGCAGTAACTCCACCACGTGGAAAGGGCAATCTTACTCCTATAGACAATCTCCCTAGTTATAGCTCTTGTGTCATGGATCTACTTATCATTTCTCTTGGACTCCACCAAGTCCTGAGGGGAAGGTAATTCCTGTCTTGGCAGAATTTGTTATAATTGGAAGTGATAGTTTCAATAAAGCAATCAGCAGATCAGATCTAAAAATACACTAGAAAAGCTCTAGAGAAATTATTAAAATGTTGTAGATCTAAATAAAATGTTAAAGGCAGAAATATTGCATTGTAGCATATCACTGAAAAAACAGTTGCAAACTCCAGCAAATGTTTGCTGTAAAAGCAGAATGAAAATAGTGAAAGAAAATAGCACAAGAACATAGAGATATACATGGTTTGGGCCCTTTTTACCCTACCTTCACAACAATGCTAATCTACCTTTTATCCTGCTCAAATCTAGCTTTCCCAAGCACCCAATCTGTTAATCCAACAGATCTTAGACTCTTGTCTTCAAGGTAAAACTTCAATACAATGTTTCTGCATCAAAAATACACACTTAAAGGCTACCCAAGCCTTTTATTTATAAGGAAACATTAGGACCAAATCCCAATCCTAACACATGGGATAAAACACATCCCCACATAAACATCACTTTACAAACATCCTTTTAGAAACATAAAAGGAAAAACAACAAATAATACTAATGTATTTGTCTTCATTTTTCCAACAAACTCCTCTTTGAAGACAAATCCAACCAGCCTTCAAGAGATGTGCACTTTGATTAAGCTTTAGCTATCCCAAGCTTCTTCCTACATAAAATGGGTTTTTCAACTATCACTGGTTTTGTTAAAGCATTAGCAACATTAAGCTTTGTATGGACCTTCTAAACATGCACCAAGCCATCCTCTGATTTCTCTTATGAAGTGGAACTAGATATCTATATGTTTCATCCTAGCATGAAAGACAATTTTTTGCAAGATGGATCGCACTCAAGCTATCACAAAACATAGCATACCTTTGTTGTTTTAATCCAAGAGATTGCAAGAATCTCTTCATCCATAACATCTCCTTGCATACTTCTATGAGGGCTACATATTCTGATTCGGTTGTAGATAAAGTTACCAATGGTTGTAGACGTGACAACCAACTCACTACTACACCACCAAAAATAAATGTGTACCCTATAGTGGAACATCTTGTATCATGATCAGCAACAAAGTTTGCATCTACAAAACCTTCAATGTGCATATTAGCATCTCCAAAACACAAGCAATGTGTTTTTGTGCCCTATAAATATTTTAGAATCCATTTAACAGCCAGCCAGTGATCCACCCATAGTTGGTCATAAATCTACTAACTACTCCAACGGCATAAGCAATATCAGGATGTGTACAAACCATGGCATACATCAATGACCCAACAGCAGAAATATATGGGATGTTTTTCACCTTTTCAAAGTCCTCTTTTGACTTTGGGCAATCCTCCTTTGATAAATTAAATTGTGCTAAAAGAGGTGTACTTACAAGTTTTGCATCCTCCATGTTGAAACATTTTAGAACATTTCCAATGTAATCTTCTTGACTCAACCACAACTTCTTCCTTTTTCTATCCCTGTAAATATTCATTCCAAGATTTTCTTTGCCCATCTCAAATCCTTCATAGCAAATTCTTTGCCCATTTCCAATTTTAGATGTTTCATACCCTTCCAGCTGTTTTATGTATATTTCCTCCTCCAAATCTCCATGGAGGAATGCTATTTTTATGTCAAGTTGTTGCAATTTTAAGTCCATGCAAGCCACCAAAGATAGCACTAAACGTATAGAAGAGTGTTTTACCACCAGAGAAAAAATTTCTTGAAACTCTATGCCTGGTTTCTGTGCATAGCCTTTCGCCACCAACCTAGCTTTGAAACATTTTTTCCCATTGGCCTATGTTTTAATTCTGTATAGCCACCTGCACTCCAAGGGTTTTCTCTCTTTTGGCAACTAAACTAGCTCCCACGTTTTGTTCTGTTGGAGTGATTCTCATTCATCATTCATAGTTGCCTTCCACTTTGCAGCATCAGTACATGTCATGGTTTCCTCCATTGTTCCGATTCATCACTATCATTGTAAAGTACATAATTCAGTAGGGGAGAGTATTTGTCAAGAAGTCTGGTAGCTCTTGTTGACCTTCCAACCCAATGAGACACATCTGTAGCTTGTTGTTCATCATCTTCTTCCTCATTTCATTGTCCTCCATTTTCTCCTTGTTGTCCTGAGTTCTCAGCTTGCTGCCATGTAATTTCAGCATGCTGTCCAATGTTTCCAGATCTGGAAAATCCATGAATTTCATCATTTTCAACTTCTTCAATCACCCTAAAAGGAGTTCTCATGCTGTCTGAGCCATTGCTGTCCTTGTCTTTCGTTTGCAGCTCACTAAACATCACGTTTTCTTTGAATTTAATGTCCCTTGATTTCACTGCACATTTCAATTCAAGATCCCAAAATTTGAATCCTAAATCACCTTCTCCATATCCAACAAATATGCAACATTTAGCCTTGTCTTGCAACTTAGTTCTATTTTCCTTTGGAATATGCATAAATGCCTCACATCCAAAAATTCTTAAATGACTATACAAAATGTCTTTACCTCTCCAAACAGCTTCTGGAACAGCATTATCAATTGAAGAATGTGGAGACCTATTCACCAAATATGTTGTAGTCTTGACTACCTCTCTCCAAAACATCTTAGGTAGGCCAACACCTGAAACCATTGTTCTAGCATGATCCAACAATGTTTTGTTGCATCTTTCAGCAACTCCATTTTTCTGTGGTGTACCAGGAGGGGTACAAATGTGCCTAATTCCTTTGCTGTTGCAAAAATTAGCAAATACTTTGGAAGTGTACTCCCCACTGTTATTAGTTTGCAAACATTTTATTTTCAAACCTATTTCATTTTCTACTCTTGCAACAAATGTTTTGAAAACTGAAAACACTTCATCTTTTGATTTCAGCATATAAACCCAAACCTTTCTTGTACAATCATCTATGAAAGTTACAAAATAAACAGATCCACCAAGAGAAATGGAAGTTATAGGACCACAAACATCAGAATAAACCAATTCTAATTTATTTTTCTTTCTGCTATCCAGATCCCTACGGAAGTTTACTCTCCTAGATTTTCCAACTAAACAGTCTTTGCAATCAATTTGGGCATAAGAAAATACATGAATGAGAGACTAATTTTGAAGTACCGTTAAGCTTGACTAGCCAATGTGTCCAAGACGTCTATGCCACACTTCAAAACTTTCTACATTAGAAACTGCTGCAACAGAGTTGCATGAATCTACCATCAACGTATACAAGTTACCTTCCTTCTTTCCTTTCAGAATCATTACAATCCCCTTGGAAATCCTCCAATGTCCACCTCCACTATTGGTGGAACTGAAATCAGCTTCTTTGTGACTTCAGGAACATGTCTAACATTATCTATTGTCACCTTTGGCATCCCTGCTTATTGCAAACTTTACTTCCAATTCCAAGAACTTTTAAAGCTTTTTCAGTAGCAGCATATACAAGACCATATTTAACTTCATGATAAGATGTAAAACAAGACTTATCTGAACAAATGTGAAAGGAGGCACCTAAGTTAATCAACCAGATGTCATTGCTACATCCATCTACCACCATTGTACATAGTTCTTGAACCAAGAAACTAATGTTTTCGTCAGCTGCATTTACCTTTGATGTTCCTTGTTCCGACTTCTTCTCCTTTCCTTTATCTTTCTGTGTTTTCCATGCAAAGTAGTCCTTCTTCAAATGACCTTTCTTCTTACAGAACCAACACTCTTGAGTTTGAGTTTTGCCACATGATACACCTTTGTTCTTGTTTCTCCCCCTACTTGGGAAACATCTCCTACTTCTCCCTCTTTCCTCTGCTACATGAACATTCCTAGATCCAAAAGATTCATCTACTCTTCCTTCTGAATCTTGAAGGGTAGACATGACCTGTTCAAATGTCATAGATGAAACACCCATAGAAGTAGTAATAGATGTCACAATTGCAGACCAGGAATCAGGTAAGGAGTCTAACAGAGCATAGGATTTAACTAAATCTGAAATAACAATTTTATATTCTTTCAACTTATTCAAATTTCTCATCAACTCATCCAAATGATCTTGGAAAAACACATCAGATCTCTTCTTGCATCTAAAATCTTTTTGATAAATATTAAAGGCATTCAAACCTGATACTTTATCAAACCTATTCTTCAATATTTGCCACAGATAATGTGGATCCATATCAGGTTTAATTGATGCCAAGATCTCATTGCTTAGGGTTGGATGAATGAAAGATAATGCCTTAGTCTTCATTTTTCTCTATTCAACATTCAACATTTCTGCTGGTTGAGAGGGTTCTAGGGCCTCCTGGCACTCCTTTTGTGCTAAAACGACCTTTATCAAAATGCTCTAGACGTTCCAGTTCTTTCCTACCAATCTTTCCGTTGTTTGCAGCCTCTCCATCTCCTTAAATTTAGCTCTGATACCAATTGTTATAATCGGAAGCAATAGTTTCAATAAAACAATTAGTAGATTAGATCTGAAAATACACTAGAGTAGCTCTAGAGAAATTATTAGAACGTTGTAGATCTGAATAAAACGTTAAAGGCAGAAATATTGCGTTGTAGTAGATCAAATAGATGCTGTAAATCATTGAAAAAACCATTGTAAACTATAGCAAACATTTGTTGTAAAAGCATAATGAAAACAACAAAAGAAAATAGCACAAGAACACAGAGATTTACATGGTTCATGCCCTTTTTACCCTACCTCCACAATAATGCTAATATGCCTTCTATTCTACTCAAATCTTAAGGACACAAGCCGTACTTATAGCTTTCCCAAACACCCAATTTGTTACTCCAACAAATCTCAGATCTCAGACTTGTCTCCAAGGTAAAACCTCAATACAATGCTTCCACATCAAAAACACACACTTAAAGGCCACCCCAAGCCTTCTATTTATAAGAAAACATTAGGACCAAATCCCAATCCTAACACATATGGGATAAAACACATCCCCACATAAACATCACTTTACAAACATCCTTCTAAAAACATAAAAAGAAATACAACAAATAATACTAATGTATTTATCTTCATTTTTCCAATAGAATTGGCTACAGGGAGGCAATGGCTGCTTAATCTTTGCTAAGAAAGCTTGGCCGGAAGGACAAGCTTTATAGCTAGTAAATGAGAAGAAGTTCACAAATGCAGCAGCCTGTATTTGCTGCTATTATTGAGTTACCTTCCACAGAGCTGGAATGACCTAGAGAGGTTTAATCATGTCGTCATCCCTGGTCCATAGTTTGAAGCAATCCTTAAAATGGGCATCATGCCTCATGAGGAGGTGGTCCCTGGTTTAATCATGCAAAAGTATGTGAACTACTGCTAAAATCAGAGTAAACCTTAGAAGGTCCCCGCCTTTGTCTGTACTTAAAATGGACATTGTGCGTCATGAGGAGGTCGTCCTTGGTGTGATCATGCAGAAGGATGTGAACAAACTTCAAAAATCAGAGTAAGCCTTACAAGGTCCCCCCACCTTTGTTTGGATGACAAACTAATTTAGCTCTTTTAGCATCTATAATGATCTAGTCTCCTTGAGCCAGATGATAAGTCTGGAGGACATGATAAGGCCAAATGTTCTCGTGAAACCTGATGACCCTCCTGTTCCTGAACTTTTTCATAACACTTTCCAATTCTAGGATGTCTTCATGGATAGTTGCATCTTTTGCATGTCCATGCCCTAGTCTGGCTTTAGATTGGTGGAGGGGAGGTGTCATCAGCTGCATGTTGAAAATAAGGAGGAGCTCTGCATGGCCTGGGGAGAGAGGTAGTGCATCAGGGGTTTAAAAACTGCAGACCGGTGAGGCAAAGGAAGGCAAAGCAAAGCTAGAAAAAGGCGTTGCTCCAGAATTTGGTGCAGAAATGCCACAGGAAGATGGAGTGGTAGAAATCGGTGAATCAATATGGGGAAGATGAAGGGTCTGGGAAGGCATGGCGGTGTGGAAAGGGAAACAGAGGGAGAAGAGGGGTCACAAGTATGTGGCAAGTGGGAAGGCAATGTTGCACGGGGAGGCAAGGCACAGGGATGCATTTTTAACGAACCATGTTGACAGAATGAAACTCAATTAGTCTTATCCTAACAATATTCTATTTGGATTAGGAAAACTCGATATGTTCGGACAAGCAGATTTGGACAAACACTAATCAAAGCAGCTAGAAGGAAGTCCATTTGGATGTTCTTTCAGTCTTTCAGATGAATGGAAACAGGTTAAGTCAAACTTCACTCTAATAGTTCCAGGCAGACTATAACGTAACAACTTCATCCTAATGCTCACCAAGTCGGCATTGTTCCAGCAAAATTCCCTACCATGCGCACATTGCTAACATAATTACATTCTTATGGTTGTGCAACATTACCTTCGCTGTTGCAGTGGCATCTCCAAATAAGGTTTGAATAACTACATCTAGTTAAATATGTTTCACTTTTCACTTACTAATTAACCGGCGTGACAGTTCACAAGTCCCAGGTTTAATTCTAGCTGTGTGTACAGATCTACAAAGAAATTGTACAAGAAGTAATCAATGAAACTGCATTCTGTAACAAGACAGTTCATTTTCAGTTTCAGAAAGGTATCCACTTGCTGTATTGAACACCTTGAAGGAAACATCACCTCAGCAAATAAAACATTCCACTGAATATGAAAAAACAATGCTAATCATGAAATTTTCAGTTCTCTTAAGATTGAAGAATCCTGCAATAGACCCTTCATCATGTTCCTTGGTCAATTTCTAAAGCCCCAAAAAATTGCTTCTTAAATTCCAAAGATTTTATTATTGAATAAAATGTTCTTTTTACTTGTTCCTTGAAAAAACAATGATTCAATAAATCATTAAAAAACAAGTATTTCACTATATACTCATCACTTATTAGTCTCACAGTTATTTAAAAACAAAAAGACAGACAGACCACAAAAACAGTAGTGTTACTCTTCAACAATTCCTCAAATTGTAACTGTGTCTTTCCTCCCTCTGTTCCAGATTCCTGTCACAAAAAACACATTGTTAAAACTTAGAAGTCTTCTCAATGAAAACCAGGAGCGGAGAACTAATCAATTCAAAAGATGAACCAGAGAGAGAGCGAGAGAGGGCCTTTTACCTTCAACACTGCTAAAATCATGTCATAATTATTTATGAGAAAGATTGTTTGTTGTTTTGGCTTGTTAAACAACCGAGAAAGCTTCACTAACAGATCATCCACCGCTATCCGTAGCCTCTCCAAATTTAATTCAAGCTACAAGTTGCAATATTGTTAAATGTCCACATAAAAATGACAAATGTAATACAGAATTATTTCATAATATAATTTAATATAGGAAGCAAAAGTATTACCAAGGGAAGCATAAATTGATAAGACAAACTGCAACTCAAAATAGTTCCCAAAATACAATTTCCATACAAAGTAGTAATATAAATTAATGAACAAGGAGCTTGAACAATGACATATCCTTAGGTTTCTAACTGATTTACAGAAACAAATAAATTTAGCACCAGAAAAGCAACCTTGTCCTTAAGACACTAAACGTCAGAGGTTGCATGCCATTAAATATAATCTTGATCTTTTATTGCTATAACTATCTTTTGCCAAGATGTCAACCGTATGCATTTAATATAGCGTAAATATATGAATGGAAGGAGTCAAAGGATCATCACTTGAAGGCTCAATGCTCATCCTGCAGTATCCCAGGAGGGTTGGTGGATAAGCGAAAGCATAACTTCCTTTTGAGTGGCTGCACCCAGGCTTTAACCCAGATTTTACAACTCAAGAAACAACCACATTACCACCACTCCAAATGATAGCCCCTCATGAATACAAGAAGTGTGGTCCTTGAAATAAAAATAATTGCTAGTGTTGGGCATTAAACCTGAAAATCACATCCCTCTTAAATACCAACATTCGATTATCAGTACAAAATCATCAGCATTAATGGCATGCTGGATCTCTAGAAATATTGGTTGGTGTCAAACATTCGTTGACATTCCTAAATTTATGCAATCTCTCTAGGCCAAAAATGTATTTTGAATGACAGAAATATGCACATGTCAAATAATAAAATCCTCACTTCTAAAGAACCCAAATATAGCCTACTTATTCCAAAATTTAAACTAGAAATAACATCCTTTCGGACAAAAGAAACATAACTAACCTGACCATCTCCATATTCAACATTAAGTTGAACAAGTGAAGCTGTAAATTCAGCATAGCGCCGCATTACATAGTGAGGATGGACATCATCCTCCCATAGAGTGCGCACATTTGCATTACGCAAACTACTTAAGTGCATGTCAAACACCATTTTGAAACGAGGCCATAGCATGATATTAACCTGGATTAGCACCCCAAAAAATGTCAAATCAAGATGTAAACACTTAAGCTACCTCATTCTTGAAATTTCAATGTAGATCACCTTATCCAAGTACGAATCCAAGCATGGCACTCGACGCCTTGACATGATCAACTGAAACAAAAGAATAATTTTTTTAATAACAATAATAACTAGTTATATTCTCATTACAATGAACATCGGGTATATACAATTTTTCAACAGTAAGAAGCACATGAAATAAAGTTCTTAAAATATGCCGTTCAAAGAAAAAATAAAGTTCTGTGCTAACTATTGCATTTATGTGAGGTCCATTTACGAGGAACAATGACGAAGAAAGACAATAATATAACAAAAAAGTAGGATACCACATTTGTGAGGTCCTCACAAATGTACCATTTATGTATGCATTTTCTAACTTCCTTCTTTGGCCTTGATCCGCTACACCGAAGACAGTTTCAGGTTAATGGAATTGTACAGTCACTTTGCCCACTAGATCCCCACACAACCACACTTTAAAAAAAAAAGCCAACACACACTCTCTCTTTCTCACACACTCTCACATTATTCAATAGCTGATAACAGTATACAAGCGTATCAAATCAGAGACACTTTAAAGAATGATATTTTAAGAAAAAAAGAGACCGTAAAGTAGGGGTAATTACCTGGTGATGATGGGTTATCCGAATCATGAGCATTAATCCAATGGCATCGAAAAAGTTAGGAAGGACTGAATTGAAATGCTCATCTATCACACTGAATGGACCTGCAGTTTTTAGGATCAAAAAATGAGGGTAACACCAAAATTTTAATTTCATCTATAATATCTATGCAAAATTATAAAGAAACAAAAGGCATGATTTTGTCAAATAAATGGTTTTCCAATGCATCACTTTCATTCTGTATTGTGTGGATTTTAGTTTGATCAGTTGGACATGTTATACTACATTGACTGGCAGATAAAAGATCTATATCTATATGACAAACTATACATAAATGAATCCAATTCTATTCCATCAAGGTCTTCAAAACTTATCGAAGTGAAACCAAACCATGCAACTGCCAATCTTTGACGTGTATACCTGAGAAAATTTCATGGAATATAGCATCTTCTCCAAAAAAATCAAGGCAGAAAAGGTATCTGTCAATTTTTCAAACAGGTGAATGTTAGCTAACAAAATTGACTCATAATGGTACTTTAGGGTTGCATATTCATGAATGGTTGGGTGTCACGACAAAACTATAAAACTGTATTACTCTGATGTGGCAGTGTCCATAAGTAATTTATGCAGGCTTCGAAAAAGCACTTCGTAAGGATACTTTGAACCACTGGCTTCAGCAATATGAGGTATCAAGGCAGGTTGATCTATTTCCTGTAAATAATTTAGACCAAGATATTTTCTATAAAATATAAATTGCATTTGAATAACAGAAAGGAAAAAAAAAACAGAGGGCCAAAATACTTGGTGATCATATTTCTGAAATGCTATATTCCTTCTTCATTAATTATTTACATTTTTAATTTTAAAAAAATTAATTTTCAAAGAAAAAAATAGACGTATCTGTGCACTCTTGTAGAAGACCTACAAGTCTATGCCTCCACTTGAAAAATACCTTTAGAACATTGATTCTGTCCCCTAAAACATAAACAGCTGAACGATTCTTTAGGGGCTCTCTTGATCTGGAGAATAAGCTATTACTCCTTGTGTCAATACCAATCAAATCATTTGCAGATGCAATATCTAGCTGTAACTTTTCCAATGCTTGTATATAAGCACGAAAATGAGCACTGAAAACCTGCACAACAATTTAAGAAATATGTTACCTCGTGACAGCATGACCTATCTAGAAGATTTTAATGTATAAATTATTAAAACCAATTTTCTAATACGTTTTATTTCATATAAAAAACATAAAAGTATATGCCATACCGTTCAAACATCCTGTAATTCATAGAAATTTAATAACTAGCATCAATATTACTGAAAAATATTGATGCTAGTTATTAAATCAGAGAAAAAGCACTGTTGGGTCTGGGGATGGCAGAGTCACATGGCTAAGAAAATTTTGAATCAAGAAATACCTAAAAATTGGAGAAAAAGAATTATTGTTCTCATCTACAAGAACAAAGTAGATGTGCAAAACTGTGCAACTGATAGAGGAATCAAACTTTGGAAACATACTATGAAACTACAAGAGAATTATAAAGAAACTTTTCAGATTTGAAGCAATAGTATCATAAAAAATAATTTAGCCAACCACATTTTGTTGGGACAAGGCTAGGATGATGATGATGATGAGCATCAGAAAAAACAATCTGGATTTAAGCCAGGTTAATTAACTATAGAGGGTATGTTCTTGATACAATAAATAATGGATTAGTTCAAAAGATAGAAAGATATTGCATATGCTCTGCATTGATTGCTAAAGATATTATTTGGTAGGCCTTTGTAGGACCCCTTATAACCAATCTCTATATTTTCACTCTAATTTTTTCCCAAAATCTTAGAACATGGGGCTAAACTTGTACTAACAACTAGTAAGAATGTGACTCATTATAACCATGGGTTAATTAAAAGGCTTACGTTACTTCCTACCTTCATTGACTTTAATATGTTGTCAATGACAGAACTTTTCTACTCTATAATTCTAACAAATAATGTATCAATTGTGTACTGCTTATCTCTGCTACTACTATGATACCTCAAGGAAATGTATAACCAAAGATGATGGCAATCATTTCCAAATCACTTGATAAGATAAAAAAAACAAGCAATTATGTAATTCAAGTTACATTACCATTGGGCACATTTGTTGTACTTAGGAGTTATTACTACTATTAATGTATTTTGCATAAGTTAATTTGTTTGACAAATCCTCTACGTCTATACAGACAATAAAATTTCAGTTTCAGTTTCATATTTCAAAGTTTCATTTATAAGCATCACCAATGGATGTGGATGAATCTAATACTAATATCCCGCTATGTTGTCATCAAACAAGATTATTTAGTTTATAGAAGCTTTAAACAATGGCTAGGGATAAAAAATATAGAGGCTTCAATTATGTTGCCTCAGCAATGTGGTGTTGCATTCCCACATTGAAGGCCATCCATCTTGAAGAATTTGGTCACCATCCAACTGTGAATTGGGTTACCTTTAGGTTCTATGCTACGTAAACAAAGCTTGGTTCAACCATCAATTTTGGACTACACCTCGATAGATGATCATAGATTGTACATAAGGTAGGTACACACAAATGGTGCTTGCATAATTGAAAACCTCAAGGTCTCCTCCCAAACGTTGCTTCTAACCACTGAACCCTCGCCCTCCATCCCTTGCTCCTCAATATCAAGCGTCTAAGTTCCCTGAACAACCCGCCCATGCCTCCTCTAATAAACCAGCCAAGGCTCTGACCTTAGCTACCTAGGAATTTCAATCAACCTCAACTGCCATAGGGCCATAATCACCCCAAGATGTCGACCCAACCTCTTACATTTCAAAGAGTCCAAGAAGAATCAAGGCATGTTGATCCTGATCCCATGCTTCAAGCAATGCAAAAATGCAAAATGGACCCCCATCAACTTGTGGGGGCAACCCAATTGAACAAGGAAACGGTCAATCAAGACAGCCACACTCTGCCACACCAAAGACAATGCTGCCTTTCGTATGTGCCCACTTGCAATCCTAGGAACTACACCCTAGAAAAACTCTTTAGCATATGTTTGACTATGGAACATCATAGCAATGATTTCCCCCTCCGCCAACAACCTTCTTACCTCTACAAGGGCCATTTCCGTCACCAGAATCCATCTTCCACGAAACTTAGTTTCATTGCCTACCCAATTATCAAAGAAAGATTGATCCAACAACCCAGGCTCCCCCTCAATACACTAAAGCATTTCATCCCATCCAGCTCTTATGATCATCTCCCAAAGAAAGATTGATCCAACAACCCAGGCTCCCCCTCAATACACTAAAGCATTTCATCCCATCCAGCTCTTATGATCATCTCCCAAAGCTCTACGTTCCCTTTAAATTCAATGACTACCAGCTCATAGATCGTCACTTGCCCCATACTATGCACCACTTCAGCCCACAAATCTAACCCTGTCTTGGCAATGGAATCTGGAGATGGCAGCCTTTGCCCACAAAAAATCAAATTATTTCTGCACTTCCACCCTGCCCACAACACGACTAGCTCTTTGGAGTCTCCACTTGGCCTCAACAACGGTGAAAGCCTAGCAGACCACCAGACATCTTGCATAAATTCACAGCGATACAAAAAATGATCCAACATTTCAGTATCAGCTGTACAAAATGGGCAATTTGTATTAATATTTATCCCCCACATTCTTAAAAGTCCATGCATTGGCAACACCTTATGAGCGATTAACCACGTGAAAGCCTTAATCTTTTCAAGAAGCCGCCCACACCAAATATCAGTCCAACCAGCAACCAGTGGATGGATCGCCTTGATCAACTCTGTGGGGTGTTTACCTAGCATCTCCTTCGCATGCATCTCCCTAACACGCTTGCATATATTTTGCCATAACTATGACCCTCCAATGTCAACTTCCCACCTACGATACTTCTACCGCATTAGCCTCACCCACGGTGCCTACCCTTCCTCTTATTCAATCAATCTATTCACAAGGCACTACATGCCCAACTTAACCTCGTCACAGAATGATAACAACCCAATTCCCCCCGTTGGTTTCAATTTCATCGTTGTCTCCCAACACACCAAGTGGAGTTTCTTCACACCCTTACCCTCGGACCAAATAAACTATCGTATGAGCTGATCAATCTTTTGAATCACTCAGTTGGGTGGAACAGCCATGGAAGCAATGAATCTTGCCATCACCATCAGCAAAGTCAAAGCTAGCATCATCTTTCCTTTTCTAGTTAGAAACCTATTGATCCAATGATCTGTCTTTGCATGCAATCTCTGAACCAATCTTGTCCACATTTTCTTAAGGTGCCAATCGAAAATCGACATCCCTAAATAGCAGTCATGCATAGAGCCTGGTAAAATTCCTAGCACCTACATTATCCTCCCACTCACTAGTGATGCCATGTTAATCAAAAGTATTGTTGACTTGCCTTTATTGATTTCGAGACCTAGCTCCAGCTCCATCCACTACAGGGCTCTCTTAAGCACCTCAGCTTGGGGAACAGTTGTCCTGGAAAAAAGAATAGTATCATCTGCATAATGCATAGTGAGATAGTGGACCCTAGCGACATTTAGCCCTTGCATTCCCTCCACAATGCAATAGTTCTATGGCATGTCCATTACTAAAATAAACAACTATTGTAACAACAGATCTCCCTACTACATGCCTCTTTCTGACACCTTGAAACCCCATAATCTCCCATCAATGTCAAAAGAATATCAACCAAAACTTTGCAGTTGAATGTAGAAATTAACAAATTTGGGCTCAAACCCTTTACGGAGCATTACCTCTCTCAAAGCTACCCAATTCACAGTGTTGTAGGCCTTGGTGATATCCAGCTTTACACACATCCTAGGAAATCCAGACCTTTGCAGCCAGTGCAAAATTTCCTACAACAGCAAGACTGGATCTTGCAGGAACTGGCCTTTGACAAACCTTGCCTGATTCTCTCCCACTAGCTTCTCCATTAACGAAGATAGACGGTGAACAATCATTTTGGTGAAAAGCCTTAGGAGAGTACTATAGACCCTAATTGGCCTAAAATGTGCCGACTAAGTGGAATTCGGCACCTTTAGAATAAGGACAATCCGTAAGCAGTTGAGCTCCCTACAAACCTGTTGCCATCACAACATACTATTGAAGGTGTCTAATAGGTTTGCCCCCAAAATGTCATCGAATTCCCGAAAAAATTCTATGGGCCACCCATCTAGTCCTGATGCCTTATTGGCTTGCATTGACTTCATAGCAATGTCTAGCTCCAGTCTAGAAAAAGGTCACATCAGAGCCTGGTTTTCAGTCTCATTCAGAGCCCATCACATAGGAACCAAAATCTGCTCTGTCTCTCTACCTCGCCAAACATTTTCCCAGTAAGCTTGCAATACCTCAACAACCTATGTCGCTCACATGGCCCCTTTCCCCGTCTCCCCATCTAACATACACTACAACTTTTTCTTCGTTTCCCCCTGTCCTTTGGCCGCAACGAAGAAAAATCACGTGTTTCAATCTCCCTCACATAACCAGGTAATATGAGCCCGTTGTCGTCGGTAGCCCTCCTCTTCCCAATCCAGCTCCTACAACTCTACTAGCAGCTCATGCTCCTCATTAGCCAAATCAGCTCCATTTTCCTATAGTGTTTGTATCTCCCTAAGGCTACTCTGCAACCATGCCCTATAAGCCCTAAAACCGAACTTCTCCTCCAAAGCTCTAGCTCTAAATATTTGTTTTAACAGCTTCAGTCCTTGTTTTAGGAATTCCCTTGGATCTTGATCCACTGAGTAGCCCTGCCAGATGTCCTGAACCATCGACCTCAACCATGGCTTACCCAACCACATGCACTCGAAACGGAAGGACCTAGAAGCCTAACCTTGACTACTGTTGAGCCAACAAAGGATGGACCGGTGACCCGAAGCCTGTTGTTCCTTTCCCATGACCTGAATATCAAAGGCCAATAACAACCTTGTACTAACCCACACTCGATCAATCTAAGACTGAACCCGATCAAATCCTTGTCTCCTATTGCTCCAAGTAAATTTGCAGCCCTCAATATCCATGTCCACCAAATCATGGTCTCACAGAAACTCAACAAATTTTGGTCCTCTAGGCAGTTCCGCACTGTCCCCTCCCGTTTTCTCACACAGGTACAATCGTTGGTTAAAATCACCGATTAGGATCCACCTTTCTCTATCACAGACCACTTGCACCACCTGCCTCAATTCCTACAACCACACCTCCCAATTCTACGCCCCATAAACATTTGTCAGCCAAATGTTTCCCTGAGCCACGTGAACTGTTTGACTCCATATGGATTCATCAACCAATGTAATCTGAAATTGGGACAAAATTGTTACCCCCTTACATGGGACCATCTACAAATTCCAACCCTCCCACTATAACAGTCTAGATTCAGCTGCTTGCAACTTCATCTCTTGCAAACACACCACGTCACATCCCTCACTCCGTACAATTGTTTTCAGGGTATTTCGTTTGTAAGGGGTACCCTACCCCCTACAATTCCAGGAAAGAATCTTCATGGGGAAACAAATGCTTGTCTGTGATACACTTCCTTTAGGGTCTTCTACACTCCCAGATCAATATCAAATTGTGTCAATTTCTTCCTCACTACCAATGCATTCGGCTGGCCAACCTTCCTCCCTGTCGGGGAAGCCATAGCCACCCCTGACACCAATTCAACAAGTGCTTGTTGGGGCCCAATGATGTCTTGCATCTTTGGACGGGAGGAGCCTTGACCCAATGTAATCTATTCCCCTAACGAAGGCAACTCATTGCCCTGCGATTCTGTCAAGGTCGTAGCCTTGGCTTTTGGTGTACAAGGGGACTATGTGGCGGACACATCCTCCATTGTTGCATCCTGTCCCACCTTCGCAATCTTAAGCCTCCCACCCTCCAACAACTCCAATGCTCTTGAATCAAACCCCAGGGCCCCCATAATTTTCCTAGCCTTCACAACAGGATCCTACCCCCCTCCTCCAACAATCACCCCCACAACAAGTACATGAGGTCTGGCTTTAAGTACATGACCCATTGATGCCTCAATTGATGCCTTCACCACTCAACCCTTCCTCTTGGCTAGGTTCCACCCACACTGTGACTAGTGCGATGGACCCCTTGGCCAAACTTGACATTCCACCGTCAAGTACCCCTTGCCACATATCGCACACCTAGCAGATAGAGCCTCACTTGGCACCAACTTAACCATCGAAAGATTCTCAAACTAGACATGTATCTTTCCTCTCCTGAGGCCAGGTTTAAGACCACTTCGCTAACCCAATCCTTAGACCCCAACAACCTCTAGACACAAAAATGGACATAGCCCATTTTGTCCATCGATGCAGTGAAAGTGTTGAACTATATAAATTCTCTGAACAATCTAGCTAGCTATTTCAAAAATCCTGGCATCCAAAACTCCAAAGGCAAATCCAAGATCCAGACCCAAACCGGTGTCCGATCAAAGACATTCGCATCAAAATGGAGCCTTGGCCTCCATGGTGCAAGAACCAACCCACAAGCCCCGTAAAACCACTCCCCCCAACAAAACTCATTCCCTGTCTACTTTTGACTGGAACAAAAACAAAAGCCTATCATCCACCATTCTTTGAACCTACACATTCTTCAATCCCCAGGCTATGCAAGCCCAACACTAAATAAGGTCCATCCTAGGCTGCACACCCTTCGAAGCAAACTTGCCAAACAGGCTAAGCTCCAAAGTATGCAACCCCTCTACAGGTGGACACCCAATCTTCAACCTCATGGTGCTACCCTTCTACGAGCAAGCTTTGATCCCTCCCTCCCTATCAGATGACACTCTAGCCCCTCCCACTGGTCCCTTCGCACTCCTAGTTGTGCAACCTCCAACTACCACCTCAACAAACCCCAACCCTTTGAGCTCTTCCCCCAGAGGTACCTAACCCGACCCACCGTTCGCAGGTATCCCTCTACTACCGCCAACGCTTGCTACACCCCCTCCAACGCCCTCCATGCTCCCAATGCTCCCCACTCTACCAACACTCACTGCACTCTCGCCAATTTTCAAAAATCCGCAGGATTCTTTGTTCTTTTTCATCCAAACAACAAGAATTGCACAAGAAACCAGTGGATAATATCATGTAATCATTATGTTAAATGGAAACATAAAAACTAATAAAATTAACAAAGCCAAAAGTGTATTTTAATTCAACCTTGACTTCCATGATAAATTAACATGTTACCAAACGAAAGAAAAATTTCGGGATGGGCGGGAGCATGAGCGGAAGCAGGGGTGGGAGCAGGAGTGGGGGAGCTGTCAAGGAACACAATGGCACCCAATAGGACATGGGTGGGCACGTGGCATGCAAGGGGGACCAAGGTAAGGATGAGCTAGGTGGTGGTGGATAGGGGATGAGCAGACAACAAGCAAATGGACTAGGTGTGGGTAGCACGGGTGAAGAGGCCCAAGGGGGGCATGAAGACTGCAATAGTGCCTCAAGATCCATCGGGGGAGCCCTAGGTGGAGGGGCTAGCAGTTGGGTCCTAGGCGAAGGGGCCATCAATGCCATCATGCAAGACAATGCAACCATGAGATTGCAAGTTAAGGGACCACCCACCCTAAGAGGGTCTTTGCACTATGGAACTACGCCTCATTGACTATTTCGTATCCTTTGGATCCCGGCCAAGACTAGACCTTATTAGGTGATGGGCCACTGCATCTTCGGCCCTAAAAGAGATCTAGGTGAGGTTGCTCATAGGGGACCTCCTCTTGTTTGTGTTTAAGTCTCCTGAAGATAGGGATCAAGTACTATTAGGAGGGCCCTAGTTTTTTGGTGCACGTGGCCTAGCTCTCACGTACTAGCGTTGACGAGCACACCGAAAAATCCAATTCTTTTCTAGGGCTCCACTCTAGGTGCGAGTTTCCAAAGTTCCATGGGAACTTTGGATGGAGGGTTTTCTAAGGATCTTGGTTGGACAGTTTGGAGAGTTTATCTCCTTTGATAAGTTTATAGCGATGAAGGAGCGCATGGGATATGCACGGTTCTACATGTGGGGATCCTTATCCCATAAGAACCTATTGAAAGAAGCCATCCTCGATCTGCCTTTAGGAGAGGAACGCTTGGTTGTGGAATACAAGAATGTCTTGTTGAGGGAGTCTGCACCTACTCGTGAACCCTGTGGGTGATAGAAGGTGTGTGTGACTTGTGGCAAAACCAGTCATTCCACTCAAGAATGCAGAGTGCGCCCTCAAGCTCCCCCAAAAGGGTCGAAAGGGAAACCTGATGAGGGAGGATGGTTATTGGTTGGGAAAAAGGTAAGGGTCTCGCAATTGCCTTCTCAAACCCTAGGGCCAGAAAAAGTTACCTCTCCCAATCTTGATGAGGAACTTAAGAAGAGGGTTGGAGCAGGGACTAATTCCCCTGCATCCTCAGCCTCTCCCCATGTTACAAAAGGACTACATGTTAGTCCACTAGTAGGGGTTGGGGCAAGCACCCCTACACCCTTTGTTGCATCCCTAATCATAGAAGAATAGTTTGTCAGTCCACCTACAACCTTGCTAGGGGAGGAACTTCCACCACTAGGAGGTTGGCTTTCAACTATACGAGGCACCTCCTAACCCCCTTTTGATTTGGTAGCCTATAAAAATTTTCACAAAGGATGCATAGGGCTTCCTCATGGCAAATGGGCCAAAGCGGGCTGGCAGGCCATCCGATCAAACAAATGTGGATCAAAAAGACACAATTTAACATTGACGTTGGGTCCCAAAAGACCCTCAAAAGGTCTACAAGAAACAATCCTGAAAAGGTCTACAAGAAACAATCTATGAGTAGACCATGAAGGTTCTCTCTTGGAATTGCAAGGAACAATGTACCCCTTACAAAAGAAATACCTTTAAGGAATTGGTGCGAGAAAAAAATTGTCTGGTGGAATGTCTGCTAGAAACCAAGTTACATACCACTAGTTGTGATTTATTGCAATGGTAGAGCTAGTATTGTTATTTTGTGAATTGCAAGGGACAAGCAGGAGGCTTGGCCACATTATCTAGAACTTTCTTCGATGTGTTGGATCAATTAGCCTAGAGCCTTATCATTTCCATCCCTATGGTGAGGCTCTAGGTCACAAATTTTTATGGACCTTAGTGCTAGGGAGCTAGGCTTCAGGAGCTACTTAGGGTTGCAAGACATATCTCCGATCATTGATCCTAGCTAATCATTGGTGATTTTAATCAACGATTACATGCATACGAAAAGACCAACATTAGCACTAGTACCGAATCTCCCCCTAGGAGCTAGGAGTTTCTGCAATTCCTACAGTCTCATAATCTGGTGGATCTTGACATTCAAGGCTATCAATTCACTTGGAGCAATAGGAGGAGAGGCCATGATCATGTCATGTCTTGAATTGACAAGGTCTAGGTCAATGCTGAGATGCTCATAAAGTAAGAGATTCCAGTTTAGGGCCATAAACGACAACCTTTTGACCATTGTGCATTGGTCCGATCAATTCTCCCCCCATGGAAGCCTCCCTCAACCCCATTTCAGTTTGAACAAACATGGCCATCCAAAGGGTGGTTACATAAGTTGGTAGAAGAAACCTAGGCCACATACCCTTCATCTCACATTGATCCAAGGGATCTCCTCAAACAAGGACTTAATGGCCTCAAGAAATGAATTAAATGCTTGCAAGAATCTTAGACATATTCCTTCCAGAGAACCTAGAATGCACTCCAATAGCAACTAGCTGAAGTCCAATGTAGGCAAGAAAATGGGGAACACTTGGAAGAGAAAGAGCATAACTTCTTGATGAAGCTTCAAAATTTGGCTGAGGATGAAGAATAGTACTAAAAGAAAAGATCTAAAGTGCATTGGCTCAAGGAGGAAGATAGAAATACTTGATTCTTTTTTGTTGTGGCCAAGGTAAACTATCAAAGCAAGAAGATTAACAATATATTTAGAGGCTCAACCTGCTTATATGAGCCTCAGGACATCGTGCAAGAGCTGTAGAATTATTGAGCTAAAATCTAGTCTAGAGGAGATTCCTCCCCTATCTCCATCCCAATTTGAAAGGTTGTTACTAATGTAAACAATGTACCACTCATTGCCCCCATCTAGTCTCTACTGCTATGTCATCTCCTAAGGCTGCTAGAAACCCTGGCCTTGATGGCTGGCCCATCAAATTCTTTCAAGAATTCTTTGATGTTATGGGACAAAATTTGCTGGACACCTTCAATCTCATGCTAAAATGGGGGCAAGTTCGAAGGATTGTCTTACTACCTAATGTTCCTAATCCTACACTACCAACCCACTACAGACCAATTAGTGTCTGCAATACCTTGCTCAAAATATTCACAAAAGTTCTAGTTCGTCATCTTCAACCCTTGATGCTAACCCTAGTGGGCCCCCAGTAGGCTGGTTTCGTGAAGAGCATATTCATTCAAGACTAGATTATCCTACTACAAGAAGTTATACACTCCATCCAATGGACTAACTTTCCTAGTTGTGCATTAAGTTAGATATTGCTAAAGCTTATGATATAGTCCAATGGAAGGCACTCCAAGATGTCATGCTTAAAAAAGGAATTCATCTGCACTTTGTGGACCTCTGTATTAACCTCCAAAAGACAAGCGCCTACTCCTTTAATCTGTTTGGACATTTCTAGGGGTTTTCCTCACCCACTAGGGGGTTACACCAAGGCAACCCTTTATCTCCTTACCTTTTTATCATTGTAATGGATACCATGAAATCTTATTGTAGGGAGGAGGGTGTCAGAGGGCTAAGCATTGAAGGTACTAACTGCATCACAAAACACTATGCTGATGATAACCATCATGATGACCCAGGTTGCTATGCCTCAAGCTTCAACCATTAATCAAGCTTTGGACTCTATGGCTTAAGAAATTGGTCTGCAACCAAATCGAGGGAAGTTAGCAATGCATTTCTTCCACATGAAGGAACCAATTCGACAACAAGTGTGTTAGTCCCTTGGAATTTTGCTAGGTACAAGGCACTACTCCTATCTAGGAATTCCCAGGTTTGCTTGGAACACACTATCTTCTTGGACTCACCTAGGCCAATGCCTCCAATCTGAAGTGGGGCATTGGACTACTAAATTTCTGAAGCGCAAAAGTAAGATCCTTCTTGCTACCTCTATCTTGTTAGCCATTACCCGCTGTGTTGCTTTAGTTGCCAACCCACCCATAGGGGTGATTAATAAAATCAACTAAATCATCAGAAACTTTGTCTGGTCTGGGGGTAAAGGAGGTAATCACTTGCATTTGGTTTGTTGGGACATGGTGGCTAGGCCCAAATTGGCAAGATGCCTAGGGGTATTAAAATTTAAAGATGTCCTCCTGATGGGACACCAAAATGCCATTAATCGGCTTATGTAGGATTCTAGGAGTAAACCACAATGGGCACACATCATGACTACCAAATACACACCATGGGTGGTGGTGTCTGGGGACTCCCATGTTTGGTGGAATATTTCTGCCAATGCCAATAAGTTTCTCCAAAGGAAATGATGGGACTACAACCTAGAGATAATCAAATTCAAATATTCAGCATAGGATAGCTAGAGACAATCAAATTCAAATATTGGGCAACTACCCAAAAAGTTAAATGCTTTGCTTGGCTGATTACCCATGGTACACTATCGGTTGGAACAAGGCTAAAGGTGTAGGGGGTCATTAATAATGACAGATGTCCTTTTTGTGATGCTTGCAAGGAATCCACGCTACATGTCTTTCTGCGCTGCCCATACACCATGGTTGTGTGGGCGGCTATAGGCACTAACCCAACCTTGCAAAGTCTTCAATGACTCCTTTGCAATGGTTGTACTGTGGAACATCTAGAAGGCCCACAACACAAAAATTTTTAGAGCTACACCGCCAACTACTCTAGCACATATAGCTTTTTTGGCACACAGACTATGGGTTGAAGCAATTGCGGTCATGGGGGTCACACCAACATTTGAGCCAAAGGCAGAGGAGTATTGGCAGAAGCAAAAGCCATGGGACATTGTGACACAGATGGGCTAGGCCAACCTCTTGTTGCTCCTTGTGGGTAAAACAAAGCTCCTAGATGCAAGCTTCTACAGGCAATGGCAGGGGGACTCTACGACTTTTCTAGGGATTCTTATCAATTTAATCAAGGTTGCATTGGCGAGCTACCTGAGAGTGCCAGTGAAGGGTAAGGTTATTCTTCTTACTAGGCGAGGCTTGCAAGATGCAAACAGCTTCTTCTTAGGCCCTATCCCCAAAGTGGACAAGTCCCACGATTTGCACTGCTGCCCCTTTGGTAGGAGGCCACCAAGCTCGTGGATTGCTATTTTGTGCAATTTGGCAATGTCTGGAAACTACAAGAGACACATTTTACTTTTTTGTGGTGCATGAAGATAGCTAGACTAGGCAATATTCCAAAATTTTTCTTGGCATTGCTGCACCATGAGCAGAGGAGGTGGCACTCTGGCCTTATTTCGGCCCTTTGGCAAGCTACACAACCCTTGATCCCACCAAATCACTCTGTCCAATTTACATGCATGTATGGTCAATGGCATTTGTTAGAAGGAGCTTCTCCATCTTTAGCACTTGCACCACGGGTTTCTGTGAATCGTCCTTAGCTCATCCTTGGGAGGTAAACGAGCCACCACTATAGGTTGAAACCTTATGCCAGGAGATGTTGGCAAATTTTGAAGAGAAACTCTACCAAACAGCGGAAGACACCAAAGCTAGGGTAAGAAAGGAGGAGAGAGTCTGGTGGGAGGCAATAATTTTACAACAAACCCTGGATGTTCAAGCTAGGGCTCAAGCAAAACACCTTAGACATAGGGAGAAAGCCGAAGAATAGCACCGCCAACAAGAACAATGGGATGCCACCATTTGGCAGGAGAGGGAGGAGGAGCTGAGGAGGGAGATCTAGGTGGAAATCCTCAAAGAAGAGGAGGAAAAGAAGATTCTTGCTAAAGCAACCGCAAAATAGAGGGCTAGGGCTCTCCTAGAACAGCAATAGATGAGCACCAAATTGAATTAGTCCTATGAATCAGACGTAAGGCATTAGCTACAAGAGGCACGTTGCCCCTAGATGCTTATGAATATCAATAGGAGCATAGCCTGGACTACTCTGCACCACTACATTTACTCAGTTGCTGCAAATTTCCATCCTAACAAGATGAAAAACCAACCTCTGCAGGTGTAGTGAAGGAAGGAAGAGGAATTCCTTCAATTCCAAGAGGCTGTTGCATTTATGGCTTCACAACACTAGAGGGAGATCCTTGATAGGGTCCACTCCAAGGTGCAACCATGATTGAGGGGCCCCTACTACTGGTGTTTTTGGCTCGTGCATGATAGGGCTATTTTGGTTTATTTCTAGGTTCTAGTTTATCTCTTGCCAAACTGGTTTCCTATTCTTCTAATGGTCCCAGTAGAACAGGTAGTTTCACAATAGGTACCACTTTGAGTGGGCCATTTTGTGTTGCCAATTATGCTTTGTCTTTGGGCTTTGGGGAGGGCTCCCTTGTGCTTGTGGCTTGTTGTTTTGGAGGGTACTTCTTCCCGGGGGGGAGGGGGGTGGTGGGGTGGTATTTCTCCCCTACTGTTTGGATCTAGGTCCTCTTTGTACATATTCTTTTATTTCATATAACCCAACCTTTTTCCAAAAAACATGTTACCAAACTATTTAATTTCACCACTTAATTTCTAGCCTTTCTTGTTTTCACAAGGAGGAAAATGTCAACTTGAACAAAGGACCATTCAACAATGGATTAGGAATTGATAACTCTTTCAACAAATCCCCAAAACTAATGAAGAAAATGCTGAACAAAACAAAGCATGTGCACTTCAATTTCTAGTACGAAAAAGGCACAACCAATCATCAATATGCATATTTCTTTTTATTTGAATGAGTGCTCAATGAATCCTTTCACCATCTAGCTATCACACTCCTCCAACCCTATGCCATCTTGTGGCACACACAAGAACACCAAGGTCAAATAAAATGGTGGTGGCTAACACCATCAAGCTCCTTCAAGGCTAGGCATTTGTAGCCCACAGATGAGATCACCAACCTTGGATAGAATGATGAGGAATATCCATTAATAATGATCACAAAAACATGAAATACAAAGTGCACATGATAAAAAAAATCATATCCATGACTTATGAAAGATCCCAAGCATGACATGATAACTACTTAAGTTTATCAAGCATGCTCATGAGTGAGTGGACATGAGAGTGACAACACCCAAGAGGCCCTCAAGGTCCCTATTAAATGAATCCTTTGTTCTTTTCCGACCATTAATAAATAAAAGTTTCATCACCTAAGGCTCAATGCTCATTTCGCTAAGCAATATCCTAGGAGGGTTGGTAGACAAGCAAAAGCCTAACCTTTTTGAGTAGCTATACCTAGGCCTAAATCCATGTCTTATAACATGAGAAACAAGCACCTTCCCATCATTCCAAATTACTACCCATTAAAGTAGACAATATACATTTTAGAAATAGATGCCATTATGAGCATGTCAAAAAATCCTACTTACTTTTTTCTCATTGACTTTTCACTTTTTTTAATGTCACTTAAACTTCATAAAACTAAAAGGGGTTCTAATTTATTTTTTTGGCCTTTTGTCTAGTTTTCACAATTTCCATATTTTCATTAATTTTAAAACTTTTACACATCTAATGTTTTGCACATGTTGAGCTTGTTAAAATAAGCACAAACATGAGATAGCTAAATAGGGAAAATTAATATTTTAATTGAACAAAAAAAAAACATATGGACCCACAAAGTACTTTTTTAACTATTTAACATTAAAAATTTAAAATACAGGTCTCAAATCAAGAAATTAATTATAGATCTATACTCTACAAGTAAATTCAAGTTAGTCCATCAAATTTGAGTGTAATCCAACAACACTGGTTTTTTGGCATAATTTTATTAATTGAATTATTCAATAAATTAAAAATCTTAACAAAACGCCAAAATAAACTATGATACTATTTTCATTAATTTAAAAGTATTATTCTAAAATAATGTTAGACTTTACCATTATCATCCATTAATAAAAAATATAATTTTTAATCTTAAAATGATAAATAATTAAAAATAAATTATGAAAAAATGGTATATTTGTTTAAATCACCCAACCAAAAGTTTTCATATTACCATAGAAGTAGTAGACACATCTCTAAGTATATAAGCTTCAAAACAAGGTTAAGCGTAACAGTGTCAAACTCACATGTACAAATGCAGGGCACTATAGTCTTAGACAAGAAAAACATCTTTGATAAATATATTAAAGTGATTCAAAACATGTATAAAGGAGCTACTAATATTAGTGGATACATCTCAAGCAAATATTGCTTCTAAAATGGAAAATTAAAGACAAGCCCTAAAATCAAAATGTTTAAAATTTAGTGGAAATTAGATAGAATACATAGAATGTAATTTTAGTGAAAGTATGAAGAGTTATGAATAGAAGTAAGAATGTCATCAAGGGTCTATGTTTAGTCCTTACTTGTTTGCTATTGTTATTGATGAATTAACCAAGGAAATACAGCATGAAATCCCTTAGTGTATGTTGTTTGTAGATGATATTATGTTAGTGGATACATCTTGAGCAAATATTGCTACTAAAATGGAAAATTAAAAACAAGCCCTAAAATCAAAATGTTTAAACATTAGTAGAAATTAGATAGAATATGTAGAATGCAATTTTAGTGAAATTATGAAGAGTTATGAAATAGAAGTAACAATTTAAATCCAAGAAGTCTCTAGCTACAAGCAATTCTGTCATCTAGGATCAATACTTCATTCAAATGGTCAAATTGATAAGGATATAAGAAATAGAATTGAAACAAGATGATAAAAATGTAGACAAGATAGTGGCACTTTATATGATAAAAGGATCCCAATCAAACTAAACAGGAAAAGTTTACAAGACCATGATCAAGCCAACCAATTTATATGGTGCTAAACATTGGGTTGCAAGAAAGCTACATAAGAAACAAATCAATGTGGCAGGAATGTGACTACCTAAATAGATACTGAATATTACAAGGTAAGACAAAATGCACAATGTAGATATTAGAGTTAGACTTGTGAAGTAATTTCTATTACAAATGAGCTCCTGGAATACCATCTTAGATGGTTTAGTCATGTTCAAAGAAAATCAGATAATGAACCTCTTAAAAAAGTTTGTCATATCACAATTCCAGTGAATCCATTGAGAGGAAGATCAAAAAAGAAATGGTTAAAGCAGATATGATAAAATTGCAAATTGCTAAAAAGAACTTCTATAGCCAACCCTGTAGTGTTGGGAGGCTAGGCTAATGATGATAATCAACATTACTGCAAAGTAATGGAGAATGGAATGCAAAACATTACCTTGTTAAGTGTATCTACATATGCTAAATGAACATCATGGTAAACATCTTTCCCATGCTCCTTCAAGAATGCAGCAGTATACCTGCAACCAGAATTAATTGAAAGAGACAATTAGAATAAAAATTTCAATTCAACTATCAAAATTTTAAGAATAATATCACATATTCAACAATAATTAGTTTCTGACCAAGTTAACCACCCCTGTACAATTTCAGAAATATAAATGGATAATGGTGCTTCTTACTTGTATTTAAGAAGAACATTTTGCTGCAAGATTTGTATGTTTGTTTTTGGCTTCTTCAATGCTTGAAGTTTTTGAACAATAAAGTCAAAACCCTGAAATTCAAAATATTTCCATGACTTGTTCTTTGCCATAGTTGAAAAAATAAATGTCTTATGCCTAATCATCTAACTACAACGCTTACAGGATATCTTGTAAATAAAAAAGCACCTTTGCCACAGCTTTCTGACGGAGCCTCTCCAATTCAGGTTGCACGTCTTTTAAAGCAGCTGAAGACTTTGCCAACGGATCTACCTCAATAAACTTAAGTTTCTTGCTCAGAATTTGCAAAGTCCTCACATACTCGTCATTTACCTAAAATTACAAAACGTTCCAAGAAGACAAGTGTCATAGATTTCATTATCATTAATGAAGAAAAAAAACACAGATGTGTTTCATTTCCACCCAATTTGGAATGAGAGGAATTAAAATTATAATGATTATGGTAAATTTGGAAAAGATGAAAAAAAAAAAAACCTCTCCGTCTACAATTGTGTCAATCATCTTTGGTGGAACCACAAGATCTTCTACAAAATGTGCCAAATTCAGCTCTGCTACCTGTATATACATTGTCATTCAATAATAAATGCTAATTAATTAATTATACACATTTCTAGGGAAAAATCCCCTACCCTATTTCCAAATAAAGAAAAGACAACCGATATATAATTCACATGTAGAGATAAAAATGACATGATTGTTCAAACAGTAAAGATGTGGATTCCCTGACAAGGGTGGGGGTTTATTTCCTTTCTTTTAAGTCCTCTTTCAAAAAATTCTTCCCCAGTTGTTTCTTGTTTTACTGTCTTTGTAATGCCCCACATTTGTACATGTGACCTTAGCGCTCTATGAAATACTTAGACTTTAATTTGTTTTAAAACTTATATATATTTGTAGATATGCCTAATAATTCTTAGTGATATGAAGACCTTTGTTTGGGTGACATAAGCAAGATTACTATTTATTTCTAATTTTTGTCTAATTTTTATTATTATTTAAGTTTTTTATATATATGTATGTATATGAATGAGAATTGCAAAGTCTAACATTATTTTAGAATAATATTAGAAAATTCACATCGTGTGGATTCATAGTTTATTTTGATGTTTAGTTAGATTTTTTAAATTATTAAATATTTAATTAATTAAAATACATCAAAATTCAAAGTTGTCGGATAGCACTCAAATTTAGTGGCCTAACTTAGCTTTACATCTAGAGTATAGACCTACAATTAGTTTTTCAATTCAAGCCCTAGATTTTCATAGTTTAATATTAAACGATTAAAAAAGTACCCAATAGGACTATATTTTTCTCAATTCAATTAAAATATTAATTTCTAGCATGGTGACTATGGAATGTTTGTGCTCGCTACGACCAACTTGGCATGTGTAAAATGTTGGATAGACAAAAAAGTTTAGTATCAATGATTTTTACTAAATAAATTATAGGAAATGTGAAAATAAGATAAAAGGGCCAAAAACAAATTAGAAACCCTCATAGTATATAAACTAAAAAGTGACTTAAAACGAGACAAAAAGGTGGGGCCAGAAGAAAAGTCAATATGGGATAGTGATGTAGGATCTATTATATGTTTATGATGACTTCTATTTTATTTATATACAAATTGTCCACTTCATATTAATAACTAAAAAAGGGACAAATGACTCATTTAATAGGGGCCATGTGACTCTCTTGAGTGTTATCAATCTCACATGTCTACTCCCTCATGAGAGTTTGCTTGTCCAAGTCAAGTAGCAATGATGCCTGAATTTAAAATAAAATAAAATAAAGATTTTTGAAGAATGGGTTGTCTACTTTTTGCCCATTGTGTAAACTTTTGTGCACAAGTCTTTACCCAAGCCCTAGGGTCTCCTACATCCTATAAATAAAGGGTGTGTTTGCTCTCATTTTGACTTTTGGCGAAGATAGGAGAGACTATCCTAGTTGGAGGGGTGAGGAGTTGAAGGAAGGAGAGGGAAAGTGGCTGTTCCTTGCTTGTTCTCAGCCATCTCTTGGGCTGTCTTGAGTATTCTTGTGATCTCTTGTAGGTTGATTGTACTGCTGCTGTTGGAGGCTTTTGACTGATTTCTGGGGACTGTTTGGCTAATTCAATGGACTGTTTTCTTTGATTTTGCGAGGGGATTTTAGCATCACCTTGGACCTACAATTTGAAGCTGATTTCTTGAGGCTATTAGTTGGACAACAACCCAACTTTGAGGTGTCTTCTCCCTCCCCAAATTAGTCAAGTTCAACTTTAAAGGTGTGTATTTCAAACCCTTCTTGTACAAAATTTTTAGTAGGTGTTTGAAGTTGTATTAGCTTAGATAAGTGAGGATTATTTCATGAGGGCATGTGGGATTTCTTGTGAGTTGTGAGTCATGTATGAGTCTCTCATATCTCTTGGATCTGATTTTCGGTACACATGTTTTAGGCTTATGAGTTAGCACTTTCTTTATGTCCTGTGCACTTGGTGCTTTCTGTTTTTGTGATCATTTTTTTTTTTTTTTTTTAAAGGAAATGGCCCCCTATCATTTTATCCAAGGCCAATGATCTCGTGTGGGCTACAAGATGCTGTAGGGGTGAAGAAACTTGGTGTATCACAGCTGGATGGCCAAAGGGTCCATTGAGTACTCATTTTAATATTAAAAATAAAGCTATGCACATTCAGGATTCTTGATGTCTTTTGTTGAGTGCACATGTTCTGTTTTGTTGATCATTTTCTGGGTCAGTTTTGAGGGGTTTCTAAGAAAGTTGGCATGTCCCAAATTATTGTTAAATGGTCCTTGTTCAAGCCTACATTTCTCTCAATGTGAAAACATCAAAGCTGGAAAACTTGTTAATGAACAGGTCAGTTTGGAACCATGTTAATCCACCATGGTGTTCAAGCTTAGTGTATATCAGATTTTATTATTGTTTTTCCTTTCCATACTGCACATGAGATTTTGTTCATTTTCTGCTCCATAAAATCAGAATTTTTATTCTTTAACAATGCTAGTATAGAGACTGCCATTCTTTTTCTTTTTGCCATTGTCTAGCATTTGCTATTTTCTGATTTCTTAGATAATGGTAAAAATTGGAAATGACAAGCATCGAATCTGCCTCTGTTTCTCTCTTTTTTTATTTTATAGGAATTTACAGACTATCTACTCTCTGTTTTTAACCTGAAAAGGCACTGTTACTGTTATTAATTTTTTATGGCTGGTAATGTATTTCCTAAGATTCTATCTACCAATTACTGATATGGTAGAGCCTAAAAGAAACCTTAGACTGAAAAGGAAAAAAACAAATACAAAAACCAAACCTTGTTAAATCTCAACTCCCGTGGACTCTGTGAATTATAATTTCAGATTTATTTTTCAGGTCAACATCTCCCCTAAACACATTTGATTGCTAAAAATTCAGGCCCTACTTTCAGACTTTGTTTGCCCAATTTTGGATGCCTGAAAATAGAGGAAAACATTGGCTAATTGTCCTATGAAAAACAAACCCTAACTATTATAACTCTTTTCATTGTGTGATGTGAGCTAGTTCTTATATGGCATTTAAAATACACCTGAGATGCACAGTTACTTCTTTCATTTGTATGATGGGAATATTGCATCTTGGAAGCTTTGAAGTCTCCTTGAAATAAGTCTTTCATTACATGAATGTCTGTTCATCTTGTCATAGTTAGATTTTCCTTTCATGCAAAGTAAATATTGTTTACTTATTATTTTTTTTTTTTTGAGAAAGAGTTCGGGATTATATTAAACAAGCAAAATTATGTTACAAGATTACAATGGATGACAAGCGGCGGGCCATCCGGGCGGGCCCCCGGGCCCCAGAGACCGCACAAGAGGCAGACAAAAACGCGCGGGGGGGG
>MNCI01005909.1:65922-118991 GCA_015680685.1 Gnetum montanum
AACCCCTACGGGCGAGTCGGAAGCCGCCGACACGCGCAGCGAGGGCGCTCCAGCTCATGGAGGATATCGAGGGCATTCCGATGATCCTCCGTATCCACGAAATTAGCCGCCTGCTGGATGCCCTGCAGAAGCGACTCGCGTCGACCTCGGTCCTCCTGTGAACACCCTACATCAGGGTGATACCGCGCCGAGGTCTGGCGGATGTGACGTCTGAGCTCCGCCCAGGAGCACTCGCAGTTAATGCCCAAAACAAAGTATGGGCACCGCCCCTCCCGCAGCCACCTCCGGGCGTTATGTTCATGGGCGCGGTCGAGCTGGACCTGCCGCAGAGCCTCTTCCGCCTGTAGCCGCTCCCGCTCGGCCCTCTCCTCAAGCTCGCGCCGTCTCAGGGCCGCCGCCTCCTGCGCGAGCTCCTCCCGAACCTGAGCCCGAATCTCATCGATGAGGCGGGCCCGGGCAGCCTCGGCGAGGAGTTCCTGTTGCCGGGCCCGCTCCTGTTCGCGCTCGGTGACCTGGGCCTCGATATCGGCACGGGCCTGCGCAAGGGCCTCGTTCCACCTGGCCTCCCACTCAGCCCGCACCTCGGCAGCCGCGCGCTGCGTAGCCTGCTGAAGCTCCTCCTCCCAATTCCTTCGGCCCGACGTCTCCGGCGGGGGGGAGAGCGAACGCACGGGCGAACGCCGCGCCAGCGCAGTCCGCAACCGCCGTGGAACCTGGGAACCCCAGCCGGGCCCACCAGTCCCCGCCCCAAGCGCCCCCCCAGCCGGCGGCCTATGCGCGAGGGAGCCCCCCAGACCCCCCGAGCTGCCCCCCCGTGAGGGGGCAAGGGGGGCAGCGGGGGCGGGGGGGGCGTGGGGCAGCCCCCCACCCCCCGCCCCACGCCAGAGTGCTAAGATCAACCCAGAGTGCCGGCCGCGCCGCTTGAGCCTGAGCGTCGCCACAAAGAAGCGAGGGAGGTTGACGGGGATGCCGTACCTGAGGCACCTCAGGAAAGCAAAGTGAAGGCCCTGCAACTTGGACGAGTTGCCAGACTGCACGAAATAGCGCTCAATGAGGTCAGTACCCCCGGCCCAAATGCGCGGTAAAGCGGACCTGGGAACCTAGCGACTCTGAGTCCGAGGGGAGGGCCCAGGAAAAAACAACTCTGCGTCCTCTAAACCTCGGGTAGAGGGTAAGAGGACCTCTCCAGCGATCGGGGTCCCCAGACAGCTGGCAATCGAGGATTCGGTGATCCAAATTTCACGGCCTCGAAAGAGCGTGCGATCGTTGACCCAATTGGAAAAGAATGCGTCATCCGCCAAGTCAGGGTCCCCCACCAGCCTCTGCAGCGGCTCAGACCAGCCGCACTGGGTCACAAGCCTCCAAAGCGTCGCGTTATCCCGAAAAACCGCACAGTCCGGCTCGAAAGTCGGTGTCCGCCCCATGGTAGATTCGAGTTCCGTCCACGCCGCGGCCGCCTGGGAAACCAAGCGTGTCGGAGGGGGGCGCGGCTGCCGCTGAAAGATGGCGTGGTTGCGCGCCTTCCACGCAACCCATAAAAGCAGCGTGGCAGGAGAATCGCCCGTCAGACGTCTCTGGGGGGGGCATGGCAGCGGCGCACCACGTGGCGCGCATGCAGGGGCACTCCACCACGAAATGATGCGTAGACTCATCCGCGGCGCCGCATGAAGGACACGTGGCATACCCGAGAATCCCGCGACGCTGCAGCAGAGCCCGTACCGGCAGCGCCTCGTTCTTGACGAACCATAGAAAGAATTTAATTTTCTCGGGCAGGCGCCCCCGCCATATCTGCTGCCAGCCGTCCACCCGCGGGTACTTAGTCTGCAGGAGGGCCCGCGGCTCGAGGCGCCCCCAGCCCAAGGTCTGCATGGCCTGAGCGTGCCGGCAAAGCGCCTGCCAGGGTCTCGAGTCCCGCGCCCCCGAAACCCAAGGCCGATACTTGATGTGCATGATTCGGATCCAGGGGCGGATCACCATGCGGGCGCGAAAAACGAAGCAACAGCCGTTGCTGGCCGACCATGAGCTCGTCCTCGAAAGATGTAACCCCTAAGCCCCCCGCACTACGGGGACGCGCGACCCGCTCCCAGCAGGCCAAATGGATTCGACGCCCCCCCTTGCCCCCCTCCCAAACAAAGGTACGGACAAGAGAGTTAACGGCCGAAACGACCGTATTCGAGGGCGTGGCCACAGTTGCCACAAACCTTGCAACCGCCGTGAGGATCCCGATGGCCACCAGCAGGCGCCCCAGGCGGCTAAGGAACCTGTTCGCCCAGTGGCCCATTCTTCGCTCGATTTTAGCAAGCAGCGGGCCCCACGCCGTGGTGCGGCCCCACCTGAAGAGGGGGAGGCCCAGATAAGCGTCGCTGCACGTGCCGGGCAAGATATTCAGGAGATGCATCACCCGGTTCTTAACCGCCGCGTCCACATTAAAGAAGTGGGCGGAGGATTTGGTACGGTTGATTTCCAGTCCCACTTCGGCCGCAAAACGAGACAAGGCGACGTTGATATTCCGTGCTTGTGGGACCGTAGCTCTACTAAAAACCATCGTGTCGTCCGCATAGTGTTCGGCCTGGCAGGCCACGCCAGCAATGTCAAGACCATCCACCCCCGAGGTGCTGCAGTACTGTTGCATAAGGTCCATGGCAATGATGAAAAGGAGGGGCGAGAGCGGATCCCCCTGCCGCAGCCCCCGCCCGGGGGAGGAGAGACCCCATAAACGCCCCCCAACATCAAAGGAGAAACCGGCAGAGGACTGCATGTGGATGCATAAGCGGATGAACTGCGGAGCAAACCCTTTCTGTGCTAGCCCTATTTATTTATCATCAATTATATTGTTTTCTTTGTGCAAAGAAAAGAAAAGGAAAATATATGCATGATCATGTATATTTATTTGTTTTCCATAAAATTAACCCATGTGAATTATGATTGGAAGCCTTTTAAGCCTAGGATAAGCAATTCAACTAAAGTCATAGTTAGTAATTAGGTGGATGATGTATTTGATTGGTGTGCATTGTGTGAAGCACGTAGTATTTTTAGGAGTCATTAACTAATTATTTTAATAATAATATAGTCATCCCCATACCTTGAATGGATGGGTTGCATTATTTATTTATTTTACATACACCCTACCCTAGATATGGAGATAAGCACCACCAGCTAACCCTACCTGTACACATGTACTTTGGCTTAATATCCTAAGCCATTGGACCTAAGAGGGTTAAGTTGCATAACACCCGAAGCTTTTGAATGATGTAGATGTCATTCGTAAGTGTGTAACCACCTCACGTATGATCCTCAATCACCTATCATAGGGGTACATCAAGGTGTACTTCAAAAATGATAGTCAAGCCAAGCCTTGTTTGTGTAGTTTAGAACCCGAAGATAACCAAACTCATGGTTGGATGGTGATCGGATTCTTCAAATTGGATAACCCTCAATGTGGGAATGCTATAGCACATTGCATAGGCAAGGTTATTGAAACCTATACATTTTTTATTTCCAACCATCGTTTGAAGCCAATCATAGATTAAATGATCTTGTATGGCAGAAACCTAGTGGAGGACTATAATGAACCATTTCTCCTTAAGTTTTTACATCAATGATTGTAATAGTCTTTCTGTGTGTTTGTGTACATGCTTTGTTCTGAGGTTTTGTGTGTGCTTTGCTTGGACTATGGTTGAAGTGACTGATGGAATAGTAATAAATTTGTTGACCTGATTTATACATGTATTATGATTAAATGTTTAAATACTTTATACATAAGAAACACACTTTAAAATACATGTTGGGAATGTTTTTAAAACAATAATAAATATATGGAAGAACAAAATATTTTCTGTTCTATTTCAACAAAGATGCTCAGAAACAAAAAAAAAACAGAGGACAATACTGTAAGGTGTGCCTACAAAGCTAAAACAGGTATGTTGAGCTGTAAATGAGTTAAAAAGGAAATGCAAAAGAATGCTCATTATTGAGGAACTTGACCTATGAATCAAGTTGGAGGAACCTAACCTATGAATCAAGTTGGAGGAACATGACCCATGAATCAGGGATACTGTGTGCCAATACCACAGCTTTATATTTTATTTTTTATAAGCATATGAAATATTTTATTTAAAGGTGATGCATTGTTTTTTTTTTAAGTTTAAAATAGTAGAGTATAAGTACCCCCTCCATGGCTATAGAAAAGTCACATGATAACCTTTCAAGGCTCGTAAGACGATAAGAAAATTCACATCACTGATGACCTGAAAAAGAAGGTGTCTTATTTGCTTATGTATCCTAAACTTGCCCTTATCATGAGTCTATTTTAAAAACTCTTTCCTTGCATCTTATAACAATCCTAGATAACGGAGAGATGGTTATTATGCTTGAATGTTTTGTAATTATCAAGAGGAATCAAACCTGAGATTTAGCAAAATTTGAATTCTGAAACATCAAAAAAAATGTTTGATTTAGGAATTGGACCTGCAACCTGTGAGAATACATATTTTATTAATTTTTGATAGTGATCATGAAAAAAATTGAACTCATGACTCATTGGTGTGAGGAAAAGAAAGAACTTTAAAAAAGGGGGATACAGCAATAGGGAGTCTGGCTAGGAAGGAAGAGAAGATTGTGGCTGCTACAAAAGATAGCAGAAAGAAAAAAAACTAGTGTTGCATAACAATCCAACATTTTGATAATTCCTCCTAATAAGCAAGAAATTTAAGCAATGAGATAAAATGATCCATCTCTGTTATGTTTGATAATGGCAAGCAAGGGCTGATTTTCTCAACTTCTCTTCTTGCTTGCCTAATCACCTTCACAATTCTTGTATGAAATTATCAAGATTGTTATTGTAAGCTTCGAATGTTGAATCCTTTATTATTTTTCTGGATCTCTCCACCTATGCTTTGCACTCCCACACCTAAATGACTTGGATGAGAGTTATTTCTATAACAATTCAAAAACACCCATAACAATTTGGAGCACTTTTGGCAAAAGATTGCCAACAGGGGCCAAGGATCCCTAATATGAGAATTGGTACCACTGGCAGAAAGTGAGTATCCTTGGGCCCATGGATAATTGTGAATGTTTTAGAATTTTTGAATTCTTAGGTTTTGGTTGGAATTTGGTTGATGAACCCTTCCCCTTTGAATGCATAAATCTTGGATCTGAATCTTGATTTATATTTTTTCTATACCTTCTCAAGTTTGATTTTGATGTCTTTCTATAAGTCTAATGGAGTGGGGGAAAACTTAGGATGTTAATTTATGTTTGTGATGTATTTATTCTCTGCTATTGAACATATGAATTGCTTGATTAAATGATTAATGGTACGATGGTTACAAGAGTTAAATTCATATGATTATGTTTTGTGAGTATTGTTGGAAAATATATAGTATTATATGCCAATTGAACAAATCTGAGATTAATAATTTATCTACCTTTTGTGGTCATTTCTTTGGTTTACAAATGTGTAAATGAGCCTGATTAGATATTTCTTTTTAGGTTCAATAAAAAAAGAGTTTGATAATTAAATCTGATGAATCTTGCACAGATTTTTACTGTCTCAATTTCTTCTTAAAATTATCTATTAATTCTTAAAATTAATATTGATTGACCTCTAGCAGAGCTAGATTGTGGCACTACTAATTTCATTTTAATTTTATATGTTAATGTCAGTTTTGTTGGAAAAATGAAGACAGATACATTAGTATTATTTGTTGTATTTCCTTTTATGTTTTTTTAAAAGGATGTTGCATTTTAAATAATATAAAGGGGTCAGTTTGTAAAGTGATGTTTATCCCACATGGTGTTAGGATTGGGGTTTGGTCCTAATGTTTTCTTATAAATAGAAGGCTTGGGGTAGCCTTTAAGGCTGTGTTTTTGATGTGGAAGCATTGTATTGAGGTTTTACCTTGGAGACAAGAGTCTTTTTTTATGTTGATCTAAGATCTATTGGAGTAACAGATTGGGTGTTTGGGAAAGCTATAAGGACAACTTGTGTTCTTAAGATTTGAGTAGAACATAAGGCAGATTGGCATTGTCGTGGGGATAGGATAAAAAGGCCCCAAACCATATAAATCTCTGTGTTCTTGTGCTATTTTATTTCGCTATTTTCATTCTGCTTTTACAGCAAACGTTTGCTGGAGTTTACAACGGTTTTTTCAGTGATTTACAATGTCTATTTGATCTACTACAACACGATATTTTCTACCTTTAACGTTTTATTCAGAACTACAGTGTTCTAATAATTTCTCCAGAGCTTCTCTAGTGTATTTTTAGATTTGATCTGTTGATTGTTTTATTGAAATTATTGTTTCCAATTATAACAAGTTTGATTGTTGTAGAAAGAAAGTCACCTATGCATTTTCTTCTTTCAACCAGCTTTTTTCTTGGGGAATTCAGGTGTTAGCTCTTGCTCGCTATAAATGGGTGTTACAAGAACTAGGAGTACATCCAACCACATCCATTGGTGCTACTTGTAAAATGATATTTGAAACAAGTAAGTCACACAAATGTTTGATGTTTTCTAGCTTCACCAATGATGCAAAGTGTTGGCAATCACCATAGATAATGTTAGTTTTCAATGTATCATAGTGTTACTAAAGATAGATGTTATGCAACGGATACATCAATCCTTAGATTTATAAGAAGTGGCAAGGTCTCATCCGATTAACAACTTGTCAAGTCTAATAAGGGAAAGAAGTACACAGACCCTGTAATCAACCCATCATTATGAGTCACATCCTTATTAGTTGCTAATGTAAGTATAATACCATGTTTTAAGAGGATTGGAAAAGGAAAAAAAATTGTATTGATCTTTAGAGGGTGGTTACTAGCGGTCCTAAAGTCTTGCCCCAAAGATCAAGTATGAAATTGTTTACATGGTATCAAAATGTAGAGGGAACTAGACTCAACAGAAAAACATTCCAAAGGAAATCAATGGAGTTTAAATTAAGCAATGTCCAATAATTTCAGGATGAAGGCTTGCACCCTATTGCTAGATTCTCAAGCCTTAAATGGAACAAGCTCCAACATTTGGAGACCACAAATGATGATGCTTCTTAGAAGAAATGGACTTGAAGTTGAATTAACTTGATTTGTCACTGTGGAAAATAAAAACTATGTGGCACAAATGTTGATTAAATTGCGCTTTTGAAAAGAGTTTCTTCAATTGGTTGAAAGGGAGGATGCCAACTTCAGGATGTATAAGAAGTTGCCCGAGTAACTTTAAGTCAAAATATGAATCCAAAATTCTCTCTTAAAAATTAACTCAACACCTTGCAGTTGAGGGTAGCAAAATCAATGGTTTCATTAGTTAAGAAAATCTCCACTCTTGAAGCTAGATGTAAGCAACCACTTCTCCTTGAGTTTTTGCATTAAGGATTGTAATAGTCTTTTTGTGTGTTTGTGTGCATGTTTTGTTGTCAAGTTGTGTGTGTGCTTTGTTTGGACTATGGTGGAAATGGCGAATTGGAATAGTAATAAATTTGTTGACCAGATTTTTATATGTATTATGATTAAATGTTTAAATGCTTTATGCATAAAAAATATGATTTAAAATACATGTTGGGAATGTTTTAAACTAATAATAATAAATAATATATGGGAAAACAAAATATTTTCTGTTCTATTTCAACAAAGATGCTAAGAAACAAAAGAAAAACATATAACAATACTCTAAGGTGTGCCTCAGGAGCTAAAACAGGTATGTTGAGATGCAAAAGAATGCTCATATTGAGGAACTTGACCTATGAATCAAGTTGGAGGAACCTAACCCATGAATAAGGGATATTGTGTGCAAATACTGTAGCTTTATATTTTATTTTTTGTTTTATTTTATCTATATGTGATGCATTGCTCTTTTTAGTTTAAAATAGTAGAGTATAAGTACCCTCTCCATTGCTGTAGAAAGGTCATGTGATGACCTTTCAAGGCTTGTAAGACGATGGAAAAATTCACATCGCTGATTACCTGAAAAAGAAGGTGCCTTATTTGATTATGTATCTTGAATTGCCCTTGTCATGAATCTATTTGAAAACTCTTTCCTTGCATCTTATGACAATTCTAAATTATAAAGAGATAGATATTATGTTGGAATGTTCAAGAGGAATTGAACCTGAGATCTAGCAAAATCTAAATTCTAAAATATCAAATATTGTTGATTTAGGAATTGAACCTGCAACCTGTGAATATACATATTTTATTGATTTTATTATAGTGATCATGAAGAGAATTGAACTCATGATCCATTGCGAGAGAGAGAGAGAGAGAGAGAGAGAGAGAGAGAATTTTAGAAAGAAAGAAAAGAATACGAACAATCCCCAACAAGTTAGTTACAAGAAACCATTCATTATCCCTTATTCCACCTACAAATACAAAGAGGAGGAGAGGAAAAAAGAGGACACACAAGGCAAATGTAGTTGTGCAGAACACAAAAAAAAAAAAGAGGAATACAACAACAAGGAGTGTGGCTGAAAAGGGAGAGAAGACCGTGGCTACTACAAGAGATAGCAAGGAGAAAGAAATCAAGGGAGATATAGCAATCCAATATTCTGATAATTCCTCCTAGTAAGCAAGATATCTAAGCAAGGAGGTAAAATGATCCATCTTTGTTATGTTTGATAATGGCCAGCAAGGGATGATTTTCGCAAACTTTTCTCTTCTTACTTATCTAACCACCTTCACAACGCTTGTATGAAAATATCAAGATTGTTGTTGTTAGCTTAGATTTTTTTTGAAATCCTTAATTACCTTTTTTTGGATCTCTCCGCCCGTCCTCTACACTTTCACACCTAAATGACTTGGATAAGAGTTGTTTCTGTAACGATTCAAAAACACCCATAATGATTTGGGGCATGTTTGGCAAAGGATTGCCAACAGGGGCTATGGATCCCTAATATGAAGATTGGTACCACCGGCAGAAAGTGAGAGTATCCTTGGGCCCATCAATAATTGTGAATGTTTTAAAAATTGTTGAATTCTTGGATTTTGGTTGGAATTTGGTTGATGAACCCTCCCCTTTTGAATGCATAAATCTTGGATCTGAATCTTAAATTATAAGTATTTTTTTCCTATACCTTCTCAAGTCTGATTTTAATATCTTTCTATAGTTGATGGAGTGGGGGAAAACCTACGATGTTTATTTATGGTTGTGATCTATCTATTCTCTGTTATTGAACATATGAATTTCCTGATTAAATGATTACTGGTAAAATGGTTACAAGAGTTAAATTCAGATCTTGTTTTTGTGTGTGACTGGAAACTATAAAATATTATTATGTGATTGAACAAATAGGAGATTATTAATTTATCTGCTTTTGTGATCATTCTTTTGGTTTTCGAATGTGCAAATGATCCCAATTAAATATTTCTTTTTAGGTTGAATAATAAAAACCTTTTATTTTTTTAATCTAATGAATCTTGCACAGATATTTTATTATGCCTATGTCTTTTTAAAATTATCTCTTAATTCTTAAATTAATATTGATTGACCTGTTTTTGAGCTAGATCTAGGCATTGTTGATTTCATTTTAGTTTTATAGGATAACGTAAGTGTGATGGTTGTAGAAAGAAAGCCACCTGGGCATTTTCTTCTTTCAACTAGCTTTCTTTCTAAGGGGCTTTGGGTGCTAGCTCTTGCTCCCTATCAATGGGTGTTACACTGGTCTTCCTGCACGAAACTCATCGATGTCTAAGAATCCGTTAAGTTTTGTTTTTTAGGAGCTCTTGCCGTGTTACAAAGTGTTTAGACAAAGTTTGAAAAACAATAGAAAATCCTACACAATCGCAATGCTCTGTGCCAAAGTACTTAAAGAAGGAACTTGAACGAAAGCTGTATTCAGAGGTCAACAATTATGTTTCGCCTTTGCCTTTGGTCATGAAAGATGTTGAAAACTGGAAAGGAAAGCAACCATTATGGTATAGTAATTACCATGATACCCATCATTGCTTCAAGAATGCAAAGAATCCATGAGCCAAGATTATAACCAAGCAACAGGAAAATAAATTTGCCAAGCTCTGTGTGAAAAAATTCCAAAAGAAACAGAAGAAAGAAGATAAGGAATACACTGTGCATGTTGTTAGAAAGGAATTTGATCCTTCTAACCATCTTGTAGTAGACTTAAACGCAACCGTTCGTTTTAATAACAAAACATCTAGAGATTTGGTATATATTGTTCCTAGAGCTTCCCATCATTATACAAACAATGAAGCATCCTAATAAATCCCAAGGACGAGACAAATATAAACTTTGTAAAAATTGGTTAAGGTCAATTATTTTGTGAAAAGAAATATGGGAATGTTAAATAAGTTGCATATAAGAGATGTCTTTTATCATACTAATTTTGCTCTTAACCTCGTTTCCATGGATTTTTGCACAAACGACCACAGTTTGCCGTATTGTTCTATGCACTATGACAATCAGGATGTTGCCTTTGAGATTCCCCATTTTGATTGATTGTTAACCAAGTTGAGAGGCTGAGCTAATAAATTGGTATTTAACCTTGCGACAGGCAAAAAGTTTTAGAGAATTGTATCAGTTGCATCCTAAAGTTCCTAGTTTTATGTTTGCAAACACTGAGTTGAACTGTGAAGGCTATAAAATGGGTAAATTTGCATAAATTGACATTTCTGAAACAACAAGATCATTGATGAAAAAATTGTTTTCTTCATTGATAATTTCACTCATACGACATGGCCCTACGGTCTAATTCTCAAATCCCAAGTTTTGTACGAGTTTAAAGATTTTAAGAACCAAGCAAAAAATGAGATGAATCATAGGATTAACACATCACAATATGACAACAATGGACAAAAAATCGCAAATCAGTTCAAAAGATTATAGGAATTAAACAAAAATACAGAGTGTCTGATACTCCTTAGCAATATGAAGTTGCAAATGTTAAGAATAGTGGGTTATCAGCAATCTCAATGAGTAATGTCAATGTCTGTTTAGTAAGTGTATATATCATAACTATGTTGGTGTTTATTAAGCTAATAACAGTCTTAATAAATAACTAAAAGATATGACTCATGACTTGAATGCTCATGACCTTCCCCATGGAAGTGTAAAGGGAAGTACGTCAAAATCATTTTGTATGTAATTCATATCATAAAATCATTCTCTGCAATATACAACCGTAGTTTCAGACTCATGGGTTTGACCATACATTCACAGCTTGGTATTACATTATCGATTTTTGACTCAAACAATTGTTTAATATGTCTACACAGTTCATTGGTTTTTTAAGATCATACTAACTATAATGTTTTAGTCATACTTATAAAGGTCAAATAGGATTGTGGATAGCTTTTTCATTCTTAAGATTCCATCACAATATTAAAAAACATTAAAAAATATCAATTTTCTAATCATTTTCAAAAGTATATACAATTAAGAAGACAAAAAACTAAAAATCCATTAAAAAAATACTACATTCAACTTCAAAATAAAAATTTCTAACAGATTAATATAATAAGATTGCATCAAATATTCATTGTCAACTAAAAAAAATGAGCTGAAGAATGTTTAAAATCAACTGCTAAAGTGACACAAATTGAGTAGAAGAATGGTGTTATAAATGATGATCTCTTCGGGAATTTTTCATCATCAAATGGGTTATGGCAAGGTGATCCTATTTCTCACTCTCTTTTTTTTTTTTTTTTTTAGCTGTAAAGGGTTTGGGATCCTACTTGAGAAAATTGAAAAATGACAATATTATAAGAGGCATCCAACCATCTTTTCATTGCAATTCTTTCACACATACTCAGTTTTCTGATGACATCTTTCTATTCTCTGATAGGAATCTACAATTTGTACCAAACTTGCATACATCACTATTTAAGTTTTCGAATACCTCTAGTCTAGGGATCAATTTAAATAAAAGTTGTGTGTTCAGTTTTGAAGTTAATCAAGAACTTTTACAGGATACATTGATTTTTTAGAAATATAGACTCATTACATCCCAAGTATTTACAGCTTCCTATATTTGTGGATTGTATAAAAAAGGAACTTTGGTACCTACTTTTTCAGAAGGTTGATAATAGATTTGTTGGGTAGAAGGTTAAGCTATTATTACAAGTTGGTAGACTACAGTGGGAGATATTGGTCTAGGGACACCTATTCCAATCCCCTTGTTCTACCCTACATGCTGTGTCTTCTTGTGTTAATTTTGTTGAGGATGATTCTTGGATGTTTTGGCATATTTCAAGGTGTTTTTGGCTCATTTTGATGAGTTTAGGGGGTTCCAGGGTCTATAGGGACTTGTTTGGTGACATTCGGAGGTTCCAAGCATCAAAACGAGCATTTTTGTGTTTGGCACCTATAGGTGAGACATCTCACCAAAAAGTGGGACGTCGTAGTTGAGAGGTCCCACCAGAAATTGGGATGTCCCAGGACCAAATGGGATGTCCCAAAAAAATAGTAGACGTCCCACCCAAGAGCTGGGTTTTCATAGGAGAGGTCCCAACAAAGCTAGAGATGACCAAAACGAACAGGGAAACTTCTAAAAATGCCCATTCCAATTCAGGAAACAGCCAAAGCAAGATGGAAACAGCCAGGGAAAAGGTGAAGAGACTTGGGAAACATCTAAAGAACCTCAAGTTAAGTTGAGGAAAGATTCCTAGGTTTCTTGTCTTCTGGTTGCTTATAAATGTTGATGTAATTCATCATTGTTGGAAAAAGAAAGAGCATAACCCTAACCATGAGCAGGACAGAAAGCTCATGAGAATTGAGGGAGGACAGCATGTGCAAGAAGACAGCTTGTGCAAGGATATTGAGTAAGAAGTAAGGGAGAGCACTTGAGAGAGGTTGAGAGAATCTCTTATAAGTGTCTTGTCTTAAGCTTGGGCTCCATTGTGAGCAATTGAGGATCGAGAGGGGACAAGTGTGGCCTCTAAGATCCTTGGGAGAGTTGTGAGTTGAGCTTGGCTCCTCATCTTGATGTATTTTCTATGTATTTTGAGAATTTTCTTAATATGAGAAGATTTTTCACTATTTTATTGTGTTGTTCTTATTTTCTAAGCTAGATCTGCTTGGAAGTTGTAGAGTGGGTCCTATTGGGGTCAATTGAGGTACAACCCCTGCACCAGATATCTACTCTTCAGGCTTTGCCTCTTTATTACCTTTCTTGCTTTTATGGTCCTAAAACAATAATTTCTTAGAGAAAAAAGAAAAACCTTTTCTGTGGTCCAACCATCTAAAGAAAACACTTTATGTTTTAAATTGGAATATAATGTATAGATCATGGTTCTGTAGCTAATGGAATCTTAGGCATATACAAAATATTAATTATGCTTTGTTGTGGAAAAGTGCTTGGCAGCTTTGTGTCTCAAATAGACTGTCAGTTTACATGATAAAAACAAACTGCTTGTTTGCTCCTAATATTACTAATCCCTTCCCACTTTGGAAAGGGCTTTAGTCTATAAGACATTGGTTTTGTCAGCATGTTTCTTTGCATAATCAGCAATGGAAGTGGTGTGACAGATAAGAATACTCCATAAAGAATGCTTATACCACTTGACGCACCTTGAAAAAGTGCAATATCTGGTGGATATCACAAATATACCACTAGAAGACTTTTTACAATGGGTTGACAATCAAATACAAATATAGATATCATAACAAAATGTCTGCAGCAAATTCACTGTAAATATAGTTGTGAATCTAATATTGGAAACTTACCCTACGATTTTTTAACTTCAAACCCATGTCCATGGATTTCTCTTGAAGTGTCTTAATTTCTGCACTAATTGATCCTATCTCAACCTGTTCAAGAAACAGAGAAATCATGTGTATGAGAAATCTTCATAAAACTACTAGACAAAATGAAGAATAAAAATGTTGAATAATTAATATCTTTGTAAAGTTATTAAGATGGCATTCCTGTCAAAGCAGTAACAGAATGTAAGAGACTTATTTTTATATAGCATTTTGCAAACAGAAATTGAATTTCATCAAACTGATACCATACGTAACATAACCAGACGGAAAAATATTACAGAACATAGAACTAGCAACTTGTAGATCAAACAAAACAGGAAGATTAAGTTAATACATTTTGAAACAGAGTGAACCTTTGGACCAGAAACTATCATGAATCTGTCTCATGGTTAGTTAACGACAAGACATATTGTCATCTATCACATCATTGTCTGTATGATAGACTTCTTTTAAAGACACAGTGCAAAGGGAAAAGTTGTCCATATTAAATCCAAATAAATATATGTAAAATCTAAATATTTGCAATCTACAAGACAACACTACAGCACCACTAAAATACCATGCTGCACATTCTGACTATTGCTATCAGTGATGTCTACCTAAGATACGCAAACAATGTATAGTATGGACCATTGCCATGACATCTTGCTAATCTTGAGAATTCACAATCATAAAAATCTTTGCATCATAAAATAATATGTTTCATTAATGCTCCTTTCATTATAAAAGTTAACAGAAAACATTGATAAAATCGTGTTGGTACCATTGATTTTTAAACTAGCAAGTGGTCACAGGTTTTGTGATTCGTCGTTTGTTAGAAATACAGCCAACCACAATTATGTCGGCACAAATATTTCCAACTTAAGCCAATGACTCTCCAAATCAACAACCCACAATTTCACCATCAATTCGCCATTAAAAACTTGAGTTCAATCACATAAGAAAATAAAAAAATGGAAAAAGTGGAGGAAAAAGCAGGCAGAGCAGCTAAAAGGTTAACAGCCGTTGCCCGCCCAAACACAAGCACTAGAAATGGACTTTCATGTTCCAATTTCTGATTTACCTGCTTACACCAATCACTCCATTGCTTACATGCACTCCGTTGGCTCTGCTGCCTGCCTGTGTTATGCATCTTTGAATTGCCATGCACTGTGAGTAACCCCAAAGTTAGAAAGGGGATTCTTTAGTGCTTTTAAGAATCAGTAGAAGCGAAAAAGGGAAATCATTACTGGGTATGATTTCCAGCACAGTAGAAAAGTGATCGCTGTTAGCTTCTTAGGTTAATATTGTGTGCATTCCTATTGATTTTGGTTTCCTTTCTCTATTTACTGTTCTGTTTAATATTCTAATAACAGAGATTTCACCGTGTCCTTGATTACTGTACAAAGTGTTGGAGCTTATTGGTGCAGCAATTAATAAGAGTAAAATTTGAAAGAAAGAAAATCAAGATGGCATACAACAATTTACATGGTAGAATCCTTCAAAGCAAAAGGAAACATCTACGAGAAAGCAAGCTGGTGTGATTTCTAATTTCTAATTAGGAAGTATGTGTATCCTAGAGTTCCCTTCCCCTCTTTAAGTAGCCTCCAGCACCCAAGAACCAATGGGCAATCAATCAGGTGAATTACAGCAGTCATATCCAGAGTCAAGGATATCATTCAGACTCAGTTCCCCAATTGATCAACTGTAGATAACTACAAACAATTACAATGAAATTAATTCATAATAATTAGGGAAGCGAGTTACAAATTTAAATAGAAAATCTGACAGAGAAAATCAAGGAAATGATAAAGATTAAGCTTCACTATATATAACAATATCTTACTTTAAGTCAAATCTACAATGCTTTTCAAATTCATTTCTTCAACTACTTGTATTATAAAATGATATCTTATATAGTCCTTACATAAAATACAACATTTAACTGTGACATAGCTAATCCTGTATTTTTGCTTTAGTCCCAACTTATTTAAGAAACCACATAGCCACGCGATTTCCTTGCAAGCCTTTGACCATGCTGAATACTCTGATTCAATAGAAGCTAAGGAGATCACATTTTNGTTTAACATGGCTTTAGTAAAATCGATGAGTACTTCACTAACATCACATTTTAAGTTATCCAAGGAAGATTACTCTAACACTAATGCTGATAAGAAATTCATGATAAAAATTCCATATAAGTTAGCTTTGGGAAGTTTAATGTATGCTATGCTTCATGCAAGACTAGATATTACAATTGGAGTTATAAGTAAATATAGGAGTTAAAATGAATGAATCTTCTAGTTCTTGCGGGGGCCCTGTATTTGGCTTCCATGACCTTTTGAATTTTGCTGTTGATTCTCAGGCTCTGGGTGATGGTTGGGGTTTGTGCAGTGGTGGCACGTGGGTGCTTGAACATTTTTCCAAAAAAAATATAGGAGCAACATTGGTATAAAGCTTTGGAACATTGTCAAGAGAATACCGTGATATTTAAAAGTTAGTGAGTGTCATTGTTTAGGTTTTGGTGAAACTGATTGTAACTTGTTGGACATATAGATGTAAATAATGGAGTTGATTTTGATAATAGCAAGTCTGCTACAAGGTNTCAATTGTTTTCCAACTATTTGGAAAGGAAGAGACCAGCAATAATGATTTGACCTCATCATTAAAAACTACCTTTAATGATTTTAGCTATGAAAAATACATGTTGAATTCAAAGAGATGTCGGGCCACTATAAGATTCTCCTTCATCTTTAACTTAAACAACCTCCTTATCTAAAAAACTTTGTTTTCTCTTCATGGTTGTTCATATAACTTCCACAAGCCCTTTAATGTAGCCTCATCAACCAAAGTGTATAAAATTCCATCAGACAAACAAGTTTTGACTAGAAAAAAAGCTTTTCTATTCAATTTATTCCAGTCTTTTTAGGTCATATTTTTAGGCTTGTTTGCCACACCTTCTATGATGGGAGCTTCATACTCCTAATATAGAATGTTTGCCAATTGGAACACAACTTGTTTGGCAACACTTTAATCATTGGTTGGTACTCATGATAGCATGCTCTGTACATGCCTTAGCATTTCACCACGGACTACTTTATTGACTTGCATTTGAAACCTTACTCATCAATTACAATTGGTGAGATCTCCTCTTTAGGCTTTGTCTCGTTATTAACTTTCTTGCTTTTATTATCCTAAACAACAACTTCTAAGATCCAAGTCCCATACAATTTCAATAATTCATTGTAGGCGCAAGGGGGCATAATTCCTGGAGGGAGTGGTCCTAACTCAGAGGGATTCGGCAGTGTCATCCATGGCAGCTTCGAATAATTGACAGGTGGTGTGATTGATCTAGTGTGTCTTCATAGTTGGGCAAGTTTTCCTTGGGTGCCTTGCCTTAGTTGGGAGAGTCTTTGTCGCTTCAGAGTTTCTTTTCAGATGGGTTCTAAGTGTGAGTTTCCTTACACCTTCTAGGGGGACCTCCTTCAAAGTTCCCATGAATCCCCCAAAGGATTTTATTACTAAGGTGAAGGGCAATGCTCTAGAAATCAGAGTTAATGACCAAGTCTACACACAGTCAGAACAGATATTCCAAAATAGCCTCATACAGTAGTTCATTTCTATAGGTTTGCACCCTCGATTGCACAAAACATTTCACCACAAGTCACCATCCTCCATGAGGGTCTGTTGAGATTCAACGTCAACTCAGTTCAAGACAAGTATTGAGTATTTTTCAATAACCTTTGGTTCTTTGGAGATAGGGGCCTTGCGCTCGTGAGATGGCAAGTGGAGACACAATCAAATCCAACAATTTTTCAGAAGATCTCAACTTTGGGTCAAAATCCCTAACTTCCCAATGAAGTTCTAGGAAACATCCTTCCTAGAACAAATCACAAGGGCATTCGAGGAGTTCACTAAGCTAGACAAAGTCATGGTTTTCTTATCTTAAACAATCCTAGCACATTTCCACATTTGGATGGCACTGCCAAAGGAGTAAGACTTAACCCAAGTCAAGTTCAAAAGCAAATGGGAAACACTCGCTTTATGTATTGAATACAAGAATCTACCTTCCAAATGCTCAATTTGTAATAAGTATGGATAATACAAAGGCTTCTATGTCCTTGGGCCGAAACCCTACACCCATTGTGGAAAGCAGAGACACAAAGTTGCCAATTAGAGAGAGACAAAAAGTTGTCTAACCAATCTAAACAGGATATGCTTGCCTGCTCATTCTATGGGAAGTCAAGCCACACTATCAATATATGTTGTTCATGCTTTAGTAAGGAAGAAAGGAACAAAAACGGAATAACAATGCCTCCCATGCTTCAAAGTAACAACCCCAACCAAGGATCAAAGTAGAAACTGCCATAGAACAAGCCCAACACACCCTCTTTAAACAAGGATAATAAAACACTACCAAAGCTCAACCTCTCTTTGAAGACTCCACCCTTGATGTAATTAACCCTACCTTAGAAGTTGGAGAAGCAACCATAGAAGCAAGTTTCATCAACAATTACAATGACCAACCCCATGAAGTCAATTACATTTAAAAAACGGGTTTCTCCTGTTAAGAACCCTATGTAGTACTCATTGTCACCCTCATCGTCATCATCCATTACCCTCTCCTCCTACTTACCTTCTAGTTCTTCTAACCCTAAACCTCTATTGGCTTTACATCGACTCCCCCCAATTCACGTATCTCATTCCCAACTAGCAATTTGCTTGCAATTTGTCTATCTCATCCCCAACCCACAACACCCCTTCCCTATATGTCACAAGACCACCCCCACCCCTACCCCTATAGCCTACTTTCTATGACAAACCTACAACCTCATCAAGTTGCCATGGGTCTACTTGGGCTTCCACCTCTTGCCCTTCCCTCCTATACCTCGTCAACTAACCTTTCTCCACGTGCTTCTTCCACCCAATCAATGAACCTTGCATTGCCTATTGACTCCGCTTATTCTACTCATCAAACAACTTCCACTTCCCCACTGCCTTCCCCTCAAAACCTCCTTCTCCTCCTAACCCTAACCCTACTACACACTCCCCTACCCCCTGCCCAAAACCTTCGGCACAATCCAAGTTACATTGCTAGATTGAATCCCCTAAACCTAATGAATTCTTTGACCCTAAAATCAATATGGACTTCCTCCTTGCTAGTCAAGCTTAGAGGGACTTTGATGAGAATGTTTTCCAAATGTTCTACAAGTTTTCCTCCATCAAGTGCTTGAACTCCCTCATTTTGCACTACCTTAACAATTGGAAGAGGTCAATAGGTGCATCAAAATCCTAACCTACCTAGAGATTAAGGGAAACAAGAAGCTCAGAGATGCCCTCAAATTCAGGTTCATTTTGCATGCCAAGCACATCATTGCCAACTGGAAGCTCAGAGAGCACCTTCACAAATAGCATGACAACTAGTTCCTAGGTTGTTTTCAACTTTGGGAAGGTTTTGAATATCTTCGTAGTTTGGGACTATCTTGTGATGTGGATATCAACAGGAGCACAAATTAATCAGGCTACTACTAACATCGTTGAGCATAACTGGTGGGCTTGCAAGTGGCCTAAAGATTATCACACCAGAGGTTTCACACCTTTCCCCAAAACATCCTCCCTTGCTCTTGAAGGAGCACCCCCAACTACTAATTCCTGAAACTCACCCCCACGTCACCCCACCCAACAACACTCATCTTCTCTCCATTTCCCTCCCTCGCCACCGCCCCTAACCCAAACTTTTACCTTCATCATTGCCTCCACCCCAAATGCACCATATCCTAATCTTTCATCTTCATCCTCCCCTTCCCCACCCATGCCCTTGCCTCCAACAATTCCATAGATCAATCACAATGTCCATGCCCACCAAATGAGGAAAAACTTGCACGGGATGTTTTGAAAAAGGTACATCTACCCCTTCCATGTACTAGAACTCCTACATAATGCAACAACAAGCCAATTCTATGTCCATGTGGGGAAAACGGCCCATTTGTGGTATGAACCACAAAAATTAGTTCTATTAGTGACTCAGCTTCTTGGTCTCCTTTTTTTCATGGATCTTGTTGATCCTCCTAGCTACGTGCTTTTCTTTTTTCTATCTGTTGTCCCCATCTTTATTGCGAATGAGCTTGTTTCCTTGCCACCAACAGTTGCTTTTTGTCTTGTGTACAATGAGTTGCTTTTTCAAGTAGCTATGTTTTGTCTACTTTTGTTGGTGGACCAAGTTGTTTTCCTTTTTGCTAGATGCTACACTATTGGCAGTAGCTCATTTTTGTCACTAGCGTTCTACACCCCCTCCTTATGAAAGTTAATATAATCTTTCAAATTCCACTAAAATAAAAGATAAAGAAGAAAGAAGGAACCTTTTTGTCGTCCAAACATTTGAAAGAAGCATTTCCTGTTTTAAATTAGAATACAACATGTAACATCTTGTCCCATGACGAATGGAATCTTTGGCATATGCAAGACTTTAATTATGCCATGTTAGGGAAGATAGATTGGCAGTTCTTGAATAGACCATGGGTTCAGGTGATGAAAGCAAATCACTCATAGGGTAATTTTCACTTTGTTGATGCTCCTAATATTACTAACCCTTCACCAATTTGGAAAGGGCTTTAATCTATCAGATATTGGTTTGTCAACATGTTTTTCTTTGTATAATTGATAATAGAAGAGGTGTGATAGATTATTGCACTGCACAAAGAATGCTTATACCACTTTACACCCATGGAAAGAGTGCAATATCTAATGAACATCTAAAATCCCATTTTTACTCTTTGCTAGTAAGATGCTTCATTGAAAATTACCCACCACTCAATATCTTGCACAAAAAAAACATTATGAAGGATCCAAGTTTGTTTTATGTTCTTCAACAACAAAAAATGCTAATTATTTTTTTATAAATTGCCTGTTTATTTAAGAAGTTTGGAATAAGTTCGAGTGTAGTGCTCACTAGTCACCACCTACAACTAATTCCGTTGATGATTTTTTGTTGGCATGACAACAACACCATTATAAAGCACAACAAGGTAAGGTGTGGTCAGCACTCCCATCATTTATTTACTATGGGTATCTTGTCTTTAAGGCCCACCAAATAATATCTCTAGGCACCCTAGGATCATCATCCGGAGCCATAATGCTCATCCAGATGTTTAGTGAAGTAAAATGTTTGTAAGCATTAATAAATAAGAAGTACATGCATATAATAATTCAAAAACATAAAGAAATATCAAAAACTTTCTTCTCATCCAGGGAAAAAATTTATAACCATAGCAGAATAATAAATTTGATAATAGAATACCAATCATTTACATTAAGTAAATTCTACCACCTGAAATCCACCAAGTAAGGCTTCCATCTGAGTTAAGATAACATCACATTCTCGTATCTCCGCATGAAGTGAAACTAAATTATCACTCTCATTGATATAATCCTGAAAAACAAGGGAACCTTGGAATTTTTATGATTCAAAATTACCAATAAAAATATTTAAAATTTCAACTGTGGCCAAATTTGTATTTGCATAGATTATCAACAGGTACTAATTCATTTATTCTATTCACAGTCACACTGATAATTTATACCTTCGTAACAATGCAAATGCTTTCAATCTACATAAAAATTCAATCTTAGTGAAGGTTTTTCTTCCAACAACAAAAAAAGCAATATTAGTAGAAGAAAGGAACAGTTGATAATCAACAAGTGACTCCATTAATGCAAAGCAAAGCTGTACAATTTGATGAAATGTTTGTCAATGATGACACATCAAAAAATCACAACATTTGATGTTCTGTCTCTTGATTTTCAGGTTTATAAGTTTGAATACTTCTTTATATTTTTAGATTGTCTACAGAAAATTCAACTATGACAGACTTTACTGAGCCAAATTGACCAAGAGACTCTATAGTATTGAAGTCCAAATAGAATTTTTTAGGGTTACATGAAACATGTACAAAAACCATGACATATATAAAGTAAAACAACGTTAAATATGTTTGACATGTTGAAAGGACATTAGATTATCATTATTTTGTATTCAACATTCAAAATAAGACTTTGAGAAAATACTCATTAACAAGTATACCATTGGCTTTCACTCATTCACTGACCCTCCCAAGACCTACTTGCCCGGATGAGCATTGAGGCTTTGGGTGATGATCCTTTTTTACCCATTAACGAGTATACCTTAACAGCTATCCATCAAAAGGCCTTATTGCAGGCATGGATTATCTATGAACAAAAATAGTATAAATAGGCAAGCAACTCCCGTTGTAAAGAATCTTTTACATTTGATTCCAAAGCAATGAAGGCACCAACCTTTCCTGCATTATCTTTTCCATCAGTTCACTTATTTTGCACGGCAGATTTTTTTATGGAGTTTCTAATCAATCAAGCATGTTATGTACACAACTTGAAACTAAAATAGGCGTTCTGCGGCACATGGGTGTCAAAGGAATGTCCACCTTCAATAAAACATTGAGCATTGACAATGGTTGATACTTAATTTATTTTGGAAATTTAAATGCAAATATATTTACTTTAATCCATTTTTATTTACTTGTTAATGGAAAATCTAAATGGTAAGATTGAACAGCATAATTTGCATTTGTAAAGTTCCTTGTCCATTGAATACAACTAGGATCGTTGCTCTAGAGGATGCTAAGGTTGTGTCACCCCTCACTATCTGGAATCTTCACTACAAGTATTGCGATGAGATTTTTTTTTCCTGTTTTCTTTTTTCATCTTTGAACAAGATGTTTATTTGATAATAAAATTCTGGAGTACATCCAGAAATTTCTTGGGATCTTAGATATCAACAAAGGAACATTATCACTGTTCTAGCGCCAACCCATTCCTTACCTCCATTTACATATTTTCAATATTGCTAGTTTCAAACACTTGGGTTCTAAATCCTTAAGTAAGATATTAATTAGTTACCTTATTATTTGAAGGTTGTCAAATTAGCATCAATATTCAATTTTATCTTCCATGTTAAACATGGAAAACATGTCTACTATGTTTACTATAGTTTATTTTCCTTTTCAAATGGCTATATTTATTTTTTCTACAATGAATTAGGGTCCAATTGATGATAGGCAAGATTCAATTACAAAGTCTTCCTAGGCTATAACTGATAATATGTCCTTGCATTTTAGGTTGCTCCTTATCACACATAAAGTCTTGTTTGTTCAACACTTCAGCTAGAAACTAGATTTCTAGATATTAGGACACATAAGGGCCCTAAAAGGGTAATTTGTTCTTCTAAAATTAAAATCTAAGATAACATAATTGAAAGTGACAATAATACAAACATACGAAAATCTGAAGAGCAAATATAAATATTTCTGATATAAATGATTTATTATTTAAGTTGACTTAACATCACTACTTAACATACAAGAGCTCTACAGTGCCTTAGCGATTTTTGAGGATTTTCCACAAATTCTCATGTATTATTTCTTATTTTGTTTCTTTCAGAATTCTTCTGTTGTTTCTGTTTGCAGTGATTCTCATAATTAGACCCTAGGGATCTATTGGTCAGTGTTCAGATTCAGCCATTTTCCTTTGACGGTTTTAGCCAATTCTATTTTATCTCAATATAACCTGTAAGGACATAACCTGTAACATAGAGGATGCAAATCACAAGTCTTACCAACAAGCAACACCTAATTTCCTTATCATGTTTCCCACTTGTAAAGTATTACCATGTATATTCTTCCTAAACAGGTTGTCTCTAGAACAATAACAGAGTTAACCTAGTATATTTCCATATTTGGATTTCCTTTTCTTTTCTGAGATATCCTTGCTATTTTCAGTTATTTAAACCTATGTTTATGTCCCAGACAAATTTTTTTATAAAGAATCTATTTCATACAATAAAATCACAAATGTAAGGCACTAGAAAAAATATGATAAACCTGAATCGATTCTAACTCCACTTTGCGTAAATTCTCTTCTAGGCCTTTAGCATACTCTCGTAACTCTGTACCTTTTGCTAGTATGTTTGCAATAACCTGAAAAACGAGAAGAAAAAAATTAGAAATACGAATCCTTGACATGGTGATTAAATAAACCGGCTGTGCTTTGCAGGACCATGACTTTAACAACTTAAGCTACCATACGATTGGAACTTTATGATAACTGCAACTAAATATTAATTTCAACGTACTTCAGTATTCATGAAATAGGCTATCAATCAAAAGTGCCACATTGTGACCATGCTTAATCATATGAGTAAATTCTTCCAGATTGCTTTAGCTTATGATTGTTTCAATTATATTTGGAAAAAGTAATTAATTGTGTTATTAACAACTATGAATGGTGGTTGTGGTAATTTTATTCTTTAATAAAAGCTATATAGCCTTTATTTCTAAAAGAAAAATTGTCGAACAATGTATAGTTCTGAATTCATAAAGAGTTGTTGTACTTCAATATTCCTGTTAATAAAAAGTACTTGAGTGCTTTCTCAATTTCTATTCTGCATCAATACTTATTTTTCCTGTTTTTCCCTTCTCTTTTCCTGACATGAAGATCCCAGTATCCCAGTCATCCAGCACAAGAAGTTCACGTGTTTTGAGCAGCAATTTCACTATCAATGGGTTTATTATGTAGCAGCTTCAAGATCCTGAGATCTGAAAGCTATAACTATGGGTGCTGATAACTTTAGATGTAAGCAAGAACCAATTGAGCAATTAGCTCGTCACCCACATGTATTCTTTTATCCTACATAATTTCAGTAAATTTTATGAAGTGATGTTTTATCTTTGTACTTTCTTTCATTTTCATTTCCCAAGATCCTCTCTCTCAATCACTGGTATACAGTCAATATTACCTGCAGATTCTGTACAAACATAATTCAATGCTTTTAACTGGATTTTCAAGACCTGAAAAAGTACATGCATGGATGAAAAATCACTGCATTAAATCTTAATATGGTGGTGCAAACAAACAGCGGAGCAAACAAACAGTGGAGCAAACGAATGGTGGGGCGAGCGCAGGCAGAACGGACAATGACGGAGTGGTAGAAGAACGAGACACGCGCAAGAAGCTCACCACAGAACTTGTGAGCGGAAAAGAGCAGGCAAACCGAGGTAATGGCCATGCAGAGCTATCGGCAGGCCTCAGAGAGACAGACCAAGCCAAAGCCAAGGAAGGCTGAGGTGGGGAGGAATCTAAGAAGATTAAGGAACACTCCTGCACCAACGCTACCATGCGCCTCCGTGTTAGCGGGCCACCGGCGAAGGGGGTTAGGACTATGCAGCAGAGTCTCATTGGTCGTTTCGTGTCCTCTGGAGCCAGCCCCCAGATGGAGCTGATCCGACGATGGGTAAAGGAGAACTGGGAGTTTGGACCAGTGGAGGTCTGGAGTTTATCAGAGGACTTGCTCCTCTTCATTTTCCTGACCCTGCAGGATAGGGACACGGTTCTTCAGGGGGAACTAGGGTTCTATGGCGCTAGGGGGCTAGCTTCGACCCCCTAGCGGCCGAGGGCACACCGCAAGCCAGACCTATTTGCCCGTGCCCCAGTGGGGGTACAAGTGTCCAAGATTCCTTGGGAAATGTGGAACCTGGGATTCCTTGAACGCGTGGTGGGGTTTTTCGAGGAGTTTATCACCTTCAACAGGGTCACGCAAACAATGGCGCGGATGGGGTTTGCCCATTTCTGTGTATGGCGAAATCTCTCTGCCAAAGACCTCATCAAGGAGATAGTGTTGGAGCTTCTAGGAGGGGAGGAACACCTTCGAGTTGAGTTCGAGAACCTGGAGGGAAAGTCAGTTGGGGGGCAACTACCGTGTGCCCGAGAGGGCAAGAGTAAAGGATGCTTGTTGTGGGAAACCCGGCCACCATGAAGCAGACTGTCGATTTTAGATGGACAAACCCAAGCTGAAATGGGACCAAGCCCGTCAGCTGGCTGAGGATGGGGGCTGGGTTATGATGGGACGTAAAAGACGACCGAAGCCACCACAACCTCAACCACCACCACCTCCCCCTCCCACACCCCCCCCCCCCCCCCCCAATACTCTCCACATCATCTCTCACCGGCCCCCCGTCCTTCCCCACAACAGGTACACAACACCGACACCAACACCCCCCACGCCTCACCGTCATCAACTGAACCAACGGTGCTTGGGATAGTGCTCCCCCCTCGGCAAGTGGGTCAATGTGGTCAGGAAGAGCACCACGTCACGTAAGCTCCTGAAGATGGATCCATCATCTGGGGACTCGGGCTGTAGCCCCGTTGTACGAAGGGGGGGGAGTCGTCCCAACCGCCCATGCGAGAGTTTGTCAAGGGCTAAACTAACGCAACGAAGTATTAACATGGGATTGCAGTAGACCCTCCGGGAGGTCTACCAACGTCGTAGCATACATGAAAATCTTCAGTTGGAATTGTAGGGGACAAGGTACACCCTATAAAAGAAATACCTTGAGATAGATTGTTCGTGATGAGGAGTGTGATATCATATGCCTATAGAAGACCAAGCTATAGGCAATAGAATCTAGCCATCTCATCTGGGATGGCTGGGAAGTTCACCTGCACCCCTGTGTGGGTCGGGCAGGGGGTCTGGCTATCCTCGCCCGATATGACATGACGTTGATAGACTCTTCGCAATGGGCCATGACAGTTCATATCCCCTCCCAGGGAATATGGCTAACCAACTTCTATGGGCCTCAGGTGTGGGAGCAGAGACTTTAGGAACTGGAGCAGGTGGTGATGTTGGTGCAAGACCGCCTAGCGTGGCTGATCGTGGGGGATTTCAACCAAAGGTTACACCCATGGGAAAAATTAGGTGCTGAAGCGCACCCCCCACCCCTAAAAGTGCCCAAGAGTTTCAAGATTTCTTGGCTGCGCACTTGCTGGTTGATTTGCCCATTGAGAATTGCCAGTTCACTTGGAGCAATAGGCAGAAAGGGCCTAACGGCATCCTTTCCAGAATTGACTGGGTCTGCATCAATTCTGACCTCCTCCTACAATTGGCCACGTGGGTTATAGGACAGGAACGGGTGGCCTTAGACCACCGCTCCCTAATTTGTCTACTTAGGCCCGAACAAGGCCAGACACCTCGGTCGTTTCGTTTTGAGACAACCTGGTTGCACAAGCCGTGGTTGAGGCCATTTGTTGAGGACATATGGGCAAATTACAGATGGGACCAGAGAGACCCTAGGAATTTCCTCAAAGAAGGATTGTTTTGTTTGAAATGGGCTATCCAATCCTTACCAGTGGAGGACAAATTCTCTTTCCGGACGGGCCACACGGTGCTTCGAGACAGGTTAACCCAAATTCAAGCCCTGCAGGAGGCTTGGGAGGATCTGCATGCAGAAGAGCAGAATATCTTGATGCAACTACAGGCCCTTGACCTAGAGGAGGAGACATACTGGAAGCAACAGTCATGGATTAGATGGCTCTGGGAGGGAGACAGGTAGACGAAATTCTTCTTTGTTGTCACCAAGACACATGGATGGAGCCAACCGCATAGACTGCACACCATTGGGGAAGGGATAATTGATGAACCACAGGGCATCGCTAGGGAGTTGATGCACTATTGGGAGACAATCTGGGCAAAGCGAACTACAAAGCCCATTTCGGTTCGAATTGCACAGGTGCTGAACGAGGAGGATAACGTTAGATTGCTAGCTCCGTTCTCCTGGTAGGAACTAACAACAACAATCAACAATATGCCGAGAGGAAAGGCGCCAAGGCCGGATGGTTGGAGCCTCAAATTTTTCAAGACCTTCCTGCATATTGTGGGGCCCAACATCCTGGCTTCAACCTAATGTTGGCCAAGAAGCAGGTCTGATGGGAGCTTAACTGTTCTCGAATTGTGTGCATCCCCAAGCAAGCGGAGGCGCATCGCCCAGAACACTTTCAACCTATCAAGGTCTACAACATCTTAATTCGGTTATTCTCCAAGATGATCGTTTGTAGGCTAGCTCTACTAATGCCCAAATTGGTGGGGGTCAACCAAACAGGGTTTGTACAAGGCCGAACCCTACAAGACCAAGTGTTTCTCATGCAAGAGGTGTTTCACTCTCTTCAAACCTCAAAATTCCTTGGGCTCTGTCTCAAGCTGGACATAACTAAAGCGTACAATACGCTCAGCTAGGAAGCCCTAACCACCATCATGCAAAAAAAAGGCTTTGACCCAGGCTTTATCCAGCTCTGCATCCACTTGCAATCATCCGCAAGATTCTCCTTCGACATGGGGGGGTGGTTGTGGGCCTCTCCTCACCTAGGAGGGGGCTACAGCAAGGGGACCCCCTCTCACCGTTACTTTTGATTATTGCTATGGATCTGCTACAACAATACTACAAGGCGGCGAGTGTCGAGGGTCTAGAAATTGCAAGGGTAGAATGTCTGATTGACCATTATGCGGATGACACAATGTTGATTAGTCACGTTGGGGTCCCACAGGCACGTAGCATCAATGTGGCGCTCTCATCGATGGCAAACGAGCTTGGGTTGATAATTAACTAGGCTAAGTCAACGGTCCATTTTTTAAACATGGACGCATAGGTGAAGAGCAGGGTAGTGCAAATCCTGAACATTCCGTCTGGAACAATCAGGGATACTTACTTGGGCATCCCACTTTTCCAGTGGAGGCGGTGTGTTTCTTGGGGGACGCTTCTAGAAAAAGTTGAAGACAGGTGGGAAATTGGGCCAATGGTTTCCTGACCAGGAAGGGGAGGATGGTGGTTGCCTCGGTGGTGCTCACAACAATAATTTGTTTTGTGGCTGCTGTTGTCACCCCACCGTGCGCCATTCTTGACAGCATCAACATGTGCATCCGTCGATTCGTCTAGTCTGGGGGTAGAGGGGGGTGCAAACTACACCTTGCCAACTGGGACCAGATCGCGTGCTCCCGAACTACAGGGGGCTGGGAATTTCGAAGTTTGAAGATGAGCTAACGTTGAATCAGCAACGCCTATTACTTTGTTTCACACGCCAATATGGGGATCCGGCCCAATGGGTCAAAATAATGAACGCCAAGTACATACAATGGTAGATGAGAGCACAAGACTCGAGGCCCTGGTAGATGCTCTGCAACCACACACAAAAAATGCAGGCGCAGGGGTGGTCGAATTTTGAACCGCGTCGCCTGTTGACTGCCATGTACCGGCTGGTACCAGGGTGGCATCAGATTTGGCAAGGATAGCTGCTCGAGAAAATTAATTTTTTCCTGTGGCTGGTGAAAAATGACACACTGCTGGTACAGGTGCATTTAAGCAGACAAGGCCTCGTTCTCCACAACACCTACCCACTGTGTGGCACCGTGCTCGAGACCGTTTAGCATTTCATTTTTCAATGCGCCTACATGCACTCCACATGGCAGGAGATGGTTTGGGCTCCCCCGATTAAATTAACAAGCGATTCTCAAGCCACGCTACTATTATGGGTAGCGTGGAAACTTCGAAATCACAAAGTCTTTCGGTTGCGCAAACTACCCCCCCCCTGCGCAAGTAGTTTCACAGGCTGCAGTTGCGTGGAGAGAGATTGATGTTGCGATGGGGGTCACATCGACTTACGAGCCTGACTGCGTGGCATTTCAGGAACACCAAGAGCTGTGGGAATTGGTGGAACGATGCAACTGGAGTGACATCCTGTCGTGGCTTGTTGGTGAGCTAGCCCTCCCAGATGACGCCTTCTTCTCTAACTGGCGTGAGGACCGAACCTACTTTAGGGGCACTGAGGTCATCATCACAGAGTCCTCGATTGCTAGGTGTCTAGGGGCCCAGGCCAAAGGCGAAATCATTCTGCCCTCCACGCATGGGTTGTAAGATGCCAAAGTATTTTTCGATGGGCTGGTGCCACGCACGCAAAGCCGACAAGTTCCCAGATCTTCCCTGCCACCGATCTGGGCCCAAGCCGAGGATCTCGTGGACCACTTTTTTGTGCAATCGGGAAACAGGTCAAAACTCTAGGGCATTCACTTTGCCTTCCTTAAATGCCTCAAACTGGGAGTTAGGGTTAACTTACCCAAATTTTTTCTATCAACACTGCAGCAGTAGAAGCGAGGCCACCACTCTGGGCTCATCCTTGCCCTATGGCAAGGGGCGGTGGGGGGGCAACCTCAAGCAGAGCAGGCGGGTTCCCCACCTAGCCCCTCCCTTCCAACCCGCCAGGGGGTTTCAGGGACTGAACCCACGATGACATATACCAGGAGACGGAGTTGTCGTAGGGGACTGAGGGCCTCAATCCCCATGGCGATGCTGGAGGTGTCCCCACCTAGAATGTCGGGGCACAAAGAAAGAAACGATGAGGAGCTGCATCGCGTGACTATGGAGGCAGTGGCCATAGTGCGCAATGTGGAACATCACGAATGGGAAGCCAAATGGGATGAAGCCCTCGCACAAGCACGGATCGAACTGGAAACCCATTTCCGCAAACAAGAATAAGAGATAATCTGGCAGCAAGCCTTGCTAGTGGATGCGGCCCAAGCCCAACTGGTGGATGAGATCCGGGCCCAAGTGCGGGAAGAACTGATCCAGGAGAAAACCACCCAAAGAGAGCGTGAGGCGGCTAAGTATGCCCAGTAGGAGCAGAAGCAAGAGGAGGAGGGGCAGAGACAACGCCAGTTAGATCGGGCACACAAGCAAAGCGCGCACCAATGGTTGAGGGCTAAACAATGTCCGTACATCGTCCTAGGCATCAACTGTGATTGCACATGGGGGGGGACTCCGATACCACATCCGATGGACTTCGGCGCGCTTCCACCCGGATAGGGGGATGTCAACTGAGGAGCGAAGCTAGTGTGAATCGACCATGCAAGTAATCCAACAGGCCGCCAGTTTTGTGGACTCTAAGCTCCATCGCAACACGTTGGATATTCTCCATGCCCTCGAACGTCCACACTGCGCCTGTCATCGACTGCTGACGTCCCCGTAGCAAGACTGCTTTTTTCTCCCCCCCCCCCCCTTTGATTGTTTTCATTTTTGGCTTTTAGTGGCTGGTGCTCGGCTATCATAGCCGATTGAGGCTCAAAGCCTCCCATTTGGGCCAATGTCGTTGACCCGAATTTTGTGATTTTTCTTGTATTTAATTTTTCAGTAATATAATCCCGAACATTCACTCAAAAAATATGGTGATGCATGGGTATGGGAAAAGAAACATTCATAAAAAATTGTAGAGGCTTGTACTACTTGCACATAGTTCAAGTAAATAAAAAACCTATTTCTTGGAAGAAAGTGAGTCTAATCCTTAAAGTTCATATATATTCTTTTTGTATTGGCAAGAGAACAGAAAATTTTAACAATCAATAATTTGTTAAAGGAAGACTTGGAGAGGCTTTTATTTCAAATAAGTTACAAGAACAGTATTTTAGATGGTTTGGGCATATAAAAAGAAGATCAAATAACAAGCCTATAAAAAAAGGTTTGTTACATCACAATTGTAGAAAAGCTACCAAAAGGAAGATACAAAAAGATATGGGAAAAAACAATTGAAGATGATATGAAGAAATTGCAAATAAATAAAGATCTAGCTCTTCATAGAGGCAAATGGTGAAAAGAACTCATGTAACTAACCCTATTTTGTTGGGACAAGGCTAGGATGAAAATCATGACGGATAACTTGTTCGAGTGACAACAAATGATAATTAATATATGTTGTCTGTATAAGAATGCTTGTAAAAATGGTAACTAATATCTTTTTGCACTACCCTGGAATTGCTCATATTAGGAACAGAATTTGGTAAGCTATAAATCTATTGTGCTTAAAACCCAATACTGAAAAATAAATTCACTCATGCAATTGTTGAAACTAGACAAAGAATTATGTGGAAAAAACCCTCAATGTGAAGGGGAAACAACCACAGGAAAGTAGGCAAATTATACTCTTCTTGAGAAGTGAATTTCTTGCAACATCTATTACCTCACTCCTTCTCCTTTAAATAGCCTTCAGCCCCATAATTTTAGGCATTCAATCAGTAGATTACATCAGTCAAGTCTAATAGTTAAGGATAATGATCAGCCTAACTGAATATCAATGACAATTAATTAGTCATATCTCATCAATCTTACTAACTGAATATCAATGAAAATTAATTAGTTATATCTCATCAATCTTACTAACTTAAACATGGTCAAAAAATAGCTAGCCACAAATTTCTTGATTAAAGATTGAAGAGAGAGAGAATCAAGGAATAGATTTTACTTCACTATCACAACAATCTCCCGCCTGAAGTCAAATCTACTCTACTTTCCTACTTCTTTATTAAGTCCATCTTATCATCATCTTACAAAACACTATTTTCTCTACAGAAACAGCTTTTGTTAGCATATCAGTTGTATTATGATCTGTATGCACCTTCTTCACTTCCAAAGTCTTCATTTGCTTATCTTAGGAAATGATACATTATATCTATGTGCTTAGTCTTTGCACGATATGCACCATTCTTTGCCAAGAATATAACACTCATTATAATATAACAAATTATAAGATGTTTGTCTCTTTGCATATTATCCAAGCCATATTATCTTTTTGCATACCTCTAACAATGCTATATATTCTGATTCTATGGAAGATAATACAACATCATTTTGTTGCCTAGACATCCAACCAATGGCTGCTCGTCCAAGAGTAAAGACATATCGTGATGTAGATTTTCTTTTATCAAAATCACATCCATTATCTGCATCTACATATACAACAAATTTCAAATTACAACTACCAAAACATAAGCAATGGGACTTTGTATCTTTTAAATAGCAAAAGATCCACTTAACAGCATTCCCATGCTTTATACCAAGGTTGCTCGTATAGCTACTTACAACTCTCATTGCATGAGCAATATCTGGTCCTGTATAGACCATAGCATACATTAAACTTCCCACAACTACATGATATGGGATAATTTTCTTTTTAATATTAGCATTAGGGTAATCATCTTTGGATAGCTTAAGGTGTGATGCTGAGGGAATACTTACAGGTTTTGTTGAAGCCATGTTGAACTGATGTAATACTTTATGATATACTTTTTCTGGCTTAACCATAACTTCCTTTACATCCTATCTCTCCATATTTGCATACCCAAGATTTGTCTAGCTAAACCCAGATCTTTCATTGCAAACTTCTTTGACAAATTAGTTTTAAACTTCTTGATTTCATCTAAATCATTACTAGCAACCAACATATCATTAACATATAACAAAAGAATCATAAATTTACTTGATATACTACCCTTGAAATAAACACAATGATCAACTTCAGACCTGACCCATTGTAGTTTATACATAAACATGTCAAACTTCTTGTAGTACTACCTCAATGCTTGTTACAACCCATATAGGCTCCATTTAACCTGCAAACATAATCAGGTCATTGCTTATCCACATAGCGTTCTAGTTGTTCCATGTAGATCTCTTCTTCTAGACCTCCATGCAAAAATGTTGTTTTGACATCTAACTCTTCCAATTCTAAATTTAAACAAGCTACCAATGATAATACCATCTGAATTGAGACATGTTTTACAATGAGAAAAAAAATTTCTCTTTGTATATCCTTTTACCACCATCCTACCTTTGTATCTTTCTCATTGGTTAGCCTCAATTTTGATTTTAAACAACCATTTGTTTTTCAAGGCTTTCTTATCAGGTGGAAGAGGAGCCAACTCCCAACTCTGACTTTGTTTTAGTGAATTCATCTCTTCATCCATGGCTGACTTCCAAAGCTTCCAATCTAAACTTTGCAAAGCTTTCTAAAAATTTTCTAGTTCACGATTTTCAGTATAAAGAACACTATGTAAAATTGGAGAATACATGTTAGGAGGCCTAGTAATGCAGGTAGATCTTTGAACCCCATGTTAAGGTGTTTCACCAATGCCCTCTTCATAGTGCTCACCTTCTTCATCTTGTACTTGCTCTTCATTGCTTTCATTACTATTTGTGCCCTCATCCATAGGCTTGACATTTGAGATGTCTATTAATTCTATATTCATTGTAATGGTTGCCTTGAAACAATAGAAGATGTATCAATTGTTACATGTTCTTTATTTTCTATTAATTGTTCAAGTTGTCCATACATTACATTTTCATTAAAATAAACATCTCTACTTTTAAATATTCTATCAACAACTGGATCCCATAATTTGTATCCCCTATCATTACATTTTCATTAAAATAAACATCTCTACTTTTAAATATTCTATCAGCAACTGGATCCCATAATTTGTATCCCCTATCATTACATTTTCATTAGAATAAACATCTCTACTTTTAAATATTCTATCAGCAACTGGATCCCATAATTTGTATCCCCTATCATCACCTCCATAGCCTCCAAAAATACATTTTTTGTGTTGTATCCTCAAGTTTAGATTTATTTTCTTTAGGAATATATATATGTGCAATACAACTGAAGGCTCTAAGATGGTTATAACTTATTTGCCTCTCACTCCATTCAACCTTTTAGTATTTGTCCACCATGTGGTACACTAGGGGATCTATTAATCAAATACACAGCAATTTTTGCAGCCTCATGCCAAAAACCTGTTGGTAATCTAGAATGTTTTAAAATGCTTCAAATCCTATCTAGGATTGTTTTATTATAAAATTCGATGACACCATTTTATTGTGGTGTGCCAAGGACCATCCCTTCATGTTTGATGCCTACTTCACAACAGAGCTGCTCAAAGACATCAGAATAAAATTCTCCTCCATCAATGTACAAACACTTTAATCTTTCTATTAGTCTCATTTTCAACTCTATCTTTAAACAATCTAAACATATCAATCGCCTGAACTTTGCTTTTCATAACATACAACCAACATTTTCAAAAATAATCATCAATAAAGGTTATGAAATAACAATCACCATTAAATGACATAGGATTTATAGGATCAACAACATCAAAATGGATTAACTCTAAGCAACCATTCTTCCTATAGGATTCATTTCTTTTAAAGGAAACTCTATGACTTTTGTCAACAACACAATCTTCATAAAATGGAAGCAAGGCTAAAGGAAATTTAAGAATAACGTTTTCAAATTACAATACCTTTATTCCTTTTTTGCCCAAGTGTCCCATCCTATGATGCCATAGCTGAAGATCTTCATTAGGGTCCTTTGTTGCCATGGTATGCCCATTTGCCCAAGGTCCTTTTAGTACATACAAAGAACCCATTTTCTATGCTTTTCGGATAGCCATGATTCCTTTTGTGATCTTCCAATAGCCCTCTCCTAATATAATTTTAAAACCAACATCTAACAATCCTATTGAAATCAAATTTCTTTTTAAATCAGGTACATACCTAATATTTCAAAAAATTAATTGTCTTCCATCTTTATGTTGGATCAAGACATCACCAATACCTTTGATTGGGCATTCATATTCATTACCCAACCAAACATGAGCATCTTCAACTTTTGTAAATGTTCTAAAATCTTCCTTATATGGATATTCATGACGTGATACTCCAGAAACCACTATCCATTTATCAAATTGATGAAACTCATTTCTACATAAAATATTATCAAGAGTAATCAAAGTTGCAGCATTTTCACTATTACTTCAGTTACTTAATGATTCTTGGGAAGTAGCGTCCTTTTCTTTGCTCCTTTTCTCCTTTAGAGCATGACATTTTCTTCTCAAATGACCAGGCTTGTGAAAATAGCAACAACCTCTTTCTTGGCTTTGTGAACATGGCCTACCCTTGCTTCTAGCATCATCTCTGCCTCAAGCTACTTGTTATGATTTTCCTCTATTTATAATATTCAAAGCCTCTCTTCTAGATGATGTTGATTGCATAGACACCTTTTGCTTTTTAGCATCCAACAATGTTGCCACAGTAGTGTCAAAATCCAGTGTTGCACATGCTACACTGATTGTTATAACTATTGTTTCTCAACTATCTGGAAGAGAAGAGACCAACAACAATAATTTAACTTCATCATCCAATACTACCTTCAATTCTTTCAGCTATTTAAAACAATTATTAAATTTAGAGAAGTGTTGAGCCACTGTATTATTCTCCTTCATCTTCAACCTGAATAATCTCCTTATTTGATAAATTGTATTTGCTCCTAATGGCTCTTCATACAGCTTGATTAACTTTTCTAATCAAAGATAAAGCTATTCAATCCAACTTATCCCACTCCTCTTGGGACATGTTCTGAGGCTTCTTTGTTGCCCCCTCTTTGATGGGAGCTTCACATTCCTTCTAATATAAAATATGTCATCAAAATTTTCTAAATCTGCCACTTGGAACCTGTAAGATTTTGAATCTCCACTTTGTCCACCATCTTCAATGCTACAACAAACTTCACTTTAAAACCACTAGTTGTGCTTAAAACCCAGAACTGAAAAAAAAAATTCACCCATGGAATTGTTGACACTAAACAAACATGAAATGATAAACAAAGATTAACATGGAAAAACCCCTCAATGTGAAGGAAAACAACAAGCAGAAAGTAGGCAAATTGTATTCTTATTGTGGAGTGAATTTCTTGCTACATCTATTACCTCTCCCCCTCTACTTTAAATAGCCTTCGACCCAATAATTTTAGGCATTCAATCAATAGATTACATTAGTCAAGTCTGACAGTTAAGATAATGATCAGGCTAACTGCATGTCAATAACAAACAATTAATTAGTTACATCTCATCCATCTTATTGGTTTAAATACAACCAAGAATGTTAGGTTTAGTACAGATCAGTTTTCCTACCAGACTTTGATACTGCTCATGGTCAACTGGAGAATAATTATCTGTAGCCTTTTGTTTCCAATTCCTTTCCAATGGTGCGCTAGTTGGTTTACAACCTATTTTTCCTGTCTCCTTAAGCAAATCAAGATGATTGGATTAGCTCATTTACACCTGGTGGAGGTGGAATGGGTGTGGTGGGTGCGAACGGAGGGAATGGGTGCAGTGCAAGCAAAGGGAATGGGCATTGTGCGCACAGCGATGGTGTGTGGCCTAGTTTGCAAGCAGCCAGCCCTAAGGGGCACGCTACAGAGGGATATGCTGAGGGGGGCTTTGGGGCAGCGAACAGGGACATTGAGGAATGCTCCCACTCGGATGGCGTCATGCACCTCTAGGTCAGTGGACCGCCGGTAGAGGGGGTGCAGATGATGGAACATAGTCTAATAGGATGCTTCGTGTCTTCTGGCACCCACCCCCAAATGGACCTTATCTAGCAATGGACGAAGGAGGTGTGGGACGTAGGGGCGGTGGACATGAGAAGCCTGTCGAAGGACCTGCTTTTGTTTATTTTTCAGAAGAAGGAAGACTGCGATATAATCCTTCAAGGCGGACCATGGTTCTACGGTGCCAAAGGGCTCACTCTAACCCCCTGGCGGCCGAGGGCACATAGAGAGTCGAACTTGTTTGCTCACGCACCAGTGTGGATGCACATTTCCAAGATTCTGTGGGAGATGTGGAGCCTAGACTTCCTCAGGCATATTGTCGGGTTTTTCAGAGAATTCATCACCTTTGACAAGGTGACATAGTCGATGGAACAGATGGTTTTGCCCGTTTCTGTGTGTGGCGGGCCTTGTCCTTGAAGGACTTAATCAAGGAGGTTGTGCTTGAATTCCCTGATGGCAAGGAATAGCTACAAGCAAAGTTTGAAAATTTGGAGACTGAGCCGCCGGTGAAGAAAGCATTGCCCCCTTGAGGGGGGGGCTACTCCCCTTGTGGGAAGAACAGACACCATGAGCCTAACTATCGATTTCGAGGTGGGGAAGCATGGTTGGTGCATGCTAAGGCACGTGAGCCAGGGGTTGGTGGGGGTTGGATGGCCGTTGGGCGTAACAAATGATTGTTGGTGCCACCCCCGCCCCCTCCCCTATGGGCCTCCCCGCCGCAATAGGAGCAAGCTCACTACTCTTCTCTAGTCTCTCTGCCCTCGGTTGAGCCAACTGTGCCTGGAATCGAGCTTCCCCCTCTTGGCGATTGGGTTAATGTGGTCCGAGGGAGCACAAGATCTCAAAAGCTCGAGAAAGCATTGCCCCCCTGAGGGGGGGGGGCTACTCCCTTTGTGGGAAGAACAGACACCGTGAGCCTGACTATCGATTTCGAGGTGGGAAAGCGTGGCTGGTGCATGCTGAGGCACGTGAGCTAGGAGTTGGTGGGGGTTGGAGTTGGGCATAAGGGACGATTGTTGGTGCCACCCCTGCCCCCTCCCCTATGGGCCTCCCTGCCACAATAGGAGCAAGCTCACTACTCTTCTCCCTACTCTTCTCCAGTCTCTCCGCCCTCGATCGAGCCAACTATGCCTATAATCGAGCTTCCCCCTCTTGGCGATTGGGTTAATGTGGTCCAAGGGAGCACAAGATCTCAAAAGCCCGAGAAAGCATTGCCCCCTTGAGGGGGGTGGGGGGGCTACTCCCTTTGCGGGAAGAACGGACACCGTGAGCCTGACTATCGATTTTGTGGCGAGGAAGCATGGCTGGTGCATGCTAAGGCATGTGAGCCAAGAGTTGGTGGGGGTTGGATGGCCGTTGGGCGTAAGGGATGATTGTTGGTGCCACCCCCACCCCCTCCCCTATGGGCCTCCCCGCCGCAATAGGAGCAAGCTCACTACTCTTCTCCCTACTCTTCTCCAATCTCTCCGCCCTCAGTTGAGCCAACTATGCCTGGAATCGAGCTTCCCCCTCCTGGCAATTGGGTTAATGTGGTCCGAGGGAGCACAAGATCTCAAAAGCTCGAGGAGGCCTACCCACAATCAAAGGATTCCGGATGCATTCCATTGTCATCGACGGGGGGCCAACCTAGCCACCCCTCTGAGAACCTGGTGTGGGATAAGCAAACAAAAGGAGTATTGACTTAGGACTACAGCGGACCTTGCAGGAGGTCTATCAGTGCCGCTCAACCGATCACGCATGAAGCTACTTTCGTGGAATTGTAGGGGACAGGGTACGCCCTATAAAAGAAATACCCTGCAACAAATTGTTCGCACTGAGGATTGTGACATTGTATGGCTTCAGGAAACCAAACTACAGGCAACAAAGGCCTACCACCTTCAATGGAAGGGCTAGAAGGAACACCTGCGGCCCTGCATGGGGCAGGCAAGAAGCCTGGCCATCCTGGCGTGCTTTGAAATTCTCTTAATCGCAGTGGGCCCTAACTATCCACATTTCCTCCCTAGGCCTGTGGTTGACCAACTTCTATAGGGCCCAAGCTTGGGAGCTAAGGCTATTGGAATTGGAGCAAGTGGCAATGCTAGTGCCATATCACTAAGCATGGCTTGTTGTTGGGGATTTCAACCAGCAGCTCCACTCTTGGGAAAAGTCTGGTGCATGTTGCTCCCCCGCCGCCCNCTCTAGAGCCCAGGAGTTTCAACACTTCCTGTCATCTTACTCACTGGTTGACCTAGCGATTGAAAATTGTCAATTCACTTGGAGCAATAGGCTAAAGGGTGCTAACCATGTCCTCTCTAGAATTGATCGAGTTTGCATTAGCTCGGACCTCCTTCTGAGACTGGATGCGTGGGTCATGGGACAGGAGCAAGTCACCTCAAATCACCAATCACTCATTTGCTACATTGGGCCTTCAAGGAAACAGGCCCCTCAATCATTTCGATTTGAGGCTACTTGGTTGCTCAAGCCCTGGTTACATCCTTTGGTTGAGGACATCTAGGCAGACTACTAGCCAGGCTAGGGGGATCCTAGGAACTTTCTTCGGGAGGGGCTCCTTTGTCTAAAGTGGGCTATCAGATCCATACCTATGGAGGAGAAGTTCTCGTTCCAGACGAGCCATACAACCCTTCGATCCAGATTGGCCCAAGTGCAATATCAACGAGGCTGGGGAGGAGCTGCATGATGAGGAGTAGAACATTACAATGCAATTGCAGACACTTGACTTAGAAAAGGAAATCTATTGGAAACAAAGATCGCAGGTCAAGTGGCTCAAGGAGGGAAACAAACAAACAAAATTCTGTTTTTCCATGGCCAAATCCCGTGGGTGGAGCCAACGACACGTGTTGCAGACTAACACGGGGGACCTAGTTGATGATCCGAAGGATGTTGCCCAAGAATTGGCAACGTATTGGGGAGCAATCTAGGCAAATTGGCCCACAATGCCCATGTTAGTGCAGGTTCCGTGGGTACTCAGGAAAGAGGACAACGCTTGACTATTGACCCCTTTTACCTGGCAGGAGCTGAAGGAGACTATTGGGGCTATGCCTGGAGGGAAGGCCCCTAGGCCAGACGGTTGGAGTGTCGAATTCTTCAAGGAATTTTTTGATATTATGGGACCCAACATTCTTGATGCCTTTAATCTAATGTTGACCAAGAGGCAAGTCCGCCACGAGATGAACTGCTCCCGAACCATATCCATTCCCAAACATACTAATGCCTCCTCTCTGGCCTACTTCTGACACATAGGGGTCTGTAACGTGTTGGTTCGTATTTTCTCTAAGATGCTCATGTAGAGGTTGGTCCCCATCCTGCCCAGACTTGTCGGGGACAACTAGACGGGGTTCATTTAGGGACAAACCCTACAAGACCAAGTGCTCCTCATGCAAGAGCTCCTTCACTCCCTGCACCTCTCGAAATTCCTTGGGTTGTGCCTCAAGTTAGACATCGCAAAGGCATACGATACGGTCAATTGGGAGGCACTTACCGCCATTATGAGGCAAAAAGGATTTGATCCAAAATTCATCCAACTGTGTATTCACCTGCAACTTCAGCCACATTCTCCTTCAATGTTTGGGGGGGTGCGCAACTATGGGGACTCTCGTCCCCCAGAAGGGGATTACAGCAAGGGGACCCTCTTTCGCCTTTGCTCTTTATCATTGGTATGGACCTATTGAGATACTATTGCAAGGCTACAAGTGTGGGGGACCTGAGAATTGCTGGGATGGAGTCTTTGGTTGAACACTGTGCAGATGACACAATGCTGATCAGTCGGGCTGGGGTCCCACAAGTGTAAGCCATTAACCAAGCACTTACATGGATGGCTGATGAGCTCGGCCTGGTGATAAACTGTGAGAAGTCATTAGCACACTTCCTCAATGTTGACGTGCACGTGAAGTGCCAGGTTACGCAAATTCTAGGGGTTCCTTCTCGAACGATATGGAACTCCTACTTGGGCATTCCGTTGTTTAATTGGGGACGATGTGTGGCTTGGGGGGCGATTCTGGTAAAAATTGAGAGTCAAGTAGGAAACTGGGCAAACCGTTTCCTTACCCGTAAAGCGCAGCTAGTGCTAGTGTTGAGGGTACTTGTAGCAATGGCACATTTTGTGGCTGCTATCGCTACCCCCTCCCCCCCCCCCCCCCCCCCCCCCCCCAAGGGGCTGTGAACCAAGCTATTGACCAACATGTGCGTAACTTCATGTAGTCAAGAGGTAGAGGGGGGTGCACATTGCACTTGGCCAACTAGGATCAGATTGCACGCCCTTGGGCTATGGGGGGTTTGGGGGTTTCTAAATTCAAGGATAAACTAATGCTTGGTTAACAATGCTTGTTATTCTGATTCACCCACCAAGATGAGGAGATGGCCCAATGGATATGAATAATGAATGGCAAGTACATCAAATGGCAGTAGGGGGTGCACGATTCGAGGCCATGGCAAACACTTTGTGCCCATGCACAACGAATGCAACTGTGGGGTTGGTTGGATTGCGAGCCACGCCAACTATTATCTATACCATGTACCCGTCGGTACCAAGCTAGATGCAGATATGGCAGGGGCATTTGCCTAAAAAAATTTAAGTTTTCTTATGGCTTCTCAAAAGCAATGCCTTCCCTGTTCGGGTGAATTTAAGGAGGCACAGCCTCAACATCGATGCCACCTACCCGCTTTGTGGGAATGAACCCAAAACTATCTTGCATTTCGCCTTTCAGTGTCTCTACATGTGCACCATGTGGCACGCAACAAGTTGGCCTCCCCCTCTGATGCTCTCGGGAAACTCCAAGGCCACGTTACTTTTATGGGAGGCCTAGAAAACCAAAAATCATAAAGTCTTTCAACAAAACTGATTGCCCCCCTATGTAGGTGGCTTCACGCACTGCATGAGCATGGGAGGAAATCGTGGCAGCAATGGGGGTTACGTTGACCTACGAACCTAACTATGTAGCATTTCAAGTGAATACCGAGCTCTGGGGGATGGTGGAATGTTGTGGATGGGACCATGTCTTGCCACGACTGGTGGGTGACCCAACCCTCCCAAATGACACCTTTTTTACCAACTGGAAGGATAATCGGACGATTTTCTAGGGCGTCAAAATTACCCTAACAAAGACAGCGATTGCCAGGTGTCTAGGGGTCCAAGAAGAGGGTGAAATCATTTTGCCCACTACTCGAGGGTTGTAGCACGCTGACATGTTATTTATTGGGCCAGTGCCACGCACGTAGAGTCCGCAGGTGCCCAAATCCGCTCTACCACCTATTTGGGCTCAGGCTGCTAAGTTGGTTGACCGGTTTTTTGTCCAATCCAACAATGGGTCCAAGCTCCAAGGCATGCACTTCGCACTCCTAAAATGTTTGAAATTGGGAGCTAGGGTTAACCTACCACACTTTTTTCTAGCTGTCTTGCAACAGCAGAAAAGGGGACACCATTTTGGGCTTATTTTGGCCCTTCAGCAAGGGGCATCAGGAGTGCGACTGCGGTCAGGGCCGAAACCATCCGGACCCTTGGGGTCGTCCTGGTCACAAGTGGGTCCATCTAGTCCCTCTAGGTCATCCCGGTCGCAAGTGGGTCCATCTAGTCCCTCTAGGTCCTCCCGATCGGGGGCCACACCAGCGGTGGTATACTCTCGGAAGCGAACTGGCCTTCAGGAGCTAGCTGTCTCAAAACCTATGGTGGTGGTGGATGCTTTTCCGTGAATGAAGTCTAAATGTGATGTGTTGCGGGTGGAGGAGCTCCACTGTGTGGCGAAAGAGGCAACAACCACTGCTCGAGCTGATGAAAGATGAGATTGGGAAGCCAGATGGGAGGAAACCCTCACTCAAGTGTAGGGTGACTGGGAAGCTTGCTTCCAGGAGCGGGAGCAAGAGCTGCTTCAACAACAAAACTTGATGGCGAAAGTGGCCCAAGCCCGGCTAGCAAACAAGCTCCATGCCCAAATTCGGGAGGAGTTGCTACAGGGAGGCCACTCGCAGAGTGTGCGAGAGGGCACAGCAAGTGCAACAAGATCGAGAGCAGGAAGAGGAAAGGCAAAGACACAAGCAGCTGGACCAGGCACACAAACAGAGAGCGCAACAGTAGCTTAGGGAGGGGAGATGCCCGTATGTTATGCTCAGCATAAACTGTGATTGCTCGTGGGGGATGCTCCGACGACACATCCGTCGTACATTCGTGCATTTCCACCCAAACGGGGGGATGTCAACTGAGGAGCAGAGTCATCGAACAACTGCCATGCAAGCAATTCAACAGGCAACCAATTTTGTGGATTCTGAATTACATCGTAATACATTGGATATCCTCCATGCTCTCAGGCAACTGCACTGTGCGTGTCATAGGCTACCTGGACATCCGTAGTCTCCCTCCTAAGGGCTGGGATAATGTTCCCACTGGCCGATCTAGCCTTGTTTTGTGATGTGGGTTTGTATTGTGGGTCCATGACGTCTGAATTTGGGGTCAAGGGGCAATGTTCCACCCCCCCTGGTTTCTTGGTGAACTGCCGCTCAAGGTATCTGCCCCTGATCATGGGTGAATCCATGTTGGCCACCTTTGGTGGCCCATTTTTGTAATTTTAGCTTTTCTCTCTAGTAATTTAATTTAAACCTGAACATTCTCTCAAAAAAAATACAACCAAAAAAATAACCAATTACAAATTTCTTGATTGAAGATTGAGGAGAGAGATAATCAACATAAATCAGCATTTTATTATGTCACAATCTTTACAGATCTTGGAGCAGTTTGGACTTGGATTAGTGCAACTTATTGCATTAACAAAATTTCGAGTGCTCTGCTAGCATATGTGATTTTTAAATTTGAAAGGAAAGAAATCAAAAATCATCTTAAGCGACAGAAATCAATCTAGATAGAGTATGGTGGTAAGCAGTAAAAACCTTTAGAAAAGAAATTTGATGCATATAATAGGACTCAACTACTAGAGTCTTTGAGCATTAAATAGTTATACTTTTTTTATTTGCAAAGTTAGAATTAAATTGGTATCTTGACCTGATTATTTTATTTTTAAACTTTTCATTAAAAAATTTCATCCTATCATCTTGGTTTATCATTAAAATCCCAAGACTAATTCATTGTACTTCAAATTTTATTTTATTTTTTTTATATAATCTCTTTTCCCTTGTTCAAAAAAGAAAAAGTGGATTTTCAAAACATAGAGTTAAAGGATATATAATTTAACCAGCAACTAGTGCGTTTGATTTGCATTTGTTCTTCTTGGAGCACAGTAACAATATATGCTCATCTTACAAGAAGGAAGGATAATTGAACACAGAAACATCAACAATTTATAATTAAAGTGAAACCACATATTAAAGATTCTTTTTGTTTTATGTGTAACATGGCAAAAATGTCCGAATTAGAGTGCAAAATGCTGATAGCAGGGTTGTTAAGACTAAAGATTGTCGAGCATGAGTTCATCACTGAAAATAGAAGATGAAGAATGAATGAATATGTGTGCATGTATGTATATGTATATTTTTACTTAAATATAAATTTATTGGGACACAACAAATTTGATATCAATCTACTTATTGTTAAATGTATAGTGCTTGATATTTAGCATATTGTTGTTCCATTGAAGTTATGGCAGTCCTAAGATGGCACATATATATTTTCATTTTTTCTTTTTTCAAAGACTTGTTAAAACTAATCATTTCTCTTCGTTTCATTTCATCAGATTATGATTAGCTTTTTGGTAAAATTAAGGAACTTTTTTTACCACATTTAGCCTTGCCAGACATTAACATATAAATACACATAGGGTTAGTTCCCCATGTATTTCTTCAATGTACTGTGCTGAAGCACATTCACCAGAGACAGCAAATTACAGCTAGAAATTTCCTTAAGTTGTTTCAAACAGTGCCAAGGATAGGTGGTTAACTTTATTGATAAAGCCTTTATCACTCATTCTATGTATATTTCCTCTGTCCGATAGATCCAGAGGGTCTACGGACACAATAAAAATCAGTTTTAGTTTCGATTTTAGAAAAAACTTTGCATGCAGAAGTCTCTGACTACTTGTAGATACAAAAATTGTCAATAAAATCTTTCAGGACTATATTTATTGAAAGAGTCAAAACCCCTCTTAAGTGAATCTTCTTTGTAAGCTGATCAAAGTACTAATGAAAATAAATATAACTGCCTTATTAAGTCCATGTGAAGACAATAGGGATGTATAGAACAGAGTTTAATTTCAGGCATTGTCTTTTTCTTGTTTCCTGTATATTTCAGTATAACCCACTGGGATTAACCCACAGATTTGTAGCATGTAAGTCACAAGATTTACCTGCAAGCTATAGTTCATTGATAATAAGATCACTTGACATTGGAAGTCAGATTACATAACTTTTAAGTGCAATATGTCTATATGTTTTATTTCTTTGACTAATCATTTTCTGTACTTTCCAAGTTGGCATTTTAAAGCTTTGACATCAGAATTTTTAAAGTTAATTGCATATAAGATGTTTCACATAATTAAAATTGGAAATCACATCTGCCCTTTTGGTCATTACAACATTGTAAGGACTTCTAATTCTATAAACATATTTTACAACTCAATACCCTAGATGTTGGTTATTATTATTGCTATTCTAACTAATTTAGAGGTTTTTATCAATATTTCCATAGTACATATTGTTTTTGCACATTAGCTATTTGTTTACCTACATAAAGTTCATTAAAGTACTATTTTTTCTACTTTTTTTGGTATCTTTATTATTGCACTAATGTTATTACAGCAGCTTTTGGTACCTGTGAAAAAGAAAAAAGTTTACAATAAGTTTGAAAAGTCATGTTGCTACAAAAATATAAAACTGAAACTGAAATTTTTACTTAAGTCTACTGGACCTATTGGACCAGTTTCAAATTCCTTCTACAGAATTTTCTTTATAACTTAGTGCTGTCCAGTAGAATCGAACCTGCAACCTGGGGTTACCAAACCAAGACCCTTACCACTAAGCTAACACATCATAAAAAAAATATATTTGTTTACACATTTTTAGCAATAGAAACAGAGGAATCAAGAAATTCATCTAATAGGTACTCATGAGTTCCTAAACCTTTCCATAATTATTAGTGTGTCTTGTATTTGATTACTTCATGAAAGCTTTTATTAACTTGTAAAGGCTAATAAAAATTGTATAATTTCAAAATCTAATAAAAATATCCAAAGTCAACAAAAAACCATCTTCAACTCTAATAAACATTTATTCAAAAGCCTCAATTCAATTCTGCACACACGCACACACAAGAAATGTTACCTCATCATTTCTGCAGTCTTCTAACTCTTGTTGTAGACCATCCAACGAAATACCATTACTACACAAACCAAGCCAAATATTAAAAAGCAATATGTGAAAGTTTATCTGTTTTACCATTTAAAACGATCGTAGAATTGAAAGAATAATATCCAGCAGAAAATGACAAAGGTAAAGAGCAGACAAAAATGATAGTGATCAATTACAGATCAATCAAAAGACCATAACGTAAGGGAAACAAATACATTTGCAGTAGATTTGTTACATATCATCTAGCACAATCAATACTTGTATCTGGCCATTAGAAGACAATAAGATATAAAGCCCAAGAAAGTTTGTACACATGACTAGGCAAATGCACTTAGAACTCAATTTAAAACAAACTTTCCTAAAAATTAATTATTTTGCATAATGGCTTGCTAAATCAGAGAGAGCTTTACATCAAAAACACCGGCAGTGCTTGATTCAGGATCTTGAGGGAAGGAGCTATAAGCTAGTGGTTGTTATTAGACTGTAACAATATCTATTCAAATTTGCTGAGAACAGTTGTGTCCGCTTCAGAACAGGCAGTTATCATTGTAAGCTGTGAAAGTCAATCAGAACATCACCAGAACACAATAAATATTGATATTAAGTGAAACTATATGCCACTACCTGGATCAAATGTACAAACTTAGAAAGGAAAGCAAGATATATTAGTTGTATATATCTGAATAGAAGAAAACACATCACATGTGAAAAATAATTTCATTGTCTATGGCAGCATGAACTGTGTGCTTGTAATCAAGAATCTTCTAATAAGAATGTGGAGAAATCTAACATCAAGAAAAAGGGTCATAAATGGCCATCACTCGGAGGCATAATGCTCATACCACAAAACAGGGTCCTAGGAGTATTGGTGGATAAGTGAAAGCCTAGCATGAAGAAAGCTTACACAGATAGAGTGAGAAACAACCACAAGTTGAGTGCCACTGTTCTGATTCTGGTTCAAAAGATCGGGTTAAGGTGCAACATGTTTTAAAAAATCATTTGCAGGTAACATAATAATGAACATGTATGGGTTGGAAATTCTATGGCATGAGTTCATTTGAACAACAGCAATTAAAGGTTTAGCATGGCATATTTTGACAAATTATTGATGACTCTGTGTGTAGGGGCTACCACTTGGAGTGATGGTAAGGTGCTTGTTTCTCAAGTCATAAGACCTGGCCCACCTTGGTGGGATGAGCATTAAGCCTCTTGATGATGATTCATGACTCTGTGCATTGAACATATTTTAAAATTTTGGGCCAGACAAGGAATATCTGTTTTTCAATTTCAAAAAATGTTAACATTGTAAAAGTAAGGACCCAAAATCAAATGGCATTCTGGAAAGTAAATATATACTGTATTCTAATTAGTTGACATTGCATCAAGAACCAGCATTTGGAACTAAAGGCAATAGTCGGATTAAAATGAACACAATTAGTGTCAGATTTTTATTAGATCACCAAAATTGAAATGTACAAAATAATTGGAATTGCATGTCTGTTTCTGATACGATTCTCATTGCTAGGAATTTAGGCTATAGGGGATGTAATTAGATGTTGCAATTGAGACATTTGATTGTGGGGCCTAGTGTGCTTGCATTCTTGATACAATTTGATTTCTGAGCCATGGGAAAACCAGTTATCCAAATTCAAGTGTTGACTTACACATTGTCACTTCCAACATTTATTATTCTGTTATAATGAAACTTCTTTGGTAAGCAGGAACAAAATTTTAGAAACTTTTTTTGGAAAAAGAAAAAAAATGCGTAAATATGGACCAATCATAATAGATTAGGTAACATCTGGTTATGAGTTTTCAAAGGATATAATCCTTAGTTCAACTCTTCAGGTACCCTAAAACTTGTTGTGGCTTCAGATGGATGAAGACAGAGACATCAGTAAGCAAAAGCAAAGGTACAATAGCAAAACCTCTGACTCCATTAATTGCAGATGAAGTTAGCTTGTGCAATGCAACTTATGATCATTCAGAGTTTTATCTATAACTGATAAATTGACTTTGTTTACTCAATAATGTGCCTTTGTGCATGTGCTATTTCGCATATTTATTGATTTTACTGTAATTTTCCCTGCTCACTGTAACTGCCTTTTCATGGGACATTTCCCACATTGCAAACTAGGAAATACATTTTATTTATCTATGCTGATACTAAAACCTCATTCTTAATGGTCCTTGGCTAACAATCAATTGCACAATTTTCTTTTTTTAAGGTTAACAAGTAACATTATGAAATAGCATGGGTCTTAAGAATAAAAAATATTTATATGGTACCTTTAAGTGCAAAAACGTTGCTGTTCAAAATATATGATCCAAGGCTATCCAACATACCTAGATAGGAATTGGACTTTGGCTGGGAGCACAATAAGAGAAACCATAACTGCTCTAGCAGTAAAGATCGCTCCTATAATGCTAACATTAATAGCTTTGGCCATACCTTTTGATGCTTACACACTGAGAGTGTAGTATATGTAAATAGTAGGTGTCCAGATGCAAATGACTAAAGCTTTTGTAAGGTAGAAAACTTTTATTTTCCCTTTTTTTTGTGTTAATTGCATTTTTTATTAAAAGCTAACCTTGCAGTATCTTAATCAATTCTTTTCCATGATTTCAAGGCAGTAACATCCTAACTTGGAAAGCTAGAAGATCTACTTTAAGACCCTATGGGTCATGATTAAGAATGCAAAATCTGAATATGTTTTCCTGCACATAAAGTAACAATGAACCAAGATGCAGAATGTCTATGCATCAATACATAATTTAGCTCTTACAGCGTGAATATTATTTGCAAACTAACATGTCACAAATGGTCAGAAAGTCACCATACATATCAAGATGCAAGTTCTAAATCCCTTCTAATACTTTGCATTAAAACAAGAGAAAGAGCAGAAATGCGCCTTAGCTTTATTACTATAAACACAAACGACATAAAACTTGCATATAAAGTAGTAAATACCTGTCAGTGTTATCCGTTGAAATTGAAGGGTCATATGAGACATCAAAACCACCTGCTTCTCTTTTTGTTCCTTCCATCACTTTTAATGGTTCAATGTGCTCTTTGCTGGATAAAAAAATTGTGAAGCATTCTGAACTATAAGAAAACGTCTGAAAATCCAATTCGAATAAAAGAGCCCTTGTTTAATATTTGAAACAAATTTCTAAATAACAATGTGTAATATTCAGTAAAAACTCATAAAAATATCTATCAAAAAGAAAGAGTAACAATCAAATAGTAAGTAACTCCCTAAAATGATGTGAACACCTCGGATAGGGACTGCAACAAGGATTTAGTAACCCTGGAAAATCCTATCGTTGGGAAAATCTCGATGGAAGAAATAACCATGGTAGAATATGGTTGTAAAGCAATATTACCTTATTCAACACACTTTCTGTGATTCTCTGCCAGATATTCGCATGAATTTATGAAAACTTTTTGTGCGGTTTGATAATTCACTCAATTACTGCATGAATGACTATTTAATTTTAATTATCTTATCTCCTATGCTGTCATATTCATGACATCCGTTCCTTCTCAACAATGTCATGGAAAATCGCCATGCAAGCGAATCATTAATTATCCAGTTTCCATGGGCTCAGAATTCTCCATGTGTTAATTTAGAAGCAGCAAAGCTATGCCATTTCCTTCTTATAACTATTGACTTTATTTATTTTCCAAGTGCACCATTCAATGCAGAAGAAATAAGAACTCTAGGCAATAGTGAAGTGAAAATGTTGCGTGTAGCTGTAGCATGAGAATGCTAGCGGATCAGGTTTCTGAACTAAACCAACAGACAAACTTACTTCTTACCTACCAGATCAACCATTATAATTCTGAAACAAACCATCGAATGACCAATAAACGGAAAAAGGAAAAAAGAAAAGTCCTTCGAATTGCATTGTTGATGCAATTCAGATAGAGAAAAAATGAAAAAGAATCACTTACATTAGCTGGGAATAAACCCGCAGGGAACAGGCCGGATCGCGTTCAAAAAATTCACTTCAATGCAGAAAATTTTCAGTCACATCTGCCATTGCCGCGCTGGTGCTTGGACAAAATTCCCTGCTCACTTCCCAGTACAATTTAAATCGGGATCCTCTCTACAATTCACTCTTTCATCGTCTAAATCCAAGAGAGTCTTGCAATCGGTCTTTTCACGCACAGATTCCCATAAAAGCGAATTTGGCTTTACCTGGCATTGGATACTAATATTTGTAAGGTTAGCATTTTTATTACCTGGGAAAAGAATTTTACCGTCTATTATGTTGGCTATTATGTTGGCAAAAGATGGGTGTTGCAAACGATGATGAGTTCCAAGCCCATTATTACCGTTCCAAAGTTTGTGTAATTACTGAATTTTACATAATTACGAAAGGTGTATAATTGTATAGTAAGAGATCTATCATGCAGATTTTGTTGGTGAGGCCTCAAACATAATGTAACCACTTATTGATATTATTCTTGATGATGAATTAGAAGAGTGAATTAGTTGAGTACTCTATTCCTCAAAAAATGCCCAAAACTTCCCCGAGCTGCTTTGAGGAACAACGAGTAAACCAGGTTTATCCTCAATCATGGGTACAACTTTTAATCTTTGCTAGGTGATGTAAAACTAGTTGCAAATTTTAAAGAAAAGCTAAAATCAATATTGCATTAATTAGAAAAATTTTGTAAATTTGTAGGGTTGAGGTTTTAAAAAAAAAACAAAAGTGTTAATATGTAGAACTAGTAAGAGAAATTATACTTTCTAGATAACTTCAAGGATTTCTACTTCATCGTTGATGTTGCTTTCGTCCTCTTATTCTTTCTATCAACTAGAAGCTTCAATGTAATGTGGTTTTTCACAAAGATTTTCCAACTAATTTTCTTCTCTTTGTAGTTTTCTTTTTTATTGAAAGAAGCCTTTAGTTGGAAGTGAAAACCCATTTGGGCACTTTTGAACAAGGGCGAGGTCTAAAACTATTAGGCCTTTCCTTTTTGTTGTTTTGGAGTTTCTCCTTTGTTTTCTCTACTTTTGTACTTTAGATCTAATTTTTTAAATATATTTATTTGTTGAGGTCTAACACCCCTGCCCCATAATTTCTAGAAAACTTAATACATGCATCTTCCTATTGTATATACATAACTCCATCAATGCTAGTCCTAGGTTGAGATGTAAAAGGAGGGTTAACTATAAAACCATGTCAAGTCTCATGGATTAGTTTTTAATCAAATTTTGTAGAAGCTATGGCATTCTTCCACTATGATGCACAATAATCACAAGGCTCGATTGCTATGGAAAATGGGCAAAGGCTTGCTAGGGCATCCTCCATAAATAACATGAAACATTGTTATGCAAATGTTATGGAAAGTAGACAAGGGTTCTACATTTGGGATGGGCATGGGTAAAGAAGCAAATCAAATGACAAAAATTTAAGAATGGCAACCTAGAACATTAGTAGTTTCACTAGAAAGAACTCTAAAATTATTGATATCATGAAAAGATGAAAAAAGTATTGCCTACCTCCAAGAAATGAGATAGAAAAGGCAAAAAGCTCAAGATCTAAGCAAGGGTTACAAACTTTTCTACCCATGAAAAAAAAATCATCAAAATGGAGTGGTCATCATCATCAATCAATCCATCGAAAATAGTGGTACAGGTATACAACACTGGTGATCAAATTATGGGCATAAAACTTGTGTTTAGAAATGACATCATCAATACCATTAGTATATATGCTCCACAAATTAGCCTGGAAAACTCCATGAAGCAAGATTTTTGGAATTCAATAAATCTAGTACTTCAACAAATTTTCTAGCAAAAAGTATGTTTATTAGAGGGGATATTAATGGTCATGTTGGGATGTTGTTGAAGCTAAAATTACTCTTCCTAAAAGTTGCATGGATTGGATAAAAATTGAAGATGAACCTTGCAAGGAATTTTTCAAATTTCTAAAAGGAAAGGATCAAGCACCTAAACTAGAATCACTTTATATAAATGATTTAGTCATTACAAGTCATGAGACTATTCATAGTTTTTTAGCAAATCATTTTTCTTCTAAAGAATTTAGTAATGAATCCTTCTAGGCCTCCAGTGTGCATATTCCTCATCTTATAATAAAAGTGCATCGAAGTATTCTTGAAGTAAAAATTATAGCGAAAGAAATCAAAGCAACGGTTTTTAGTTTAGCAAATGGTAAAGCTCTAAGTTTTGATAGTTTTTCACTTAAATTTTTAAAGAACCATTGGGAAATCATTAGAGATTATCTCTTTCATGTTTTTCAAGAAGTCATTAAAAAGTTTCTCTTGGTAAAAATATTAATACAGGTGTAATTTTTCTTCTTCCTAAGAATGGAGATCTTCAACATATTGGTAATTTGAGGCCTATTACTCCTCTTAACAATACTTATGAAGTTTTAGCTAAATGTATAGCTTGCTAAATTCAAAAGATTATTGAAGATATCATCAGACTTGAGCAAACTAATTTTGTTAAATGTAGACATATCTTAAATAATGGCATTGTAGCTTGGAAGGGAATGCAATGGGCTTCTGATACTAACCATGACATTGCATTTATTAAGTTAAATTATGTTAAAGCTTATTGATGAGTGGCGAGGTACCCCTACACTCAACCATACGAATATGAGTGTGCACGCGCGATCCGGTCGAACTCCGCAAACTAAATGCCTTAACACCACAAGAAACACTTGGGGTTAATCGTTCGTTGTCTTCCCAGGCTTGCTTGTAAGTGTCACGGTGTATGGTTAAGCAAGTCTGAGGTATGTGATTTTTTTGGTATTTTTCGGTTTATCTTCTATGCTATCAGAGGAAAGGGTTGAGAAACTAAGCTAACTCTAACTAATGTCCTAAGTCTAAATTAACTAGTGTCAGCATCCGTTCCCACTTACCGGACACACCCTAAACTATGCAACTGTGGCTTACCAAACGCTAATCGTTACTGGGATCACCACATGTAACACAAGTTCTTGAAGTGGTCGTACTGAGGCACCTATTTAGCTCAAGTGTGATAAG
>MNCI01005909.1:119051-138914 GCA_015680685.1 Gnetum montanum
AACAATAAAACCATGTACTGCAAGGTTTATCCAATCAAGTTCGTCTTTATTGCCGTACACAACTTGGGTTTAGGTTACAAGCTGCTCGAATAAAGAGTCGTTCACTCTAGGACTCCTACTGCGGGCACATGGGGAAAAATTCTAACTCTGGAGTGATCAATCTGCCAGAGCTTCGCTACTTCTAGCCAGGATTGGGAAATGAAGGGAGTGCCGCCTCTTGTTTATAGATATGGCAGCGGACCGCGATATCGCGGCGACCGTGATATCGCGGCACATGCAGGTCGCGTCTCATCACTTATGACATGATTGAATAGAATTTCATTATTTCTTATCTCTATAAACTGAGATTTGGTGATTATTTTATTCGTATTGTCTGTACCCTACTCCCTGATGCTAATGCTTGAGTACTAATAATTTTGGATTGAGTTCATTCTTTTCTTTTCAATGGTTCATTTGTGAAGGTTGTTCTCTAGCTCCTTATATTTTTATTATTGCTATAGACTTTCTTTTACATAATCTATAGTATGATTTACAAAGGAATGCTATTAAGGGAATTTCAATTTATGATCAAGGTACACAATTATTTAACATGCACTTTGTAGATGATTTTTTTATGATCAACAGTTCTTTACATCATATCAATACTCTTTTAGCTAGAATGGAGGATTACTTCATGTTATCTAGCTCTCATGTTAGTTGGCAAAAATCTACTATTTATTGTAATGACAATATTGATGAGTGGGTTACACTCAAGTAAAAATCATAAACCAATCCACCTCAATTCATGGGTCAATTCATATGACCCATCCATGTACACTCCATGATCATCTTGACCATGCTTACGTGTATCCCTTGGTCCTACCCTTGCTTGCTAGTAGGTGCCCACTATAAGGCAAGCATCAGACCTAGTGATACATGTTTAAATAATACAAAAAATATTGTATGTGTCAACCAACATGGGTAAAATAGTGATACGCAATAATAATAATAAGTGTAATATTTAGTGTTCGATTCCTTAATTTTATACATTCCATATCTAATATCACATGTACTTGAAAATTTTTATAAATTCCATATTTATTAACACATGTACTTAGAAATTTTTTCACCACTTAGCATTTTTTCATCATAGGTACATGTTAGAGCACTTCGTATGAGTATGTATGTATGCCATGCATACTCTCATCTACCATGCATCATCCATATAACAAATATGGATTGGTTTATGGTTTCCTTAGAAAATCTTGAAAAATTATTTTATCTTCAAAATTTTAGGAATACCTTTTGATGAAGCATCCAATCATTGCGTCGATTGGGTCGTGTTGATGAAGCCTCGTTAACGTGACCCCTTTGATGCATCTTTCCAAGCGTTGACATGGCCTTGTCAACGCAAAGTCCATTTTTTGCTATAAATATGCATGCACCTATAGCATTTATGGCATCTTTTGTTCAAGTTGTAGTGAAGCTCTTGCAATTTGTCTCCATGAAAGTTAGAATATTTCCCAAGTGCCTGCAGTAGGAGTTTGAAGAGTGTATGGTTCTTTATTCAAGCGCTAATGTACTTGAGCCCATTAGCGTGACCAGCAATAAAGATGAGTTTTTTGAACATTCCTTGCAACATTTGGATTAAACTACTTAAGCATTCAAATATTTTAATATTTCAATAATTCTAAAAGATTTTATTATTATCACTTTATAGTTATAGTCCTTTTTATAGTTTATGCGAACCATAAGCACAACCATCTCGAACATATATCTGACACTTGACAACCTAGTGATGCCTAACGTCTGGTAACCTAGTAGTGGTTAGGACATGCTTAGGATGTGCATGGAGGATGAGATTGGTTTTTTATGCTAGGGATAGTTAAGCGATAGAGTAAAGAAATCGTAAAATTATATAGCCTTTCATTTCCTACAGTAGAAGAATTAGACTTTAAAGATAAAAAGAACACTTATAAAAATCATTTGCCTCAATCTCACTCAACCATCGCTTTAGACTATCATAAGTGAGGTTGGGAAGACAATGACTACTCTAACTGAGGTTTTGCTAGCTAGAATTCTATGTATGTAAGTGCTTGTAGTCTTCGGAATTCGACCGGGTTGCGTGTGAACACTCGTGATTCGTATGGTTGGGCGTAGGGGTACCTCACTGCTCATCATTGCAAGTTGGGCCCTCAGTTGGGCAACCTTTGTAGCTAAGCATTGATTTGTCTACCTGAGCTACTTCCAGTTGCCCCTCTAGGATGAGGCACTTGCCTTATTCTTCTAAGCGACGATTTCAATGGCTATCTTTTGTCGCAAGGCTCGAACTTCCTCCATTGAAAGATTGCAATTTTTGGTAGCCAGTCTTCTTACATCAGTGTTTACCCTAGCTAGCTTCTTCTGCTATTGGTGGATAAAATCCTTTATTTATTAATTTTCAAGACCAACATTGCGTAGGCGATGAACTTCAGCAGTCAACCCAACATTCTCCTGGCGAACCTCTATCAAGTCCTTGTTTAGATAATAAGAATGGGCACAACATGTGTTAACATGACGGTTTGCACGTCAAAAGGTGTTTGGTTTGAAGGTTGCTTGAAGGATTGAGTGTCAGAGGTAGTTGGAGATGCAGGGGCACTAGCCACAGATGAGTGTGAGGATGTGTTTAGGTTATTAAGCTGAAAAAAGAATGTTTCCGTGGTTTTGATTTTGACCCACTCGGCTAGGGAGCCAATTGTAGATTAACGACCCTTGTGGCATTATGCTACTATGGCTATGGAGGTATTTCTCCCTACATGGGCAAAGCAAGAGGTAACTGAGTTGAGGGCTGATGGATAGGTATGGTAGAAGGAGGTGGCAGAGGATAGTGCAGATGTGGATTTTCCCCCTTAGGTGACAGAGATTGGGCCCAAAAGTATTATGGAGGGTAGTAATGATTTTGGAAGGTTGCATGACTAGAAGAGTCCCACGGGAAGATTGGTTGTTGAACGTAGTACCCATAAGGGTTCGATTATCAGTAAGGGTACTGCTACCTTCGGGGTGGCATCCCCCATGACTGTGGGTGCTGCCATTGTTGGTAGTGCTTATACAGTTGTGGCAGAGCTCCACTTGGATAATATCCCTATTGTTGGTGGAACTGCCTAGAATTGCCTTAGGGGTAAGGCAATCTCCAAGGTGTTTGCGTTTTTGCTAAGCGAGGGTTTAGAGCGTACACCCCAGATTCTTGCAAATGTGACACCACAAGGCAACATCCCTTAGGATGTTTGTACTAGCATATGTCACATCCATCATCTTCCTTGATGTTCGAGTCCTCCACTTGTTCTACTGCAGCAACCTTACCCTTACCTTTATGGTAGGCACATTCAGCCTCTTTTCTCCTTTGTCGATCTTGATCATTACTCTGTTCTTTGGATTATTTGGTGATTTTTAGAACACTTTGGAATTTTTCATCCAAAGAATTCCACATCTTGTCCACCTTGGGGTCAAATTTTCAGAAGTGAACTTTTGTATGGGTAAAGTTTTCTTGTTCACTGCTGCGTCCATAGATGACTCCTCCTCATCTTCACAGAATCAGACCTCTCTCTTCTGGATGAAAGGGTTCCAATTATATTCCTCTACGCTTTCCCGTTTCAGTAGTTCTCTCTCTTCCTTGGCTACCTACTCAATTAATCACTGAAGTTGATGAGCCCTTAACTCAAATAGCTGTCCTTGAGCGTAGACACCAAGAGTCCTTGTTTCTAAATGAAGCCCATCTATGACATGGTAGAGCTACTCCTGCTGAGAGTAGCCATGACCAGGGCATTGGTGCAACAATGAGTAATATCTGCTCATGGTTGCATCTAAGGGCTTATGGCTACCTTGTTTCCACCCCTAGGTCTATCGTCTCAGATTAGACACCCTGGAGTAAGTTTGGTATTTTTCCTTGAAGAGCTCCAGCATCGTATTCCATTGCCTAATTAATTCCAGCTCTAAAGACCGGTACCAGCTATCTGCCTACTTGATGAGCGTTTGGGGGAATAGCTTGAGTTTCTACCATTCATTTTCAATATTCTATAGGGTGCAAGCATCATGAAATTCTTGTAGGTGAGTCTACAAATCACAGTTATATCCCCCTTCAAACCTGGGAATGTTGTTCATATCAAGGCGCTTGATCCGGTTATCCCGCAAATGCCTAGTAAGTATGTGAACTGCCTCTGCTATGTTGAGCATGCTTCAAGTGGCAAGCAGCGGTTCATCAAAGTCATGGTCCTGATGATGGCCATGGTATCTATGATGGTCTTTGCTACCTCTCCTTTCATGACGATGATCCTCCCATGATCGCTCATGCCCTCAGTCACGTCATCCCCATCGGCCTCCTTGATCATCATCATCACGATCCCTCCTATGACGGTTGTGGTTAGATTTAGAACCTGATGAAGCTAAGGTGGAAAGAAGGGAATGAGCAAAGTGGGAGGGACTGCCACCCCCATTGTGTCGATGATCTCCTCTTCCATGACAATGACCTCGATCGTCACGTCCATCTTCACCTTCGCCATGATCTCCTCCGAGAGATCCCTTAGCATCTTGGAACTCCTGGTCACTTGAACCTTTATTCTGAATGATGGATCAGATGCTCTAATGTGGGGGCAAAGATGTGGAAGAACGAGAACCACGAGGGACAGGTCCCTCATCATCATGTTGGGTTAGTAGGGACAAAGGGTTACTAGATTGTTTGACCTTTGCTCGTTCATGATGTTTGGCCTGCTGCAAGTTCTGATTACACTGTGCCTCATTTGGATGATAGTCCCAATAATCGTGATCCTCCATCATGTACTCCTCAACTTGGTTCTGAATGCCAAATCTAATGAGAGTTTGGAGCAGCATTTCGAGAACTGATCGATTAGGGGGCAATATAACGTTGCCCTCCATGTCCTACCATCGCACCTGCTCATCTTGATGCAAGATGAAGGTGAAGTTGGGTATATACTCATCTAGATGAGTATATATCACCCAACATTCCTAGGGCACTTATGGGTTGGATTCATCTACCTGTGAGAAGAAGACATATTAGTATTAAACAACAAATAACTTGGTGTGCCTTACTCTTACCTAAGTCGCCTAGCGTGAGTAGATTTCGACGTAATGGGTTTGTTCCAACAAGGTAAGCGATGATCTTGCTAAGGCTAGATAACGCATGGAAGACTAATAGTCCCCGACAATGGCACTAATGATGAGCGGTGAGGTACCCCTACTCCCAACCATACGAATCATGAGCGTTCACGCGCAACTTGGTCGAATTTCGAAGATTACAAGCACTTACATACACAGAATTCTAGCCATTAAAACCTCAGTTAGAGTGGTCATTGTCTTCCCGACCTCACTTATGATATTCTAAAGTGATGGTTGAGTGAGATTGAGGCAAATGATTTTTATAAGTGTTCCTTTTATCTTTAAAGTCTAATTCTTCTAGTGTAGGAAATGAAAGGCTATATAATTTTATGATTGCTCTACTCTATCGCTTAACTATCCCTAGCATAAACAATCGATCCCATCCTCCGTGCTTATCCTAAGCATGTCATAACTACTACTGGGTTACCAGACGTTAAGCATCACTGGGTTGCCAAGTGTTAGATATATGTTTAAGATGGTCATGCTTATGGTTCGCATAAACTATAAAAAGGATTGTACCTATAAAGTGATAATAATAAAATCTTTTAGAATTATTGAAATAATAAAATATTTTAATGCTTAAGTAGTTTAATCCAAATGTTGCAAGGAATGTTCAAAAAGCTCGTCTTTATTGTCGGTCATGCCAATGGGCCCAGGTACATTAGCACTCAAATAAAGAGCCATACACTCTTCAAACTCCTACTACGGGCACTTGGGAAATATTATAACTTTCATGGAGACAAACTGTAAGAGCTTTGTTACAACTTGAACAAAAGATGCCATAAATGCGGTGGGTGCACACATATTTATAGTAGAAAATGGACTTTGCGTTGACGGGGCCACATCAACGCTTGGAAAGATGCATCGACGAGGTCACGTCGAGGCAGCCACGTTAACGAGGCTTCGTCGACACGGCCTAGTTGACGCAATGACTGGATGCTTCATCACCTTCTTTGATAAATTGTGTTTTTGTAGGCTAAGGCATCAAATCCCTGATATTGGATACTTGATATCTCAGCCCCGATATTGGAGCACAAGTTATGACATTGGATATCTGATCTCTCAAGTGTGTGTCTGCATATAAATACAGCACTTGGACACACAATTAGTAGAACTTTTCATTCCATCCTTAGGTAAACTCTTGCAAATTTTTTTTTGTAGTTTCGGTGATAGAGTGAGTGCCCGCAGTGTGGTATTAAGTAGTTGTACAAAATCTTTATTCGAGTGAAGTGTACTTAGGCATAGTTCATGTTCAGAAATAAAGATCGAGATTGCTTTATATCATTGTAGCATCCACCTAGTTTTACTATTTTACTGAGCATAGTTTATATTATTTTCTTAGTTTAATCATTTACATTTCCAAGTATTTTGCTTTCTTGTTCATTAGTAAAGTGGAATGAGTACGACTAGTTTCGAGCATTTAAGTGTAATCATTTAGCAATCCCAATAGTGTTATTGCTTGGTTCGCTCAATAACATAACGCTTGGTAACCCAATAATGGTTAGATGAGCCCAAGACATGTACGGTGAGCCAGGATTGGATGCTCATTGCTTTAGGCTAGACTAGATTCATTTATTTGTTTTACTTAGTGATGAGAGCGGGTACTTTAGTAGTTATTATTATTATTAGAGTGGTTACTTTAGGGGTTACTTTAGCAGTTATTCTAATTATTAGAGTGGTTACTCTAGCGGTCACTCTAGCAGTTATTCTAATTATTAGAGTGGTTATTGTAGTGATTACTTTAGCAATTATTCTAATTATTAGAGTGGTTACTCTAATTATTAGAGTAGTTGCTCCCAAGTCTATAAATACAGTGCCCAAGCGCACAATTGGAAGAAGTATTTTAGCAGTGAAGTAGCGAAACTCTTATAGTTTGTTTGAAAGTTAGAGTATTTTCCAAGTGCCCACAGTAGGAGGTCTTAGTGTGGATGGATCTTTATTCTAGCCTTGTGTACCTGAGCACACCTTATGTATGGCAATAAAAGACAAGCTCTTTGATTCATCCTTGCCCAACTTGAGATTTGTTTTCATACGCATTTCTTTTATTTTATTTTCTTATGCATTTATTTTATTTTATGCACTTTACATTTATGTTATTAGCACAACAATTCATTTTGATCAATTAAGCAAATCATTAAATTACACAATCACGACCACTTCGATCATGTGTGTAACGCTTGGTAACCTAGTAATGATTACCTTTTGGTAATCCTAGTAGTGTTACATTGGTTCAGGATGTGTACGGAAAGTGGGAATAGATGCTGGTATTAAGATTAGTTAGAACTTAGTTAATGAGTAGTTAAGTTAAATTAGTCACTTAGTTACCTCTCTCCTGTCCTATTAGCACAGGACATAAAAACATAAATGCTATAAAAATCATATGCCTCAAGCTTACTTAACCATACAATTGTGACATATAGGTAAGCTTGGGAAGACAACAATCAACCAACTCGTCCTTGTTCCATAAGAGCGCATAAGCACTTAGTCCTTAGAATTCAACTGGATTGTGCGTGAAACGCTCGTATTTGTATGGCTGAGTGTAGGGGTACCTCGCCGCTCATCATTGGTGCTGTTGCTAGGGATTTAGTTATTTGTGCACTAACTAGAACATAGGAAATCATTCACATAATTGGAACAAAACCTTAAGGTTGGTTGAGAAAATAATAAATAAGAATACATTGCACATTGAACAAACAAGTATGTCTCCTTCTTCATATGAAAGTGCCTCACCGCCTAGGTCTGAAACAGGAAACAGTCGACGACATAATACACATGACATTGATCCGCTAGTCCCTCAACAAGTTTGAGTGGTATATATTCATCCTGATGAGTATATACCAGACTTCACATTTATCCTCCATCAAGATGAACAACTATGTTGGTAAGACTTAGAAGGTAACATAGTGTTACCTCTTGATCATTTAGTCCCAAGCATGATTCTTCATCCTCTCATATGAATTGGCATGCCGCACTTACATGCAGAATACGTTGTGCAAGACCATGACTCGAGAGAATACCATCCCATGGAGGCACAACATCAAAGGGACTTGCAACAGGAGTGACATCATAAGTCATTGAAAGGTAAGTGGTCCCAGGATACTTCACATGTCTTAAGCAAAAATGAGGGAGGTGAACCTACCTCAGGAAGTTGTCCACACAACGATGTTTCTACCCTTAACTTTGGCCAATGGGTTGTGTATCAGAACCTTCATGCCACTATTCATAACCTAGGTTGTAATACCCATGGGCATAAAGGTTCCGAAAAAGGGACATGAACTCATGATAAAGGTGGACATTCTTATGATAATCGCGATCGAGGCCAAGACAGCAAAAGAGAAGGTAGCAGACACTGTCATGGTGATGGTTCTCCTTCTTCTTCACCTTCATCATCTCCTTCAACCTCTCCTTCAATATCCAAATGTGGTCATAAAGAAAAAGACCATGGGGATAAAGGTAGGCAAAGTGGAAGTCATAGATGAAACAGCCAGGAAAGGGGACGAGGGCACTCTAGAGAGTCACGACATAGAAGAAGGAAGAGTAGGGAACAACATAGGCATTATAAACACCATGGATGAGATGATCACGATGAACCCCTCCTCGCTACTCAAAGTATGTTGGACATAACTGAGGTTGTTAGAATTCCAACAAGGCATCAGAAAGATAGTAGGATCAAGAGATTAGATATGAACAACATACCACGATTTGAAGGGGGATACAACGCTGATCCTCAGAATCATTTACAAGCATTCCATGATGTGTGTGCCTTACAGAACATAGAGAACGAATGGCAAAAACTTAAGTTGTTCCCATGGACATTAGTTAAAGAAGCTGAAATCTGGTACCGGTCTTTAGAACCAGAATCCATTCGTAGGTGGAGTACTATGTTAGAACTATTTAATGACAAGTACGAAACGTACTCCTGAGTGTCTAACTTGCGAAAGCAAATCCAAGGCTGGAAACAAGGAGGACATGAACCCTTGGATGCCACCATGGGCCAATACTATGCACTGTTACATCATTGTCCTGGCCATGATTATTCATAAAGGGATCAACTGCGCCATCTCGTGGATTGCCTTAGGCATGAAACGAGAAGAACCCTTGGGACTTATGCCCAAGGGAGACTATCCAAACTTAGGTCCTATCAAATTCAAAGATTATTGGAGTAAGTTGCTAAGGAAGAAGGTGAGCTACAAAAGAGAGAAAGTGCAGAAGAGTATAACCGAGATCCTTCCCTACAGAAGAGGCAAGTAAGATTTTGTGAGGATGAAGAAGAGTCACCACTCGAAGAGATGGTGAATAGGAAAAATTTGCCTATCCAAAAGATGACATCAGAAGTTTTGGCAAAGGTACACCAAATGTGGGATTCTCTAGACAATAGATTTCAAACTATTCTTAAAATAGTAGAGAAGTCTAGAGAGCAAGGTAGGGAGAAAAGAAAAAAGAAAGAGGTTGAACATGCATGTAGCAAGGGTAAGGGAAAACTTGTCATCATTGAAGAGGTTGTGGATTTGGAAACAGACAATGATAATGGACATGAAATATGTCAATATGACGATCCTAAGGGATGTTGCCCTCTAATCTCACATCTGCAAGAGTTTGGGATGTATGCACTCAACCCATGATTGAACAAATGGCAAGTACCCCGAAGGTTACCTTACCCCCAGGGATAGAGGTAGACCTTGAGAAATTTAAAATTATCCAAGGAATTACCCATCAACCGGAAACTGTCAAAGATATTCAGTCATTTCTTGGACATACTAGCTACTATAGGAGATATATTGAGAACTTTTCAAAGGTTGCCAAACCATTGGTGGAATTAACGAAAAAGGACATACCTTTCGAGTAGACCAGGGAATGCGAATTAGCTTTCCAAACTCTAAAACAGAAGCTAGAAGAAACACACATTCTACAAGATCCTGACTAGTCCAAACCATTCCATATCATGATTGATGCATCCAAATATGCTTTAGAAGCTGTACTTACACCATTATATGACCAAAAGCATCCTTATTACATCCACTGTGCAAGTAGAAGTATCGCTGGTGCACAACTTAACTACACTACGACAGAGAAAGAATTAGTGGTTGTAGTGTTTGCACTAGAAAAGTTTAGACACTATGTATTAGGATATAAATTATATATACATATAGATCATAGTGCAATAAGGTTCCTCATGAATAAGCCAATGGTAAGCCTGGGTATCATACGATGGCTTGTACTCTTACAAGAATTCGATTTAACGATGATCGATCGCAAGGGCACCGAGAACGTAGTTGCTGATCATTTATCTCGATTACAATGGGACAACAAAGAGGATGAGTATCCAATTTGTGATCATTTCCTTGATGAATTCCTCTTTGCTGGTGTAGTGAATAATCAATCACCCANTTGGGAGATGAACGGCCATCAAGATCCTGCTTGTAGGATATTATTAGCCTACATTATTTTGGGATGCGCATCATTTCATCCAATCTTGTGAGTGCTGTCAACGTGATGGGGGAATGACTGTTAGAATGGAGGGTCCGCAACAATGGATTCAACCGTTAGAACCCTTCGACATTTGGGGAATTGATTTTATGGGGCCGATTACACCAATATCCAATGGAAAAGCTTATATTATTGTTGTCATTGATTACCTAACAAAATGGGTCAAAGCAGCTACTGTTAAAGATTGTACATCATATACAGCTGCACGATTTTTTCAACAACAAATCATAAACAAGTTTGGTGTGCTGTGTGCACTTATTTTAGACAATGGTACACACTTCACAAGTGCAACTTTTCGATAATTAATGCAATGCTTAGGGGTTGAGCATAAATTGACTACACTATACCACACCTAAGTGAATGGTCAAGTAGAAGTCACCAACAGGGAGATTATGAAGATATTGACAAGAACCATTAGCAAGTTTAGGTGAGACTGGAGCACTAAACTAAATGATGCTCTTTGGGCATACTGCTCCAGATGGAAACTCCCTACAGGCTACTCTCCCTATGAGTTAGTGTATGGTAAATTACCAATGCTTCCCATTCAAATTGAGCTCCATACACTATCCACGGCATGTGACCTAAACCTTAACCTTAATCTAGCACAGAAACAATGGTTAGTAACCCTTAACTTGCTAGATGAAAACCAATTAGCTGCCTTTTCAGCTAATGAATTGCACAAGGCCTTTAATAAACAACGTCATAACCTAAGTATTAGGAAAGTTAAATATTAGCTAGGAGATAAGGTTTTCTACTGGAATCCCACACATGTGCCACAACGTACCAAATTTCAAACATTGTGGGAAGGACCTTATATTATTTATGCAACTTTTTATTCAAGGTCCATGACAATATACAAACTTGAGAGCCTGAATAAGAAACTTTTGGTTAATGTGCAATAAACCAAACCTTTCCAGGAGCTTAGGACAACTAGTACACATGCTACCTCTCTTGATGGACAACCCTACTCACTATTGCGGATCTCCTGCTCCCAACTTAGTCGTGGGGTAGATGGCCACCTATTCTAACCATTCTAGGCTCTCATTTCTTTTTGAATTTTTGTTTTACACATTCTTTCAACTTTTCTTATTTTTGTTTTACACCATCGTTCATGTTTTTACTGTTTCTTTGTTTGCTTGATTTACTTTTATTCGTCATCTANTTGTTAATGAATTGGTGGCTAGGTATTTTTCAATCCAAGCAAAGACTCAAAGGATGAAAAGGGTGTGACTTCAAGGGGATTCAATGCATTGGTGCTGGCCATTCTCTTGAGTGCTTAGATGCTTTTTTTTAGGTTTTTCACCATTTTGACATTGTTCAAATATTAAGAAGCTGAGTGAATAACAATAAGTCTTTCCATGGTGTGGTTCTCACGCATAAAATAAAAGAGAAAAAAGAGAAAAAGGTGAGAATTCAAAGAACACCCCTTAGACATAATAAAGCAATATGGGCTACAAGTGTTGGTTATGTCACTGGAAAGATATGTTACCCATGCCTAAAGGATCCCTCTAACTAAGGCCCTTTCTCGCTTCCTGATTCTCCATCTCACTCTCCTTAGGATGGTGGTTACTCTTTGTGGAAGCATTCTTGTTGCCTAAAGAGGATGGATTGACAAAGTGTATTGATGCAAGGTCACTGAATGTGGTTGGTTTGAGTCTGGATTTGGGATGAGTTCTACTCAATTATCTTAACCATGAAATACACAAGGGGCTTTACACAACCTTATTCTTGGGATTCCATTCCATTCTCTCCTTTGCATCTTTCTTCCAATTTTCCACCTCATTGCTAGTTTTATCATTAGTCCGTTCTGGGTTGATGCATTGTTTTTCTTTAGTGAATTCTTATGGGTAAGTTTTTAACTCTTGCTTCGAAATGACATTCTTAGAGCCTACGGACTCTTTGGTTTGTGGGTTTGTCAAGGCATAAAGGGCATGACCCTGGTTTGGGGAGTACCCACTGACATTTCCTTTTGGTGCAATTGTTAACTTCTTTCCCTTAAACATCTCTTGTAATCAATCATTTCTTGTTTCATCTCCATCCATGACATCCATTTTATTGGTGTTGCTGTTGATATTTTTCATCTTTCTTGTTCCTCATGTTTTTTCATCTTATAGCTATTGAAGGTTCGCTCTTAGTCGTGGGGGCCTTGGCACAAATTTTTCAATTCTTTTTCATTTTACTAATTGCCTAACCCTTGCACCTTGGGTAGTTACCAATGATAAATCTTCAAACTAGTTTCTACCATAACCACAACTTAGCCAATGCACTTCAGATCGAGGCAAGGTATCAACTGCATTGTGAATTATCTATCCTTGCTCATTTATGACTGTGTTGTGTGTGCAGATGGAAATCTTACAAACAATGGACTGGGATTGGAGGAAGCACTCAGGATGGACCAGAATTGGAGCATTTACAAAAGGACCAAGTTTGGTGGCATGGCTATGGATAAACAACGGAAGGTGCAATCTAGGCATTGGCGGCAACACGCTCCATATTCTTTCTCTCTTTCTTTTTCTCTTCAAGTTGCCAAATAAATACTTGGATGTCATTTATGTATGAGTGTTCACCACAATGGTCATGAACACTAATGTTGTAATATGCTTATTGATTTGTTCACTGGGCATGTTGAGTCTGTCATCCCATTCCATCGTTAGTTGTCAATTACGTAATAATCCCATACCTTCTCAATATTTTGTAAGGAACTCAAGGACAAGTTTTCATTCAGTCGTAGGGGTATGATGAGAGTGGTTACTCTAGCAGTTATTCTAATTATTAGAGACTTTACTAGTTATTCTAATTATTAGAGTGGTTACTCTAGCAATCACTCTAGCAGTTATTCTGGTTATTAGAGTGGTTACTATAGTGGTTACTTTAGCAGTTATTCTAATTATTAGAGTGGTTACTCTAATTATTAGAGTAGTTGCTCCCAAGTCTATAAATATAGTGCCCAGGTGCACAATTGGAAGAAGTTTTTTAGCAGTCAAGTTAGAGTATTTTCCAAGTGCCCGCAGCAGGAGGTCTAAGTGTGGACAGATGTTTATTCGAGCATTGTGTACCTGAGCACACCTTGTGTACAGCAATAAAGACGAGCTCTTTGATTCATCCTTGCAACACTTGAGATTTGTTTTCTTATGCATTTCTTTTATTTTATTTTCTTATGCATTTATTTTATTTTATGCACTTTACATTTATGTTATTAGCACAACAATTCATTTTGATCAATTAAGCAAATCGTGAAATTACACAAGCATGACCACTTCAAGCATGCGTGTAACGCTTTGTAACCCAGTAACGATTAGTGTTTGGTAATCCCAGCAGTGTTGCACTGGTTCAGGATGTGTACAACAAGTGGGAATGGATGCTGGTGTTAGGATTAGTTAGAACTTAGTTAATCAGTACTTAAGTTAAGTTAGTCACTTAGTTACCTCTCTCCTTCCCTACTAGCACAAGACATAAAAACATAAAAGCTATAAAAATCATATGCCTCACGCTTACTTAATCATACAATCGTGACATACAGGTAAGCTTGGGAAGACAATGATCAACCAATCCATCCTTGTTCCACAAGGACACATAAGCACTTAGTCTTTGGAATTCGGTTGGATCGTGCGTGAAATGCTCGTATTTGTATGGTTGAGCATAGGGGTACCTCGCCGCTCATCACTTAGAGTTAGAAACTACTTTCATTCCCAATTATGTTTATCGCTAGGAGTAATCAAGGCCTAACAGCATCAATTATCATATGCCTCACTTTTGACTAAACCATACATGACAAAGCTACTACTAGTCCAAGTGGGAATGCTTAACAATCTAGATGTCACAACCAGTTCCATTCATAGAATTTGACTGGATCGTGTGTGAATTCTTGTGATTTGTATGGTTGGGCATAGGCGTACCTGCCACTCACCATTCTCCTTTTGATCATAATCTTACTATTGTTTCAAATTATATGGTTGATAAATTTTTTTAAAGCTTGATATATGAAAAAAAAGCTTAGCCTTGTTGCCAAAGTTTTAGTTATTAAGGAAATGCGTCAATCAACTTATTTTTATTACTCTAGTTGTTGGGCTCTTTCTAAAAAATTTTATAATAGAATGGTAACATGAAATTTTTTAAATGTTATTTTTCATTTTTTGGGGAGATGATGATGAATGCTTGACCTATTAGAATGGTGATCTAAGTCAAATTCTTGAGGATCGTTAAGAGGATAGCATAAGATGGGATAAAAAAATAATGAGATAAAGAGAAACTAAAACTTAGAAAGACGAAAAGTCAACTTGAGAGAACAAATTCACAACAAGCTTTTATTACTTGAAAATTAGTTAATTACATCAACATATGGCCATCAAATTTATAGGGAAATACTAGGGTCATACTTAGGGTTAATGGAAAGACATTTCCCAATTATAAAAATTGAAAAATAATGAAAAAAGATGATGAATTGGGACCAAAATGTGTACATGCACACATCAATTTGTTTAAATAAAATAAAAACATAGTTGTCTTTTAGCTTGAGATAATGACAAATGCAAAATTTTTCTTTGCTCTCGTTACTTCTCAACTTAGTAAAGGTTGTTTACATAACACACTATCTCTTACAGTGCCTGCAATAGACATATCATGAGTTCATCGTTAGGAATTCATTTTCATCCACTTTCTAACTCAAAAATCACCATCTTAATTTATATAATAAAGTTTATCTTTTTATTTAGTTTGATTTTCATAGTTGTAACTTCATTGACAAGTGGTCTTTCTTAGCTTTGTCCAACCTTCTAAATATAATATGCAAGTATTTCTAAATTTTTGCAATTGTGATGAACAATAGGTACCCCTATGCTCAAACATATGAATCACAAGCATTCACACATGGTTTGGTGAAATTCCATGGATGTGACAAGTTGTGGCATCTAGATTGTTCAGCATTGATCACAAGACATTATCTTCCCACTTGGACTAGTGGTAGCTTTACACAGATGGTTTAGTCCAAAGTGAGGCATATGATAATTGATGTTGTTAGGCCCTGATTACTCTTATCGATAAACATAATGGAAGTTGAGAATAGAAATCTAAATCTACGTAATGACAGTAATGTAAATCTACTCTAGCCTAGAGCGATGAGCATCCAGTCCTGGCTTACCATACATGTCTTGGGCTCATGTAACCATTATTGGGTTACCAAGTGTTATGCTACTAAGAAAACAAAGCAATAACACTACTAGGATTACACTTAAATGCTCGAAACTAGTCGTACTCATTCTGTTTTACTAATGAATAAGAAAGTAATGTACTTGGAAATATAAATGATTAAACCAAGAAAACAATATAAAACTATGCCAAGTAAAATAATAAAACTAAGTGGATGCTATAATGATGAAAAGTAATCTCAATCTTTATTTCTAAACATGAACTATGCCCAAGCACACTTCACTCAAATAAAGATTCTATACAACTGCTCAACACCACACTGCGGGCATTCACTCCATCACTAAAACTATGAAACGAAACTACAAGAATCTACCTAAGGATGGAATGAAAGTTCTCTAGATTGTGTGTCCAAGTGTTGTATTTATAGGCAGGAACACATCCCATGATATTATTTATACGATAACGTATAATGAGATACGATATCGTAACTACGATATCATTGATGGACAAAAAATTGACTTTTTTGCAAACAGATGTGTTGAGGCTTTTACCTTGACACGGTTGCATTGACATAGCCAATAAGTGCTTTATCATATTCCCATGATTGAGTAAAAACTTGTCCTTGAGTTAACATGATAAGACTGAGCTTTCTTTACAAAAAATTGGGACTGATGGGATTATTAACTTATACTAACTACTAACTAATTCTGAGTGTCGTAGTGGTGTGTACAAAAATGACACGGTTACAAGACAAAACAAGTGGCTTGATGTAGTTCATATTTTGGGCAATGGTGGCTCTTCCATCAGGTTCTTTCCTTTGTCATCAAGCTTCTGGAAAGTTTCTTCTCTTATGTCCTTATCTTCTTTTTCCATATGTCCTCTCTACTAACTATGACATAGAGACTCTAATGAGTCGTATTTTGGGCGACTGCAATATCAGATACGCGATATCGCAGCCTGACTCCTCATCTATAAATAAGAGGTAGACAGATGAGTTTTTAGATCAGAAGTAGGAAGTACGTCAATTTTAGTTTAAGTGTTTCAATTTCTTTCTCTCAACCCTTTTCCTCCCAGTGTATGCCCATAGTGTGGTGATTGTAATTGTACGGCATCCTTTATTCGAGTGTGACGTACTTGGACATGCACATGACCAGCAATAAAGATTGAGATTACTTCATCATTGCAGCATTCACTTAGATTAATTATTTATTTACTTGTTATTTACTACTTTTCTAATTAATCTGTCTCACCCTTAAACTCCTGTTAATCATGGAATGAGTACGACTTGATTACGAGCATTTAAGTGTGACTACTTGGTAACCTAGTAGTGTACCTAGGATTTGTGCTTGGTAATCCCAGTGGTAGTCGTGCACGAAGTCCAAGATGTGTACGGATAATCAAGGAATAGATGCTCATCGCACTTAGGCTAGCTTAGATTCTCTCTCACCCTTCTCTCTTAGCTTAGTTAATATTGTCTTCCATTTCCTTCAAGAGTAGAATTAGATTAGAAAACACATCATACACCTCACTCTGGACTAAATCATACATGACAAAGCTAATACTAGTCCAGGTGGGAAGACAACGAACTGCGACCTAAGGCTAACTATCTAGATGCCACAACTAGTCCGTCTGCGGAGTTCGACTGAATCACACGTGTAACACTCATATTAGTATGGTTGAGTGTAGGGGTACCTTGCCACTCATCAAACTCCTTTAAGTTTCAATGTAGCATTGGCCTATTTATTTTTCCAGAATTAGTAGGGTTCTGCTAAGTTCCATTCACTATTGTTGGTTAATGTGGGCCATAATGGAGATGCCTAGAGTTGCGTCTTCACTGCTTCCAGAGAAAATTCCATAAAGGTACCAAAATTTAGTTCCACGATGATCATGGACATGAGCGATCTTCTTGGATGGCCTAGAGGTAATCTGATGATAGCATGAGGCACCGTCCTTGTTTAGGTTCTTGTCGAATTTCTACCTCTCCTTGGGCTAAGTGCTCTATAGCAGGAGTTTCTTAATGAATACTATATGATTTAGCCTCCTTTATGTGTTCTGATTGTAGGGTTTGTTCCCCCACTTGGCCTCTCCCATGGCCTCTTGTTCTTTTACTTCCATGTTGTGAAGGTCCTCGTTTTGGTATCCTCTTCAAGGTCATTTGCAATCAACAAGGGTTGAAATTATTAGGGTGTTCATATCAATTCTTAATAGTTCTTTACCTTGCTTATACCCTTGGTTAGATCAAGTTCTTATGTTATTACAATTATAGAGTTGAAAAATTTTTCAAAAAGGAACCCCTTAGGTGTTATATCTTTTAGTTACTTATGACCTTCTATCATTTTCCTTACTTATTATGGCCTAAAATAGTTGATATGGTCTATTAGGAGTATTATCTAAATATTTTCGTCCTTAGTTTGATTAATTAACATCAAGATTTTTAATATTTCTTTATACTTATCATTTATAGTATCTTTTGGCATTAAGAATTTTTGGCTCAAATATTCAAATTTTTGTTCACTTATATCGCATAATGCAACCCCCCACAACTAAGTTGAGCGCTCAAGGATTAGCACAATTTTGGAAATCAGAGGTACGAGGACGAAGTTATGGCCTTTGAAAGCTAGTGTGTAAGAGGGCTAAGGAAAAAACTACAAAAAATTCTCTTGCTATAAATGAGAGAAATAAAAAATTACACTAACTCCTATGTGTATATATACTATTTTTATATGCACGACATTGTAGATGCCTATGACATCGTAACTCTGATGTCACCATAAAAAAGTTCAAATTTTTCATTGATTTTTCTTGGAAAAAATGAGTCAAATGGAATGTCTGGAAGATGTAAAGCTTGTGTAAAGGGTCATGGCCATCAATGATGCATAGTTTTCAACAATTTAGCATTCAAGGTTCATGAAGAAGGAATCTTGAGCAACAAAAGTTTATAGTATGGATAAGAAATGGATAATGAATTTATGATATATTCTTAGATTATTAGATGATATGGGAAGTTTACTAGATTTTTTGGAAGGCATAAGATGATGTGGAATTACTTGGCAAGTATGAAATACAAGAGTTATACAAGTGGGTCCTCCCTGAAGTAGGCTTTAGCCCTTAATGCCCTTGTACAACCACACCTAAAAGTGTCCTTAGGCACTCAAGGAGTTGAATGTAAGATATACCTATTTAGCAAAACATACATGTTAATATCACCAAATTGGAAAAATAACTCTATGTTACACAAAATCATAAGTTATGATTATTCAAAGAGTGAGATGAAATGGGCTTAGAAGGAATTGCAGAAATCAGGACATGAGGTGTCTTACCATTGGCATAATGAATTCTTGTCTTTTATTAGTGGTTAAAGTAATAATTGCCTTTTTGTCCAAGATTCAAACCAAGTCCAAACCACATTCTAGTGACATCACATCATTTCATCTCCTGGAGTTACAATCATAAGACTATCAAGGTTACAAAAAATATTATCACTTGGCGTATTGTCCAAGGGAAGAGTTTATTCATGGCACTTTATTTTTTTTATTTTAACCTTTCTGAGAAGCTACCTACCTTCAAGCATGGGTAACATGTCTTTCTAGTGGGACCCCCAAAAACTTATATTGTGCCCTTTATTTGTTATCTGTGTCAAACCTTTTAAGGTAGTACTTATTTTACTCATACTTCCATTTTTCATTAGATCTACAAGGATATAATACAACCTTGGTAACATGATAGAACTTATAGTAATAATCCAAAAAGAATCAAAAAATCCCCTTGATGCCATACTATTTTCATTCCCCCTTGCTTTTTCACTTTTCTGTCAAGGCATAATGATCACAAGTTTATTCTTAGTTTGATGATGAAAAGAATATCATTATGGCCATGATAAGAACCTATTATTATTAGAATTGATGGATGGATAACGTGGGTTCACTGTGCAAATAGTCAGTCACTTATGACTTGATAACATTGAGATATCTTCACCTTATAGGGACTATATCTTGCCTTATTTGATGTGTTTTATTGAAAATTGATATGAATATTGATGAGTAGCAAGGTACCCCTACACTCAACCATACGAATATGAGTGTTCACGCACGATCTGGTCGAACT